>CAUDMG010001556.1:0-283540 GCA_958450375.1 Homarus gammarus | reverse complement strand
TACATAAATGAGGAGGTGTTTATTATTTTAACAAGAGATGGGATGGTGCTGTTCTTATATCTAATGGGCTGAATTTTGTTGTAGTGGCGGACTGCGCGAGTTGGGTGGGGGACTGCAGGTGGCAGGAGGTGGCGATGACGAGGGTGGTGCAGTAGTCCACTGCCAAACCTTTCCAGTGCTTGGTGGTGGAGATCACTGAGGGATGGCATTTCCAGGGTGGAGAGAGCGTTGGTGTAGCCGGAGTATTCTGCGCCGAGCATGATTCTGCAGGCCCTTTTCTGTACCTTCTCTAGCTGACGTTGTTGGGTGGAGTTGAGAGAAGATGACCAGGCTGGTGACGCATACGTTAGTTTGGGGAGAATAAAGGCGTTGTAGATGGTCCTCAGCTCTGGCGTGGGTGTCCCAAGTGACCTAAGTCGTCGTAGCATGTAGAGACGATACGAGGCTGCCTTGACTGTGTTATTTACATGGGCCTTCCAGTCAAGTTTGTTGTCTATGGTTACACCCAGGAGTTTGGCAGACTGCACCAGCTGGAGAGGATGGGCACCCACTGTGACTGCTGGGGCTTGCACTGGAGTGGTGGCGGTATTGATGTGCATGACCACAGTTTTGGTGTGGATGATGGTGACCTTGTTCTCCGTGGTCCATGCCTGTAGCCTGTCCAGGGTGCCTTGTAGCGATGAGTAGTCTGGTGCAGTGTTGTCCACTGTAACCCCCACAATGCAGTCATCCACGTACTTCGACCTGTGAGGAGTGTCCGATAGAGCATCGTTGATCAGGATGAGGAAGCACAGTGGTCCCATCTTGGTCCCCTGGGGAACACCGCAGGTGAGGTGTTGGAATGTGGAGACCAAGCCCTGATACCTCACTGCCTGGCGACGTCCACTCAAGAAATCAGTGAGCCATGAGACCAGGTTGGTGGGCAGCCCTAGTGCAATAGCCTTGTTGATAACAGTGCAGTGATCAACAAGGTCAAAGGCCTTCCTGAAGTCCACAAGGGCAACGGCCAGTGATGTCTTACGATTCTGCAAGTTTTTGTGCAGAATATCCAGAAAGCTCACCATGCAGTGTGATGTAGAGGAGGTCCTCATAGTGCCAAATTGCTGTGGACCAATTGCCCATTCAAAAACAAAGTCCTCACAAAGTAGACTGGGTCTGGGGGTAATGGCAAATGGCCTGATGTCGTTATGGGACTGTGGGGTGGTGACCTTGGGGATGGGGGTGACAAATGCGGTTTTCCATTCATTAAGGCATTTGCTTTGTCTGAGGGATGCATTAATAATAGAACAGAGGGGGGCGGCAAGTTCGACTGCAAACTCCTTGTATATTTTGATTGGGAGGTCAATTGGGGTCGTGGAGCGTTTGGATTTAAATTTCAGGAGTTTGTTGGCAATTTCATATGGTTGATCACTGGGAGGGGGGGAGGGGGAAGGTAAGTAAGCTGGGAGGAGAGTGAGGTCAAGACTGGGTAAGGAATGACATATGGTAGCAAAATGGTTATCAATTATCTCAGTTGCCTCCTCACTAGGTAAATGTGAGATGAAAGGAAGTGTGGGAGACTGACGGTTGAGACCACAGAGATTTTTTTAACTTGGAGTACCACTGACCGATGCCGACTTCCTTGAGGCCGTGAACTTTCCTGGGAAAGTAAGTCTTCTTGGCAGACTTGATTTCCCTGATGACCTGGTTACATAGACTTTTGTATAGGCGGTTGTTGGTGTAGTATGCCTTGTTGCGCTGCTCAATCAGTCTTTTTATGTGGGGCGTAATCCACGGGACATCATCTGGGTGGATCCTCAGTGTTTTGGCTGGAAAGAAGTGGTGGTAGGCTTTGGTGATAGTGTCCAGATAATTATCCCACTTGTTCTACACATCGTCTACCGTGATCACTTCAGTCCAGGGATATCGGGTTATCCATTGTCCAAAACGCCGCATAGCAGAGTCGGGGGTGGGTCGGTAAGTTCTGGTGGCAACTGGCGGTGGTGAGAAGGTGGGGGTAGGTGACCACAGTAGGGACAGGTGGGGGCTGCGTCCCATGGGAGGCAGTGGCTGGGGGGGAAGGTAGTGGTTACCGACATCAGTTTAGTGTCTTCACATATGTTTGTACCCTGCTTAGGTTTATGTATAGGATGTATTCTACAAGATTATTTAATTCCTCGTGGAAGCTCGGAAGACGGTGAACGAGCGATGCATTAGCCCCTTAGTTTTTATATAAATGTCGGGCAGTCCATTCAGTATCTATAATCATATCAACCCCTGTAACTTTCCACTGACTATGAGGTGACATGGTCACATCATGTGATGGGTAAGTCCCTTGAGGCACAGCCCTAAAATGCTAGGTCCGGT
Source organism: Homarus gammarus (assembly GCA_958450375.1). Taxonomy (NCBI): domain Eukaryota; kingdom Metazoa; phylum Arthropoda; class Malacostraca; order Decapoda; family Nephropidae; genus Homarus; species Homarus gammarus. Next base: position 281,194 of record CAUDMG010001556.1, on the reverse strand, counting down.
CTCAGAAGCCAGTTACACCAGGCACTCTCACTCAACCCTTCACACCAACAGGACGTATTTTAGCCTCCGTCCTCAATTAAAACTCATAGCTATAGTGATTAAGTTACGGTGATATTCACTTGGAACTGAATATAATATATTTTCTTAATAAATGAAGAAAGACAGTTGGGTTTTCACTACTAAAAATCTTATATACTTTACATGTTCCAGCTCCATTAACCCCACAGGAAACAACGGTTAAAAGGCCAGTTCTTGCTAGTGAAAGACCAATGGGGAATCTAATGTGGAGAATAGTGGGGAGACTAATGGGGAGACTAGTTGGGATACCAATAGTGACACTTTTGGGGAGACTAATGAGCAGACTAGTGAGGAGACCACTGGGGAGATTAGTGGAGAACTCAATGGGGAGACGAGTAGGGTGAATAGTGGGAGACGCATTGAAAACCTGGGAGTGGAAAATATCTCACAGCAGACATTGGTTCAGTACCCTCGGCGATACAAGTTTAGTTACTTTAGTTTCAACACATTTCTTAGCATGACCGTAGTGATCCCCAACCTTTTGTAGGTTTTGGGACACACTTGTGATAATAAATATAATGGAAGGCACTAAAACTTTGGATCTACATTCAAGAAAAAATTATCTCATATACTGTATATAGCGATTTGCAATATCAGACAAGTCTTACTGTTACCAACTGTATACTTTTTACAATTACTCTTTGATCAGATATTCTTAAAACGAGATATGATTATATATTTATCTATATACTAGCGGAATCGGCTCTTTCGCTAGGCAACGGGAGGCCGCCACCCTTCGGGAAGCTCTACATTGTCTCACTGCAGTGCATTAAGGTGTCTCCTTTGATCCTGACTTTGTACTCATCAAAAGGCATGCTTTCCAGGGCATTTTTTTATGATTGTACATACGTGTTGCGCTCATGCAGCAAGTCTTGGATAGATAGGACAATGTCATGTCTGACACCTTGAATGTTGCCACACCTGATAGTAGTCTGCTTTTCATGATCTCCCATGAAGTAGATTTGGAGGAACTTTGCCTGTTCATCTTCCAGTGGTAGGAGGGATCCTGCTTTGTGATAGACTTGACCCTGGACTTTAAATGTGGGCATGTATCCGTGCTCACGAACTACTCTGGTAGCTCCAAAGGATGTCATCTGGAAGCATGAATTGTACTTCCGTATATTTTCCAAGAAGTGTTTTGACTCTGGTGTTGTTCCCAGCATGAGAGTCTTCAATGATTGTGGTGGTTTTTCAAAATTTGGCAGTCGTACTTTCCCATGAGAGCATCACAGTCCAGCATATTCTCCTTTGTACTTTGCACCGTAGTATTCACATTTCTTATCCATGTTGCCAATGACAACTGAGGGATACTTTTCATATTCTATATATAACATCATCCATGATCACTACATATAACACCATCCATCATCACTGCATATAACACCATCCATCATCACTACAGATCGGTAGAGTAGCTTCCGAGAATCTAGCGCGGACACACAGACAAACAGACAGACATACTTCTTTGTTATATATATATATATATATATATATATATATATATATATATATATATATATATATATATATATATATATATATATATATATATATATATATATATATATATATATACATAACAAAGAAATATGTCTGTGTGTTTGTTTGTGTGTCCGCACGAGAATCTCGGAAACTACTTTACCGATCTGTAGTGATGATGGATGGTGTTATATGTAGTGATGATGGATGTTGTTATATGTAGTGATGATCGGTGGTGTTATATGTAGTGATGATGGATAGTGTTATATGTAGTGATGATGGATGTTGTTATATGTAGTGATGATGGGTGGTGTTATATGTAGTGATGATGGGTGGTGTTATATGTAGTGATGATGGATGTTGTTATATGTAGTGATGATGGGTGGTGTTATATGTAGTGATGATGGGTGGTGTTATATGTAGTGATGATGGATGTTGTTATATGTAGTGATGATGGGTGGTGTTATATGTAGTGATGATGGGTGGTGTTATATGTAGTGATGATGGATGTTGTTATATGTAGTGATGATGGGTGGTGTTATATGTAGTGATGATGGGTGGTGTTATATGTAGTGATGATGGTTGATGCTGTATGTAGTGATGATGGGTGGTGTTATATGTAGTGATGATTTATATCTATATAAAACAAAGAAGTCTGTCTGTTTGTCTGTGTGTCAGCACGAGAATCTCGGAAACTACTTTGCCGATCTGTAGTGATGATGGATGGTGTTATATGTAGTGATGATGGATGATGCTATGTGTAGTGATGATGGATGGTGTTATTTGTAGTGATGATGGATGATGCTGTATGTAGTGATGATGGGTGGTGTTATATGTAGTGATGATGGATTGTGTTCTTTGTTGGATGCTCTAGAGTGGGAACTGGCAAAAATCTGTACATAATTGCTCCTAATGGCAAAACCAAAAATGTGGTCTACCCTAATGCACTATAGTGAGACAATGTGGAGCCTCCTGGAGGGTGGCGTCTTACCGTGGCCTAGCGAAAGAGCCACCCGGAGTCTAATGCTAAAAAAATATACTTTGCTGTACCGTTGTAGTGAAAAACATGGTGGAACTTACATACACCGTTAATGAACTATTGATGGAAGAAGAAGTTTTGGGGACTGAACAGTGAGACAATGTGGAGTCTCCCGGAAGGTGGCGTCCTTCCGTTGCCTAGCGGATGAGCCGCCCGGAGGGCGGCGATTCTGCTAGTATAAAGATAAATAAATATATATGGCGCACCCTAGCTTTCATATTTATTCAAGACATCTTCTGAGGCAAATGAATTACAAGGACTGAGAGAGGCTTATGTACACAAAGTGACCTTAAAAAACATGAGGTCAGGTCAAAAACATGACATCCACTAATCCACACACCATCACCACTGCAAACATAGGAAGAGTTTATAAGAAAGGGCGACGTAACTGGTCATGTTAAATCATGTCAAAAATATAAGACCCACTAATCATCTATCCTCCATCTACCTCAAATGCTTTCAAAGCATTTTTAACCTTGGGCCACTGACAAATAAATTTGTGTAACATATTACCAGCTTTGTCCTGACCATCACTAAGGTTTATAGAATTCATTTCCCTAATCAAACTTGATTCAACCAAAAGTCTTCCTATGACTCGTGATGATTTATACACTTCTAAACTGTTTTCCCACTCAATGGGATGATTATTGTTCCTTATATGAAGGAAAAATGCACTGCTTTCACATGCTGTTCTAATATTGTACTTGTGCTGTTTAATTCTGAGTTGCAATGCTTTCCCAGTCTGACCTGCATAATTTCCATTACAATTGCTACATGTAATACAGAAAACACTGAGCATATTATCCCAAATAAGTCGCTCATTAACTTTATCAAGATTAATTCTATCCAAATTGTTTCTGTAATCATTTCAGTTTTTATTTCCGTATTTATTTCACACTTCAGATTATTCTTGACATAGATTGCTACTCCACCTCCTTTCCTAATCCGCCTATCGGTAATGAATAATTGTAACCTGTAATTTGGTATTCGGCATGTAACTCTCGTGATTTTAAGTTTGTGCCTGTTTCGGTAAATGCTATTATATCGATTTTTTCGGTACCTACAAACGCCTTAATTTTATCCATTTTGTTTCTTATACTTCTACTATTTGCTTAGTAGACATTTAAGTTAGTCGTGATCTGAGTCCTCCCTTTGACGCGTTTAGGTTTTAACTCCCTGCCTAATTTAGTTTTGTTATCATTTCTAGCACTATTTCCCTGTAACCTTTCACTTTGTTTACCCGCTCCCACTGCAGTATCCTTCACCTCCGTGCCCATATGTTCCCCTCGCAGTTTAAAGACATGAAAATCTTTTGAACTGCCCTCTCGAAAGAGCCAATCAGGGTTGACACCCCATCCCTAGACAGATGTACCCCATCCCTAGTTGTCAATGAATGAGACTGATATTGATTTGAAATATCAGTCAAGACGGCAGTTGACACCAACTGCCTTTGGCAACCATTCATTGCCAACTCTCCTTCTAGGCAGGACACCACATATGATAGGGATCCCTCCCTTCAACCTAACACATTCAATAGCTGTCTTGAACTTATCAAGAAGCTCTTCACTCCTACACCGGCCAATATCATTGCCTCCTGCACTGAGGCAGATAATGGGTTTGTTCCCATTATCAGACAAGATATTATCCAACCTGTCAACTATATCCCCCACCCCAGTTCCTGGCAAACAAACTCTCATTCTATTTTTATTTCTACCGCAAAAAGCTCTATCCAAGCACAGTATCTCGGAATCGCCAACGATTAAGGTTTCCTTGTCAGCTCTGTCCCTGACTGCTAAAGTCCAAGTGTAAAAGAGTTTTTACACTTAACTTTCTCACTACCATTTTGGTCGTTCCTCTCTTCACAAACTTCCATTAGTCTGAGTTTTCTTCACACACAGGCTTTCCTTGTCTCTTGTCTTCTTCCTTCATCGTCGCTATCACTTTCTTTAATTTAAAGTTTTCTTCTTTGACCTTCACTAACTCGGCCAGTACCTCGGCCCTCAGAAGGGCACAGCCCTGTTCACAAGTAGCACTGGCCACTACCGACAATTAATCTGTCATGATCTTTCCTCTGGCGAGGTCAGAACACAACTGTGAAAGTCAGAACACACACACCTTCGGTGAGAAGGCTGGCTCTCTCTAGCCAGGTCTGACGAAAATACACACCACCTGTACACTACAAACTCTGGACAAATGACAAACTTTTTTTCGGATCTCAGTGTATGTTTGGAGTAGGTTAGAATGTGTGTGTGTGTTTGTCTAGATTTCTGTGTAGGAAAATGCATATAAAAACATAAGAATGGAGGAAACTGCAGCTGGCCTATTGGCCCATACTGGGCAGGCCCATTTACACCCATCCCCTTTTGCTAATATATCCATCCAACCTATGTTTGAAGCTATCCAGCATATTCGAGTTAATGGTGATGCTTGGTAACTTGTTCCATTTATCCACTACTCTATTTCCAAACCAATGTCTACCTATTTCGCGCCTAAAATTAAATTTGTCTAATTTAAAACCATTGTTACGAGTTCCCTCCTGGTTGGATAGTTTGAGTACCCATTGTTTAGCCCTTACTTCCATTTATACACCTCTATCATATCTCCCCTCACTCTACGTCTCTCGAGGGAGTGCAAGTTAAGATGCTTTAACCTTTCTCTGTACTCAAGGTTCCTAATGCCCGCCATTAGTCTTGTAATTCTCCTCTGAATTCTTTCTGGGGATTCTATATCCATTCTGTAATACTGTGACCATAATTAAACTGCGTAATGCAAGTGAGGTCTCACAAGTGCAAAGATATAGTTTTAGGATGACCTCTCTAATTTTGTAACTAACACTACTTTGTATGAACCCAAGTACTTTATTAGCCTTGTTTCGAGCAAATACACATTGTTTACTTGGTTTAAGATTCCTACTTATTATTACTCCTAAATCTTTCTCACCTTCGGATTTCTCTATAACATCGTTGTTCCTCTGATATCTGGTTTCTCTGTAAACATCTCCGAGACTAAGTACTTTACATTTGTCCACATTGAATTTCATCTGCCATTTTTCAGAACATTCGAAAAAAAAAAATCAGATCTTCCCGTAGTTTTGCGGAGTCTTCGTCAGATGTAATTGCTCGCCCTATTTTAGTGTCATCAGCAAATTTACTTATGTTGCTGTCGACGCCGATATCTATATCGTTTATGTATATCACAAACAATAATGGTCCAAGTACTGAGCCTTGGGGTACTCTACTAGTGACGTTAGTCCAATCGGATTTAGTGCCGTTAATGCTCACTCGCTGTTTTCTGTCCTGTGACCAGGCCCTAATCCATTTTAAAATATCTCCTCCAATGTTATGAGCCTCCACTTTTCTTATTAGTCTTTCGTGGGGGACCTTGTTGAAGGCCTTACTAAAGTTCAAGATATACTACATAATAATTGTGCCCCTCGTCCACTGATTCGAAAATAGCTGAAAAGAATGTTAATAGATTAGTTTAGACATGAACGTCCGATTGTGAAGTCATGTTGGGAATCATTGATCAACTTGTGATTCTGCAAGTGATTTCGAGTAGAGTTTGAAATTATTGCTTCCAGTAATGTTCCTGCAAATGATGTTAAGCTGATTGACCGGAAGTTGGAGGAAAGTCATCTATCTCCCTTCTTGAAAATCGGTATTACATTCGCTGTCTTCCAGAATTCCCGCACTACACCCATTTTTAATGACATGTTAAACAATTTTGCTAAGGGCATACTAAGCTCTTCTTTACATTCCTTTAATACCTTGACAAATATCTCATCGGGACCTGGCGACTTATTAGGCTTTAACTTGTCTATTTACTTACAAACGTCGTTACTAGTCACTATTATCTCGCTTAATTTTTTTTCTTCACTATCTCTGCATATAATCGGTGCCTCGGATATCATATTTAAATTTTCGGTGGTGAAAACTGTTGTCAAATATTTATTCCGATTATTGTTCATTTCTTCGTCGTTATTAGTTAGCTCGCCTGTGTCTGACTGAATTGGTCCAATTTTTTCCCGTGTTTTAGTTTGAAAGAATCCCTTGGGGTTTAACTTCGCCTCTCTTGCTACCTTAAGTTCATTATTCCTCTTTGCTTTTCTTATCTCGGTCTTAACCCTACTGGCCAATACCTTATAATAATCTCGGAAGTAAGCTTCAACACGATTTATTCTCCTACCTAAAGCTTTCCTTTGTCCAATAATATTCCTTAAATAATTATTTATCAATTTAGGGTCATTTTTGTCTGATCTGAGTTTTCTGTATGGTATGTTATGCCTCTGTGCATTAAGTAACTCATTATTTAAATTGTTGTGGAACTCGTCAACCTCAGATCTCGTGATCAGGTCATCCTCAACCGTCATATTTTGTGAGGTTATCGTTGTCAGGTCTCCAGGTAAAGTGAGGTCGCCCTCTGTGGGTACATTGTGTGAGGTCATGTAATCCATCCCCAAACGTGATACCCCTTCTCCCAGCTGCCTTTTCAATCTATCAAGGATTTCCCTTCTGAAATCTGGGACTTTCATGGAATTTTCCTTGCGTCTGCCATTAAATTCTAATTTTAATCTTATTTCTTTGTGATCGCTGTTGGCAAGTTCGTTCACTACCTCGACATTACTAATGAGATGGGTTCGGTTATATATTGACTAAGGAAACAGTTCTGAACTGTTTCAAGAAAATCCTCTGATTCTGAGTTACCCAGAAGTTCGATCCAATCTATTTGATTAAAGTTATAGTCTAGTACTATACAGACTTGGCTATGTCTGGATGCCCTGTGCATTTCATCCCAAATAATTCGCCCATTACCTATATCAAGATTAATTTTTCCCTACCATCGATTAATTCTATCCAAATAGTTTCTGTATTCCTCTCTGTTTTTATTTCCTTATTTATTTCACACTTCAGATTAACCCTGACATAGATTGCTACCCCGCCTCCTTTCCTAATCTGCCTATCTGTATGGAATAATTTGTAACCTGCAATTTGGTATTCGACAGGTAACTCACGTGAGTCTAGGTTTATCCACGTTTCGGTGAATGCTATTATATCGATTTTTTCGGTACAAACTAACACCATGATTTCATTCATTTTGTTTCTCATATTTCTACTGTTAGCACAGTAGACATTTAAGTTAGTCGTGTTCTGAGACCTCTCTTTGTCTCGTTTAGGTTTTATCTTCCTACCTAATTTAGGTTTGTTAAAATTCCCTGTAACCTTTCACTCTGTTTACCCTTTCCCACTGCAGTCTCCTCCACCCCCGTCCTCGTATGTTCTATCAGTTTAAAGACTTCGACATCCTTTGAACTGCACTCTCGAGAGAGCCAGCCAGGGCTGCCACCCCAACCCTAGACAGATATACCCCATCCCTAGCATAAAGGTCCCTTCTGCCGAAGAAGTTGTCCCAGTTGTCAATCAATGGGACTGATTTTGCCTTGCAATATCTGTCAAGACGGCGTTTGACACCAACTGCCCTTGACAACCATTCAGTACCAACTCTCCTTCTAGGCAAGATACCACATATGGTAGGGATCCCTCCCTTCAACCTAATGCATTCAATAGCTGTCTTGAACTTATCAAGAAGCCCCTCACTCCTACTCCGGCCAATATCATTGCCTCCTGCACTGAGGCAGATAATGGGTTTGTTCCCATTACCAGACAAGATATTGTCCATCCTGTCAACTTTATCCACCACCCCAGCTCCTGGGAAGCACACCCTCATCCTATTTTTATTTTTACCACAGAAAGCTCTATCTAGGTACCGTACCTGGGAATCGCCAACAATTAAGGTTTTCGTACCTCCCTTGTCAGCCTTATCCCTGACTATGCTGAAGTCCAATTCATCTATCAAAGGACTAAAAGAGTTGGTACATTTGGCTGTTGTTGTCGTATCCATGGTGTGTTTTTTCACCACCAGTTTGGTCTTCCCTCTCCTCACAACCTACCATTCGCCTGAGTTTTCGTCAGACATGGGCTTTCCTTGTCTCATTTCTTCCACCATCCTCGATATCACTTCCTTTAATTTCAAGATTTCTTCCTTGGCTCTCTCTAACTTGGCCCTCTGAAGGGCCCAGCCCTGTTCACCAGTAGAGCTAGCCATTACTGACAATTAATCCCCGGGAGCGCAGCCTGCCGTGATCTTTCCTCTAGTGAGGTCAGTACACAACTGAGTCTAAGTTTATCCATGTTTCGGTGAAAGCGATTATATTGCTTTTTCCGGTACATACCAACGCCCTGATTTCATCCATTTTGTTTCTCATATTTCTTCTTTTGCATAAAAGGCATTGAAGTTAGTTGTGATCTGTTTCCCCCTTTTGACGTGTTTAGGTTTTAACTCCCTGCCTAATTTAGTTTTGTCATCATTCCTAGCACTATTTCTCTTTCCCTTTTCATTTTGAGTACATGCTCCCACTGCAGTCTTCTCGATCCCGGTGCTCATATTTTCCCCTTGCAGTTTAAAGATTTTGACATCATTTCAACTGCCCTCTCGAGAGACCCAGCCTGCGTTGCCATCCCATCCCTAGACATATGTACCCCATCCCTATCATAAAGGTCCCTTCTGCCGTAAAAGTTGTCCCAGTTGTCAACGAATGGGACTCATATTGACTTGCAATATCTGCCAAGACGGCCGTTGACACCAACTGCCCTTTACAACCATTCATTGCCAACTCGCCTTCTAGGCAGGACACCACATATGATAGGGATCCCTCCCTTCACCCTAATACGTTCAATAGCTGTCTTGAACTTATCAAGGAGCTCCTCAATCCTGCACCGACCACTATCATTGCCTCCTGCAGTGAGGCAGATAATGGGTTTGTTCACATTACCAGATAAGATATTGTCCATCCTGTCAGCTATATCCCTCACACCAGCTTCTGGCAAACACACTCTCATCTTATTTTTATTTTTAGCACAGAAAGCGCTATCCAGTAGGGTGTGTCAATTTTGTCAACATGTTAAAAATCAAATTTGGTAGTCAAAATATTGTGCCTCTTTATGTCTAAACTTGAGATTAGCAAACAAAAATGAATTGAAATAACCCTCACCTACATCAATTATACCTTAAAGTTTCAAATATCAGTATTTCAACAAATTAATGAGACTTGATTAGAATTATTCACTTGATATTAACTAATCTCATGTAAGCATATGGATTATGGAGTATTTTATGGTTCTATAGCTTGTGTACAATATGCATGTCAGAACATGAACATGAACAGGCTCTCCGTGTGGGACAGTTTAATTCTTGTTTTGACTTGTACCAAGCGTGAGGATAAGGAGCCCGGCTCACTCTCCTTCTAGATATCATAGACGGTGGTTTGCTCTCATTGCACTTGCACCTACTCTACCAGACGAATTCTACATTTTAATTATTGTAAGTAGGGCATATTGATTGTCGCAGTTACTTATATCATTGTATAAAACATTATGTTCTAAGAAATTATTATGTTATTTCTGTTACAGCATTTTTGATAAACAAATTGATATTTTTTGAAACAACAATTGAATTATGAAACATTGAAATATTTTTCTATTTGTCAGATAGTGTGAAGATGTCAAAATTGAAGACAAGTTGTCAACCCACTTGAGCCTGCTAGTTGGTAAAGGGAAGGAGCTTCCTGTATCAGAACTTCCATCAGTGAGAGACATGCTAAGATTAGGGTTACTCCTTCGAGAAAAAAATGCAAAGGACAGAAGGAACTATACAGATAAAGAACTCATAAATGACATGATAGTCCCTCTTCTGCATCAATGGACAAAAGCTAATGCACTATTCAAACCACCTGTGATTAATCAGTGTCGAACTATTGAGCTAAAACTAACGAAATTATGGCACAAAGCAGTTGAAACATCACTTGGTAAAGGAAACTTGGCCAGGAAAAATGAATTTCTGCACACACTTGATACTCTGTTTGACATTTTGACCTGCAAGTGCTCCATACAATTATGTTCTGAATCCAACTGTTCTCACTCAGGCAAGAGAGAAAATAATTCCCACATTGATTGTGGTTGTCCTCGTGAAAAGAAGATCCCTGTTTTAGAGCTTGAATTTATAAAGGCACAGAGGACAAAGGCAGAAGGCCAAGGAAGTATGCAAATGGGTTCAATAGATTATTCAGAAACAAAGAAGCAGATTGCTAATGCCAAGAAGAGAGAACAAATCCGAGAGAGGGAACAAAAGAAGAAAATGAAGAGTGAAGAAGCCATCCAAAGAGAGGAAGAGCTGTGTCAAGATGTTTATCACTTCTTTGATAGTTCTTCTGATGAACAGGAAGCAACATCAGATGATAGTTCCAAAGAGCCATCTGAACCTTTACCAAAGAAAATGAAATACAACACAAGAAATATTTCAAACATTGCTTTAGCTAGTATTCGCCACCATGCTGGACTTCGTGAGGCTGCAGAAATTGCAACTGCCGCTTGGATAGATGCAGGCCTCATCAGCCGAGAGGATGTATCTTTGGTGATAGATCATAATAAAATTAGAAGAGCACAAGAAAAAATAATGAAGGAAATATCCGATCAGCATGAAAAAGATTTAAGCGAGGGAGGGCTCTCCTGTCTTTTGTTTGATGGAAGAATAGATGACACAAAAGTTTTGCTAGAAGTAGAGGGAGTGAACAGAAAGTTTCCAGGTCTCATCAAAGAAGAACACTACTCTGTCTGTTCTGAGCCTGGTGGTCGGTTTTTGTTTCACTTTGCTCCCGAAACTGAAGTAGAAGGGAAGAAACATGCAGAGGTCATTGCTGATCATATTTTATGTTGGGTTCAGGAGAGAGGACTTGGCAGTTCACTGCAGGCTGTTGGTGGAGATTCAACTGCAGTGAACACCGGATGGCAGGGGGGTGTAATGACGCATTTAGAGAAAAAACTAGGAAGAAGACTTGTTTGGATTGTATGTGATTTACATACAGGCGAGCTACCTCTTCGTCATCTCATCCAGGAACTTGATGGTCCTACAAAGAGCAACAACAAGTGGTCAGGTCCCCTTGGCATCATGCTGGATGAAGCAACACAACTAGAAATAAATACAACCTTTCCAAAGGTCGAAGTTGGCCCTCCCCTTCCGGCGTTGTCTGAAGGAGTCATCAAAGATCTCAGCACAGATCAATCCTATGCTTATCGTATTGCCCAAGCAATAAGATCAGGAGAAGTGCCTCAGTCATTGGCTCTCTTGGAGATTGGACCTGTCAGTCACAGCCGTTGGTTAACTACAGCTCTTCGTTTCTGCAGGATTTGGATTTCCAAACACGAATTGAAGGGCAAAGTGCTGAAGAATTTGAGGTTAATTGTTGAATTTATTATTGGAGTTTATCTTCCCCAGTGGTTTAGTGTGAAACTTAATCCTATGTGGGTGGATGGGCCCAATCACCTTTTGTTTCAATTGCAGCTAGTAAGAACACAGAGGAAGGTAGTGAGGGACATCGTGTTACCTGTATGCTCGATCAGAAGCAGTTTTGCAAGCAATGCTTTGCAGTCAATGTACCAATCTCCCAACCGAGGCTGTAGAAGTCATTCTAAAGATTAGAGGAACGCTAATAGATGACGACCAGTTGGGAGACTGTTCGTTTCATTCAAGAACAGTTCCCCCAATAAACGTCAATGCCACCAAATTGTCAGAATTGGTTGACTTGAGTTTGGAAGTCTTAGAGCCACCATTGACAACAAGTCTAACTAGCCAAGAATTGAGAAACCTTAAAGAGACTCCAATGCAGGTGCCGAAGTGGCCTTCCCACACTCAAAGTGTGGAGAGATGTGTGAAAATGGTCACAGAAGCAGCGGGCCATGTTTACAGCCACGAGAGGCGAGAAGGTTACATCAAAGCACAAATATCAAGCAGACTACTGATGACAAGAAACCAAAGCAAAGAGAGTATGAAGGCATTGGTTACTTTCAAATAGACTACGGATAATAAAATATAATAATTTGAAACTTGAAACAGTAACATGTGTGCAAACGCTGGTTATGTTATAAATTCACAAATATGTACATTTAAAAATCCATTTGATGTAGGTAGGGCTTATTATAAAAAAAAATTTGTGCCAGAATATTGTTTTGCATGCTTAAAGACTACAATAAATTGCTACCAAATTACTCGATTTTCAATTTAGCCAGTTCACCCCCTAAATTGACACACCCTACTATCCAGGTACCATACCTGGGAATCACCAACAATTAAGGTTTTTGTACCGTCCTTCTCAGCCTTGTCCCTATTAATATGCTAATGTCCAATTCGTCTATCAAAGGACTAAAAGAGTTTTTACACTTAGCTGTTGTCGTTTTCTTGGTTTCTTTTCTCTCCACCAGTTTGGTCGTTCCTCTCCTCACAACCCTCCATTCGCCTGTGTCTTCATCAGACACGGGCTTTCCTTGAATTGTGTCTTCCTCCTTTTTCCTCGCAATCACTTCCTTCAATTTCAAGTTTTCGTCCTTGGCCTTCACTAACTCGGCCCTCAGAAGAGCACAGCCCTGCTCACAAGTAGCATTAGCCATTACTCAAATGGGTAACAAATGTTGACAGTATCATTATTATTATTTGTTTTTATCAAATCGGTAATTTATGGTGCAAAACGATGTAGCTGTTGCTTAGAAGTCTTGAAAGTAATAGAGTTTCTATGTTGTGCACGAGAGGAAACGTTCGATTCTACCTGCCCTGCCTCCACCACCCAAAACTTACTCTGGGTTGCTGGGAGTGGAATCACTGTAGACAATATACAGGGTAGAATAATGTTGTTTCCTCTCTTTTACTGGCGACTGGTTCGAGGCAGTTATAATGAAAATACAAATACAAGTAATACCCATTATTTCAAGCAACGGCCAAGATCTTATGAAGTGAAATCATATTTGTGTGATTATATATTATCTAGTAATTGTATCGCATAGGCAGATTCACTTCAGGGTGAGCCGAGCACAGAATACAGAGATAGCAGACAACTAGTATAAGGTGCGATTAAAGTTCTCAGAATTTGAACGAGTAGCTCAAACGAATAACGCCCACACCCTGGTCACCAGCAACTTTGCCTATGGCTGCCGTCACGTCACTGTAAATAAATAACTTTAAATGATTTTTCTCCATATTTGGGGATGTAATTTTGAATAACCTCACACACGAAGGGGCGGCGGCGGCGGAGTCATTAGTTATGAAGTGAAAGAAGATTATTAGGAGTTGAAGAAAATGTGGTGAAACTGAAATACAGTAGGAGTAGAAAGAATCTGGGCTCAACCAGATCGCTTCATCTTTCCTATTGGTGTTTTATCTTTGTTCTGCTCCCTTGGGTCGTCAGACCTTTGTATTAATATTGGTTTATTTATATTGTGCTGCTTATTATTTTATTTTATTTCATTTTATTTTTATACAGTATATATACTGCGATGGAGTTAGTGAGCCCGCCCAGGTCCTTGTGTAGCTGGGAGGGTAGTCACATTTCTTTTTTTTTTTTTTTTGCTAAGGTGTTAGTTAAATGTTAGTTGTGTTAGTCTAAAGGTACAAAAAGGCTTTGTTGTTAGTAAAAATTTTGTCTGGTGTCGATTGTGTATTGTGATTTCTCCAGGTTGGAAAGTTAGAACCTAGATGGTTGATTTCCCTAGGTTTATTAATTGATTAAGGGCGTTTCCCATGGCGTTATTATTTGTATTGTAGAAAATCCTGTGTCTGGCGTTAAAGTCTCCTAAGATGTACATCGGGTGATTGTTGTTAGCCAATTTTAATAGATCTTCTTTAGGTAAGTAGGGTCGTCTCGGTGGCAGATAAGTAGTAGCAATGATTACGTCTCCTTGAGTTGTATTTATTTTTATTGCTAGATATTCATCCTGGAAGTCATCGATTAGTTTAAATTTTAAGTTTCTTTTAACCGCTATAGCTACTCCGTCATTTTTCTCGCCGGATTTATTTCTTTGGTTTACATAATAGTTAAAGAGTTTTATGTTGTTGTTTTCTGTCTCACCGTGACTGTTTATTAGTATAATGTCAGGGTCAATTTCTTGATAAATATAACTAAGGTTAATTCTCTAAGTCTTCCAGTTTCTTACGTTGTGTAGTATTATTCTTAAAGTTCTTGCTGTTTGTCTGTTATCCATTATTTCTTATACTTGGATTGTGGCAGTTGGAGTGGAGATCTATCATCCTGTTTCCCTCTTCTGACTCTTCTAAACTGACGGGTCTACTATTTTAAAGTCATTGGTCGTAATCTTTAGTTTGTCCATAGTGATTAGTGTCCAGACGTAATCTTCGCTTCAGGATTTTTCTTGATATGTCCACTTGTATATCCCTCCTTCACAGTTTTTTACTATTGTCCCTCCTGTTGGTCTCGATGTTGGGATTCCATGTTTTGTTGTGGTGATAACTTTTACTCCAATATCTTCAGCAGATTCGGTTGTCTATTGTGATCAGTCTCCATCTTGTCTTCTCTCCTCCTTATCCTTTGTCTTGTAGTCTGTCCTTTTTGTTGTTTCTATCTTCTCTGTGTCACTTCTAGTCATTTGTCTAGGATCTCTATCAGTCGGTTGTGTTCCTTGTGTATCAGCTGTTGCTCCTTGCTCAAACCTTTGTTTTTCTAGCTGTAGTCTTTCTTTCAGTTCGCTTGAGTATGTTGCCTGAAATAATTTTTCGGATTCTTGATTCTCTGGGAATATCATCTCCGGTAGGTTATTCAATTTAAACATTATCCTTAACTCCTCATTGTATGATCCGGGTGCAATGATATTGTGCAGGTGTACGTGGCTCATACTAATCATTACTTTGTCATGTATTGGTTCACTTAAGTTTAAGATGGTGGATTCTGGTCTGTGAGCCTCTTGGACCGCTCTCTTGGGTATTTCAACGTATGTCGTGTCCTTCTTTTCCTGTTCCTTTTTCCTTGTTTCTTGTTGCTTGTACTTTATCATGTGCTATTTATTGGGCATGCCATTGCTAAAGTCCTGTGTCCTATATATGCATTCCCGTTTCTCTTGCAGTTGCGACAGCCAACATGTGTGTTCTTACATTCAGTGTAGGTATGGTCGTCGCCAGCATAGTCTGAACAGTACTTTTTCTCTTTTTCTGGACAGTCTCTCGTTGTGTGTTCTTCATATTTGTAACAGGAAAAGCAAGTTTGTAGACTGATAAATGTCTCTTTCTTTATTTGATGAGGTGCTACTGACATGTTAAATATTAGAAAGCCTTGTTGTAATACTTTTTCAGCCATTGAAACTTCTTCGAAGGTAATCTTGAAAATATGAGTGTAGTCTTTTATCTTGATAACTTCCTCGATCTTCATCCAACTGTTTTGGCGTTCCAGTTCATCTTTCAGATCTTCAGATGTCTTCCTCCCGATCTCCTGGTCGACTTGGCGAACGAAAACTGATCTTTTTGCTTTTTGACTGCTTTTTCTGCTGCATGGTTGAGCAGTCTGCAACTTCGTTGTGATTGGACACTCAATCCTAGTGATTGACCTTACCCAACATAGCGACTGTGCAATTACCATATCAGATTGTACGAGAAACATTCAAACTTCTGGAAAACATATATTTGGGCTCCCCAAAATTTTGACTACTCCCCGTGCGTCTACGTCCTGGATTGGCCAATCAGCGGTGCCCCACGGTGGCGTGATACATCCACGTTTACTGCGGTGATCTGATTGGCTGACCGAACGTGGCGTGGTAGGGAGACTGTCTCTACTCTTTAAGTCCTCTTCCTCCCTTTTTTCATACCGTTCATGCATTCCGTTCCTTGAACGGGAGGCGGGACATAGCGATACGGTCAATCCGGCAAGGGAACCTGTGATAGTGCAGGACACCCCTTTTCCGGGGGTCACCGGTAGGTGGTAACTTATATAGACTTAACTTATAGTCACAGGTAACCTGGGCGCAGAACCCTACGAGCCCGACGCCCGTCCAAGGTTGGGGGGGGGGGGGGGGGGTCACTGCTCCCAGGCAGGAATCCCTGTGTTATAGGTAGGATTGTGATGTAATCAGGGAAGATGACCACAAGCATTAGGATTAAACATAGAGATAAGGGACATCCTCTTGGAAGAGGAAAAGTGGCTTGTTGTGTTGTTGAGATTGTTGGACCGTAGTCTGACACGGGCCTTTGCCTGTAGGCGGCCAGTTTGGTGGTTCCGGCTGGAGCTCCTAGAGCAGCCAGACCGGATTTGGGATTTAGAGGTTGTCCTTATGTCCTACCTGCAGATATGAGGGGATACTGCAGGTTGCAAGTGTGAGCGGACCCTCGGTCAGTGAGCGCTTACCACCAACTCCCACTCTTGGACTTGGTCAGTTTCGGAGTGGCGCGCCCCCGAACTGGGGTCCGCACTTGCTGGGGGAGGTTACTTCCTAAGCTATCTGGGTGGTGGGTATCGTGTGATGACCCGGAGAAGGTGGTGAATGTAGTTTGTTTGGGCCTTTCGGGTTAGAGTGGCCGCTGGTGTTGTCTGTTCTTCTTGGAAGTTTTGAATTCTGTTTCGGGGACTCTGTGTGACTTCGCAGTCGAGGAGATAGTTTTCCAGTGGGTTGGCCGCTGGCTCCTGACAGTAGGTGCATTCCCTGACGACATTTCCGATCGTCTGCCAGGAGCACTTGTAACCTAGTCGTAGTCGATGAAGGCTAACTGGGGTTTGTCTTGGTGTTTTCTCGTCCACAAAAGGTGGTTTCCCTTTTGTAGCAGCCAGGTACCATTTGGCTGATTGGGAGCCAGCGTTGAATGCGTGAAGGAAGCTCTTTTGGATGTGGAGCTTGGTAGTCTTTCTGAGGTGATTCTTGATCTGTTGCACGCTTGCTGGAACTTGGATGTGTACACTTCTAGAACGTGTGGCTGCCTTGGCTGCTTCGTCTGCCACGTCATTTCCCCCGATCCCTACATGACTGGGAATCCAGTGTAATACGACTGGGCGATTTTGTCTTTGGAAGTCCTGTAGCTGTGAGAGGATCGAGGTTATGATGTGGACGTTGTCTCTTGGTTGACTGTGTTGCAGCGCCTGCATGGCCGTTTTCAAGTCCGTGTGAATTATGATGGAATTGTTGTGTTTTGTTGCAGCGTGTTGTAGGGCCTTTGAGATTGTTACCAACTCTGTTTGTAGGGTGGAGCAGTCATTAGAAAGTCTCCATAGGAGGGTCTGACCTTGGGTGTAGAAGCCCGCTCCGGATGTATGATGTTTTGGGTCCAACGAGCCGTCTGTGAAGTATGATGCTGCATCAGCCTGTGTCTCGGTGGCTATGGCTTCCAGAGTTATTCTTTTGAGGTCCTCCTTCTGGAGGGTTGGCTTTGCTATCACCTAGATCGGTAATTTTGAATGTGGCTGGTGGAGGGCTCCATGGTGGAGGAACTACGTAACCATTGTCTTGTATGTCTTGGTTGTTCTTGACGAGTGTTTCTGCTTGCAGGTGTCGGATGACCTCGCTTGCTTCGTGCGACCAGGTGGCCCCTCGCACTCTGTGGTCGAGGTGGAGGGAGGCACTGATTCGCGTTTTGGCAACTGTGGGCTTATCTGATCTACAGATTTTGGCAAGGAGACCGGCTGTCACCTGCTTAATTCGTACTGCCACGGGTGGTAGTTCAGTTTCCATTTGCAAATTGCAAATTCTGGTCCACATGGGTGCTCCGAGCATGGTCCTGAGAGCATTATTTATCTACGTTCGTCTTGGATACCCCCAAAATGTTCTACACTACTGAGGGTATACACAAACACTTGTTATCTTAAAAATAGCTTCTTATTCTCGTGCGGGAGATATATAGAGATGGACCAAGAAGCTCGCTTCCGCACTACAAGGACTGGTAGTCTTCACTCTATGTATTACTGAGCGCTGGCCTGTACAGATGCCAGCATTCACAAGCTGAATACATAAAATGTAAATATGATAATTTATATACATAACATGGTGCACAATAAATGGAAATATTACATAGGATTAATACATGTTCTGTAATACTTTACTATACATAATTAATGGGGTAATATGAGTATACACAGCTTACTTTTATTCTCTTCGCCACTGATCGGCTTGTTAGCCGCCTGGGCGGTCGGTCACGTCTCTTTTCCTATATATTCTTCACCAAAAGGTCGGCTCGCTAGCCGCCCGGGCGATCGGTCACGTCTCTGTCACGCACTGTTGGCAAATACTGGGCATGCACCGGCTCCTGAATGTACCTGAACCCGCTCCAGTGTTGGTCAAGTCTTCTCTTGAAAGAGGTCACACTCGGTGCCGTCACAACACTCTCTGGTAGATTGTTCCAAGAGTTTACAACCCTCACTCCGAAAAAGTTTGCCCTCACTGTTTTCTGGACTTGCGGCTTCTTCAATCTTGAGCTGTGACCCCTTGTGGGGCGAGCGTCCGCCAGCTCCAAGTAAGGACACTCAACTGAGTAGTGCCCCCTGAGATGCTTATAAACCTCAACTAGGTCCCCCCTTGCCCGTCTGTAGTATAAGCTAGGCAAGTTCAGGCGCTCCAATCTCTCAGGGTAGCTGAGGTGCCGAAGTGCAGGCACCAGTTTGGTGGCCCTCCTTTGAACATTTTCAACCAACTGACAGTCCCTAGCATATCTCGGGGACTACTTTGTGTCCATATCATACACTTCCCTCCCCCCTATACGCTCATAGTTTCATCTTGAGCGGACCTTTTGTTTCTGAGTCGCTCGGACCTGCGGAGTACTGGGGCAGAAACACAAGGTGGGGATGGATTTACTGTACAGACATCAACATTAGGGGACTCAACTGGGGAAGGATCAACACTAGGCAGCTCCACAGGTCGGAGGAAACGACGGTTCCTCCACCATACTCTACCACTAGGAAGACGCACTTGGTAGTCCCTGGACCGGCCAATACCCATGACAACCCCAACCTTGTCCCAGCGGTGAGATACCGGATCTTGAATCCTGACCTGGTGGGCGATACTCAACCTGGGAAGGGGGCGGGCATGACAGTCGTACCGAGCAGCGACGTCTGCGGCTAGTTTTGCTGCACGGCGGTCACATTCCTCAGTCTTGGCCTGCCATTCTTGAGAAAAAGACTTCGGGTGGGCAGGAACACAAACTCCAACAAACCTCGATCGAAGTCCTCGCAGTCGATATTTCCTGAGGGTGACACCTTAAGGATCAGGTGTTTAACAGTCTTGACTGCGGCTTCAGCGTGTCCATTCGCCTGGGGGTAGTGGGGCGAGGTCACGACATGACGGACTCCCCAACGGTCCATGAAGTCCCGGAACTCGTGGCTGGTGAACTGGGGTCCTCCATCAGTCCTGAGGCGGAGGGGAACACCAACTTCTCTGAAGTAATGCCTGAAATGCCGGATGGTAGCAGTAGCCGTTGTATCACTACCACAGGGGACGACAACAGGCCATCCAGACAGTCGGTCGGCAATGACGAGGAAGGACTTCCCTGCCACTGCAAAGAAATCGGCCGACACAGACTCGAAGGGTCTTGAAGGGTTATCGTCGCACATGAAAGGTTCCTGTTGCTGGCTGGGTTGCAGAATCTGGCACAGCTCACAGGCACGGACGGTACTTGCAATGTCCGCGTCGATTCCGGGCCAAAATACAGTCTGCTTCGCCCGTCGCTTGGTGGCCTCCACTCCTCGATGGCTGTCGTGAAGGCGGGTCAAGGTACGGCAGCGTAGGGCAGCAGGAATGACTGCTCGTGGACCATACAAGACGAGGTCTCCGTCACAATAGAGGTCCTCGCGTATCTTCCAGTACGGGAGTAGCGATTCATGAAGGTCGTATCGGTTAGATGGAAATCCCTGAGACACACAGTCGACGAGCCGGATGTAGGAAGGGTCAGCCCGGGCTGCGGTGCGGAGATCTTCAAGGGTCTTGTCTCCATCCGGTGCTGTAGACTCTTCTGATGTGAAGACGGCCTTCAATGAAACTACTGACTTGAGGGATGCAGCAGCTGTAGAACACAACATCTCGTCCTCTGGGGTGGGGCGACTGACAGGGGAGCGGGACAGGGCATCCGGGATGCACAGCAGCTTACCCGCACGCCACACAGCCGTGAAGAGATAAGGAGAAAGCTTCTCTTTCAAACGTTGAAGGCGAGGATTCTCTACTGCATCCAAAGAGTAGTGATTGATAATAGGTATAAGAGGGCGATGATCCGTGAAGAGGGTGAAGTGCTGAAGTCCTATCAGGTAGAAGCGGCACTTCGCCATCGCCCAGACAACAGCCAACATCTCCAGCTCAATCTTGGCATATAGGGTCTCGACGTCCGTCAGGAACCGGGATCCACACTGAATAAAGTGGAGTTGTCCACCGCCACAGTCCTGCAGAAGGGCGTAACCAACGCCGTAGAGTCTGGAGGCATCAGTCTGGAGGACGGTGTGTAGGGCTGGGTCGTAACAGGCGAGGACAGGTGGACATACGAGGGCCTGCTTGACTCGCTGGAAGGCCTCTTGATGATCTGGGGTCCACAGGAATGTCCTCCTGGGGCTCAGCAGGGGGCGTAACGGCTGGGCTGCGGCGGACATGTCAGGTGTAAATTCAACCAGCTGATTGACCAGACCCAAAAAAGAACGGAGGTCTGTCAGGTTGGCAGAGGTTGGAAAATCCCTGATTCCACTTAATTTCTCCGGGTCAGCTGCGATACCTGATGCTGAGAGAGTGTACCCACAGAAGTTCACTGATGGTGCGGCGACTACAAACTTGTCAGCGTTGAGGGTAATCCCGTACTTTCGACATCTGGTGAGATCTTCATATATTCGGGAGAGGTGGGCACAGTAGTCTTCGTCATGGAGTAAAATATCATCAACCACTTTGACACAATTCGTGACTCCTTGAAGGGCCGCGTCACCACGTTGACAGAATGCATCGCCCGTAGCGGCAAATCCCATGAGGCCTCGCAATACTCATATCTTCCATAGGGTGTGATGAATGTAGTCAAATGCTGGTCGTCTTCGGCCAACTCGATCTGCCAATAACCACATAAGGCGTCCATCGTTGTAAAACCTTCGCCTTCGGATCCACATTTCGAACAGCTGCGAAGGGTGTGGGTGAAGGATGGGCTGGACGGGAAACTTGCTGGTTAAGTTTTGATAGATCGGTGGTGATCCGTACTTCACCACGAGGTTTGGCGACGGGGACGAGAGGGTGGCACCAAGGTGAAGTTTCGTCTCCGGCCGGCTTGATGATTCACTGAGCAACCATGGAGTCAAGCTCTTGTCTAACTAGCTCCTTGTAGGCGTGAGGAATCAAACGAGGGGTGTGGATGGCAAAAGGTGTGGCACCATCCTTAAGATGAATCTTCATAGGTGGACCCACCATCGGCTTAATTGGTGTGGATCCCAAAGATTTCTTTGTAACCAACACGTCAGCAAACTCCTTGAAAAGGTAAGCTCTTGCATCAGAAGGGGACGTTAGTAGAGATAGGGAGTTCCTTCAACCTGTTGACATGGGTGATCTTTAAAATAGGTTTGGGGAATTCCTTGGAAATAATGGCCAACTCTTGACAATGGCCATATGATAAAAGCGGAGTCGGGATCCCATCATGAACATCAATCCGGGCTGAGCAAGACTGCTTACCAAAGGTAAGAGTAGCCCAGAAAGATCCCAAAGCTGGAGCCATCTTGGAACCATCAGCTGTCAGTTTCGTTGTCTGAAGAGGGGGCTGTAGGTTGCTCCCGGGTATTCCCAAACTTGCTAAGTGTTGTGGACCAATTACTGAGACGTCAGCATCGGTGTCAGGTAACATCTGAAGACTGGATGACGAGTTACCGTAAGAAATGACGACATTGATGTGCTGGGGCGTCGTGTCTGTGGAACTATGTACACGACGGCAGGAACGACTGGATACATCCTTGACCACCGAAGGGTCAAGATGTACCTGGCGCTCCTCTCGGAGCAGCCAGGGCAACTGTTAAGTTGGCCCATACCAACTCCCTCCCCTGAACCCTCCTCCCCACAGGAATATCAACAAGTTCTCGCCAGAAGTTACTATTTCATTTAGGAAAGGAATTGAACCAGTGTTAAACAGAGGTGAACAGTGGTGAACAGTGCTTAAGTCAGTGAGAACAACTCAACAGTAACAGTCGCACCCAAGTTAACCTTCACACAGTGAGGTCCCAGGTACCCAGTGATAACGGCCTGTGAGACCCAACAACCAGCGATGTGTTAATCTGTCTATGATAGGAAGGCCTGGGACCACACCTCACTCATATAACACCGTCTGTGAGGGAATTACTACACCACGTGAGGCCCTGCATATCACCATCTGTGAGGGAATTACTACACCACGTGAGGCCCCCCATAACACCATCTGTGAGGGAACTACTACACCACGTGAGGTCCCTCACAACACCATCTGTGAGGGAATTACTACACCACGTGAGGCCCCGCATTAGGGTGTGTCAATTTTGTCAACATGTTAAAAATCAAATTTGGTAGTCAAAATATTGTGCCTCTTTATGTCTAAACTTGAAATTAGCAAACAAAAATGAATTGAAATAACCCTCACCTACATCAATTATACCTTAAAGTTTCAAATATCAGTATTTCAACAAATTAATGAGACTTGATTAGAATTATTCACTTGATATTAACTAATCTCATGTAAGCATATGGATTATGGAGTATTTTATGGTTCTATAGCTTGTGTACAATATGCATGTCAGAACATGAACATGAACAGGCTCTCCGTGTGGGACAGTTTAATTCTTGTTTTGACTTGTACCAAGCGTGAGGATAAGGCGCCCGGCTCACTCTCCTTCTAGATATCATAGACGGTGGTTTGCTCTCATTGCACTTGCACCTACTCTACCTGACGAATTCTACATTTTAATTATTGTAAGTAGGGCATATTGATTGTCGCAGTTACTTATATCATTGTATAAAACATTATGTTCTAAGAAATTATTATGTTATTTCTGTTACAGCATTTTTGATAAACAAATTGATATTTTTTGAAACAACAATTGAATTATGAAACATTGAAATATTTTTCTATTTGTCAGATAGTGTGAAGATGTCAAAATTGAAGACAAGAAGTCAGTTGTCAACCCACTTGAGCCTGCTAGTTGGTAAAGGGAAGGAGCTTCCTGTATCAGAACTTCCAACAGTGAGAGACATGCTAAGATTAGGGTTACTCCTTCGAGAAAAAAATGCAAAGGACAGAAGGAACTATACAGATAAAGAACTCATAAATGACATGATAGTCCCTCTTCTGCATCAATGGACAAAAGCTAATGCACTATTCAAACCACCTGTGATTAATCAGTGTCGAACTATTGAGCTAAAACTAACGAAATTATGGCACAAAGCAGTTGAAACATCACTTGGTAAAGGAAACTTGGCCAGGAAAAATGAATTTCTGCACACACTTGATACTCTGTTTGACATTTTGACCTTCAAGTGCTCCATACAATTATGTTCTGAATCCAACTGTTCTCACTCAGGTAAGAGAGAAAATAATTCCCACATTGATTGTGGTTGTCCTCGTGAAAAGAAGATCCCTGTTTTAGAGCTTGAATTTATAAAGGCACAGAGGACAAAGGCAGAAGGCCAAGGAAGTATGCAAATGGGTTCAATAGATTATTCAGAAACAAAGAAGCAGATTGCTAATGCCAAGAAGAGAGAACAAATCCGAGAGAGGGAACAAAAGAAGTAAATGAAGAGTGAAGAAGCCATCCAAAGAGAGGAAGAGCTGTGTCAAGATGTTTATCACTTCTTTGATAGTTCTTCTGATGAACAGGAAGCAACATCAGATGATAGTTCCAAAGAGCCATCTGAACCTTTACCAAAGAAAATGAAATACAACACAAGAAATATTTCAAACATTGCTTTAGCTAGTATTCGCCACCATGCTGGACTTCGTGAGGCTGCAGAAATTGCAACTGCCGCTTGGATAGATGCAGGCCTCATCAGCCGAGAGGATGTATCTTTGGTGATAGATCATAATAAAATTAGAAGAGCACAAGAAAAAATAATGAAGGAAATATCTGATCAGCATGAAAAAGATTTAAGCGAGGGAGGGCTCTCCTGTCTTTTGTTTGATGGAAGAATAGATGACACAAAAGTTTTGCTAGAAGTAGAGGGAGTGAACAGAAAGTTTCCAGGTCTCATCAAAGAAGAACACTACTCTGTCTGTTCTGAGCCTGGTGGTCGGTTTTTGTTTCACTTTGCTCCCGAAACTGAAGTAGAAGGGAAGAAACATGCAGAGGTCATTGCTGATCATATTTTTTGTTGGGTTCAGGAGAGAGGACTTGGCAGTTCACTGCAGGCTGTTGGTGGAGATTCAACTGCAGTGAACACCGGATGGCAGGGGGGTGTAATGACGCATTTAGAGAAAAAACTAGGAAGAAGACTTGTTTGGATTGTATGTGATTTACATACAGGCGAGCTACCTCTTTGTCATCTCATCCAGGAACTTGATGGTCCTACAAAGAGCAACAACAAGTGGTCAGGTCCCCTTGGCATCATGCTGGATGAAGCAACACAACTAGAAATAAATACAACCTTTCCAAAGGTCGAAGTTGGCCCTCCCCTTCCGGCGTTGTCTGAAGGAGTCATCAAAGATCTCAGCACAGATCAATCCTATGCTTATCGTATTGCCCAAGCAATAAGATCAGGAGAAGTGCCTCAGTCATTGGCTCTCTTGGAGATTGGACCTGTCAGTCACAGCCGTTGGTTAACTACAGCTCTTCGTTTCTGCAGGATTTGGATTTCCAAACACGAATTGAAGGGCAAAGTGCTGAAGAATTTGAGGTTAATTGTTGAATTTATTATTGGAGTTTATCTTCCCCAGTGGTTTAGTGTGAAACTTAATCCTATGTGGGTGGATGGGCCCAATCACCTTTTGTTTCAATTGCAGCTAGTAAGAACACAGAGGAAGGTTGTGAGGGACATCGTGTTACCTGTGGCAAGAAGGTCCGCTTGGTATGCTCGATCAGAAGCAGTTTTGCAAGCAATGCTTTGCAGTCAATGTACCAATCTCCGAACCGAGGCTGTAGAAGTCATTCTAAAGATTAGAGGAACGCTAATAGATGACGACCAGTTGGGAGACTGTTCGTTTCATTCAAGAAAAGTTCCCCCAATAAACGTCAATGTCACCAAATTGTCAGAATTGGTTGACTTGAGTTTGGAAGTCTTAGAGCCACCATTGACAACAAGTCTAACTAGCCAAGAATTGAGAAACCTTAAAGAGACTCCAATGCAGGTGCTGAAGTGGCCTTCCCACACTCAAAGTGTGGAGAGATGTGTGAAAATGGTCACAGAAGCAGTGGGCCATGTTTACAGCCACGAGAGGCGAGAAGGTTACATCAAAGCACAAATAGCAAGCAGACTACTGATGACAAGAAACCAAAGCAAAGAGAGTATGAAGGCATTGGTTACTTTCAAATAGACTACGGATAATAAAATATAATAATTTGAAACTTGAAACAGTAACATGTGTGCAAACGCTGGTTATGTTATAAATTCACAAATATGTACATTTAAAAATCCATTTGATGTAGGTAGGACTTATTATAAAAAAAAATTTATGCCAGAATATTGTTTTGCATGCTTAAAGACTACAATAAATTGCTACCAAATTACTCGATTTTCAATTTAGCCAGTTCACCCCCTAAATTGACACACCCTACCCCGCATAACACCATCTGTGAGGGAATTACTACACCACGTGAGGCCCCTCATAACACCATCTGTGAGGGAATTACTACACCACGTCAGGTCCCTCATAACACCATCTGTGAGGGAATTACTACACCACGTCAGGTCCCTCATAACACCATCTGTGAGAGAATTACTACACCACGTCAGGTCCCTCATAACACCATATGTGAAGGAGTTACTACACCACGTGAGGCCCCTCATAACACCATCTGTGAGGGAATTACTACACCACGTCAGGTCCCTCATAACACCATCTGTGAGAGAATTACTACACCACGTGAGGCCCCGCATAACACCATCTGTGAGGGAATTACTACACCACGTCAGGTCCCTCATAACACCATATGTGAAGGAGTTACTACACCACGTGAGGCCCCTCATAACACCATCTGTGAGGGAATTACTACACCACGTCAGGTCCCTCATAACACCATCTGTGAGAGAATTACTACACCACGTGAGGCCCCGCATAACACCATCTGTGAGGGAATTACTACACCACGTGAGGCCCCTCATAACACCATCTGTGAGAGAATTACTACACCACGTGAGGCCCCTCATAACACCATCTGTGAGGGAACTACTACACCACGTGAGGTCCCTCCTAACACCATCTGGGAGGGAGTTACTACACTACGTGTTTGCTGTTCAACACCTACAATAATCTGCATGTTCACTGTATGTTCCATTATCTTTCTCTAATGAAGGCTTTTGTTAAACCACCAATGTATGTAATAAGTCATTTATGTCCAATGTATATTTTCAGCCTTCGGGCTGCAGAACTTTTTCAATAAACCGTTAATTATTATTATTATTATTATTAGTACAGCGTCTTGGTGCTTGCCAGAAGGAGGGGACGCGCCAGCACTACCTGAGGATGACTTCTTGGATCCTAGGTGGTGTCCTTTCTGTGTCTTCTTACGACAACATTTGTCGTAATGGCCCACACGACCACAAAGTCTGCACTGAACTTTGCTAGCAGGGCACTTGACTGTGTCAGCCCAGTGACCCTGGCGGTCGCAACTTCTGCACACGTTTTAAGCAGCTGGGCACTGGGAGGCATCATGCTGTCTCGCACAGCTGTTACACAAAGCTGCTGCTGAAGGTGTAGCTGGAGGGTGAGGGGTGGGGTTACCTTGCTGCTTCTTATACTTTCTGTAGGAAGACACCTCCCTCACCTGGTCAGGTTGTGAACGTAAAGCTGAAGTCGCACACCTGGCGGCCTCGTACGCTCGACATTTTGTAACTACGTCTTGAAGGGAGGAAGTGGGGTCAAGTGAAATGAGACGCTGAACTAGCTCTTCATCTCGACACCCGTTAAAATGATTGTCTTGAGTTGTGTCTCTTCACAGACTTGAGAATGTCCAGGACAAACATCAACTTCCTCTGAACATCTCTTGAGCCTTACGAAAAATGCATCAAAAGATTCTCCATCAAGCTGCTTACATTGGAGGAGTTCTCTTCTTCTGAGTGCTTCGTTGCGCTGTCCCTTAACATGTTCCTGTAACTTGTCGAGCACGGCCTCTACCGTCAGAGTTGTCGTAGGAGGCACTTGAAGTGTGTGCTCGAGAGTACGTTGTGTCTCTAAGGACAAGCACATACGAAGCTGTATCATCTACTTAGGCTATGGTAAACATGACAAGTGAACCATTGTTGCATAGTCTTGCCAACGTCGATGCCATTCCCGAAATATCTGATAGGAAGCGTCAGACATCAGAGAGGGAGGCGTTTGTGTTGCAGCCTTTTGAGGGATTGTTGAATCGACTCTGGGAAATGAGGTACCAGTACCTCTAGTCGCATCAACGTTAGTAGTAGCAGACGAATCTTGTACGGTAGATCGTTGTGGGGAGGCTAACAGAGAAATCAAGACTTCAAATCTGGCTTGATCTTCTCTTCTTCTCAGGTCATCCTCACTTCTACATATGTCTTCGAGTTCTCTGCGTGTTTGTTCCTCTTTGTGGCGTCGTCTTTCAGACTCTTTGGACAAGGAATTTCTTCCTCTTCTCTCCTTGCAATATCGTCCTGGCGTCGAGAAGTTTCCATCCACTTTATCAGTTGAAGGAGATCTGTGGACTCATGCATCACAGGAAAGCTTGCTCGCGACGAACGAGGAGATTCTGTGGGTGACTGGGCGTTGTCAGTGTGGGGAGCGTGGGGCCTGAGTGTGGGTGGAGAGAGGTCTCCCACACTAAAACTCATACTCCCATCGTCAAGGGTATCATTTTGATCCCTGTGAGACATGCCGACAGCTTCTGTTCTCTATATGTGCAAAAGACCGGGTCAGCCCCTCGTAATCTATGCACAAAATTACAGAAGTCTGAAGTAACTCACAAGAATTTAATATAAGGTGGGTCTGTGAATCCGCGTGTGTGTGTGTGTCTGGCGGGAGAGGCTTGGCGCGCTGCTAGAGGTAGGAGCAACTGGGCAGCGTCGAGCGGTCAGTTCCTCAGTTACCCTCAGACCAGAGGCGGGGGCACACGTACTGTCGGGCCGCTCCCTTAGTCATCTGACTGCACTTTGTACAGACAATTATGATTAAAATACACAACACAGCACTTCACAGCACAGCACTGTACACAGCATAGCACTTCACAACACTGTAAGTCTAGAGGCTTGTAGTAGTCTTGCTGTAAATCCGTGAAGCTGAAGACGAGACGCCATTAACACAGTCCGGGGGTGAAGGCTTGTCCACTGTATCTCACTGAGAAATAATCACTGCGCCATCTACGTTCGTCTTGGATACCCCCAAAATGTTCTACACTACTGAGGGTATACACAAACACTTGTTATCTTAATAATAGGTTCTTATTCTCGTGCGGGAGATATATACAGAGATGGACCAAGAAGCTCGCTTCCGCACTACAAGGACTGGTAGTCTTCACTCTATGTATTACTGTGCGCTGGCCTGTACAGATGCCAGCATTCACAAGCTGAATACATAAAATGTAAATATGATAATTTATATACATAACATGGTGCACAATAAATGGAAATATTACATAGGATTAATACATGTTCTGTAATACTTTACTATACATAATTAATGGGGTATTATGAGTATACACAGCTTAAGGTACTACTTTGTGTCCATATCATACAATTTTGGATAACTTCTAGCTTAGCTATCTGGTCTTCTCTCAGTCCAATGAGTGCTGGAGCACTGTAATCTACCAGCGATCTGATGGCGGCCGCGTAGTAGGCTTTGAGCACATGTATGTTCGCTCCTGCGGTTGTGCTGGTGAGCGACCTCATTATATTGTGTCTGCTCTTCGTCCTGTGCCTGAGATACTCGAGTTGTGGCTTGAAAGTGAGTTTCTGGTCGAACCGGATTCCAAGACACTGGTGGGTGTTGGTCGAGACTACCGGCGTGTTTTGTATGGAGGGCATCTTCTCTGGTGTGTCTGTGCAGATGGCCATCGCTTTTGACTTGGTTGGATTTATCTTGAGTCCAAGTCTGTTGCACTCCTCTTCCATAAGTTGGAGTGCGTGATGCGTGTTGGCTAGTCTGTTTGCTCCTCTTTCTATGAGCTGTAAGTCGTCTGCATAGCATAGGAACTTGACTGTTTGTCTGAAAGGAAGTCTGACAAGATTTTCCATCAGGACATTGAACAGCGTTGGACTGAGGATGCCTCCTTGTGGGGTTCCGTTTTCATGGACCCTGTAGCTTGAGGTTGCTCCCTGAAAGCGTACTCTTGCTTCTCTCTGTGTGAGGTAGTTCTGGATCCACCCACGCAACCTTCCTTTGACGCTTTTTTCAGCGAGCGTCGTTATAATGGCCAATGGATTTGCTAGTTCAAAGGCCTTCTCCAGGTCGAGGAAGACCACCAAAGCTGGTTTATTGTCCACTGTGCTGAGTATCTCGGCGGTGTTGTTGCCGGTGTTCTCGGTGTAAGCAAAAGTGTGAGGGTGTGGGCTGCCTACTTTCCACTTGAGTCTGTTGAGAGCCATTCTTTCTCCCGTCTTCACTATGCAGCTGAGAAGGGAGATGGGTCTCGGTTTGTCTGGTTCTCTGGGCTTAGGAATGGGCTGTATATCTGCCTTCTTCCATTCCGGTGGAAGTCTTTGTGCTGTCCACGAAGCATTGATGACTTGTAGCAAAGCCTCGTGCCCAGCTTCTCCGGCATGGGAAAACATGGAGTAGGTTATCCTATCGGCCCCTGGTGCTGTGTCCTTGCTTCGTTTTATCGACTTCTGGAGTTCTTGCTGGCTGAAGGGTCTATCGGTGTCATCTTCACAATTGCAGGCCTCTTCGATCATCTGGAGTCTGGCCTGTCGCAGACGCCGTTGTGTCTCCTCCGCATGTCTCAGGAGGTTTTTCGTTGCTGCTCGGTCAGAAAACAGTTTTGCAAGTCTCTCGGCTTCCTCTTGTGGGTTGGGATGGGTTGGTGGTGGTGGTGTTGCCTTCCCAGATGCCCTTCGAATCTGGGCCCACATTTTGCCGAGGGAGGTGTGCTCGTTCAGTTCGGAGCACCACTTGAGCCAGCTTATGCTTTTGATTTCTTCCTTTTCTTCCCTGGTATCTTTAACTATGACTTGCAGGAGATGTCGGTTTGTTTCCGTGGGATGTCTCCTGTAGTTTCTTCGGGCCATGTTCACTCTGTTGTTGAGTTCTTTCACCCTGGAACAGTAGTACCAGTAGTCCTTGTACTATCTCGATGTGGGTTTTGTTTTTGGAATAGCCTCTTCTGCCGCTTGGTGAAACGCCTCGACCAATTTTTGGTGGAGGGTTGTCTCGTCCACGGGTGCTGCACCGGCCGGCTGTGATTTTGCGCACCACTTAGCCAAGTGTTTCTTATAGAGTTCCTAGTCTGCCTTATGGGTATTGTATCTCTATCTCGGCGGGGGTGGAGTGGGGAGTTTGTTCACCTTCAGTGTTGTTAGAATGGCAAAGTGGTCGCTGGTCAGCGTGGGGTGTAGCTGCAAGGAAGCCGCAGGCTGTAGAGCACTGGAGACGAAGGTTAGATCTAACCTTCCTCCCCTAATGTGGGTGGGCTCTCCCGTGTTCAGGAGGCTGATCTCGGGTGTGTCTTGAAAGGTGGTGTATAGGTGTAGGCCGTCTTCATTTGTGGGGCTTACCGAGCTTAGGAAGGGATGATGTGCATTGAAATCCCCTCCTATGAGTGTGGCGTGGTCAGCGGCTGAAGCGAATAATTGGGTCACCTCCAGTGAGCCCCTTGGGTTCTTGTAGATGTTGTGAACAGTTAACTCCCGTTCTTAGAGGGTTACTTTGACGGCCTGTGTCTCAATGTTTTCCCCACATGGCAAATGCTGCATGACCTCGGAGGAGGGTATGCTTGACTTGACCAAGATCATACATCCTCTTGTTGACGCCTGCGTGAAATGCCTCCTGTATGTCTTGTAACCACTGAATTTGAAACAGTGGTGTTCTTGAAGAAGTGTTTCTTGTAGCAGTATAATGTCAAGCTTGTCCTTGGCTGCTGCTTCTTGTAGGAGGTGTTTCTTGTTTTTGATGCCCTGAGCATTTCATGAGAGGATGTTCAGGGTGCTGATGTTTTCCACCACTGTTTCATCGGGGACTTCTGGTGGTCCTCGATGGATATGTTCAGGTCTGATTCCGACTGGATCAGGTTTATATCTTCTTGTTATGTGGTGGTTTTTGCCTTCTGAGCCGTGGTTCGGTTCAGGGTGTCATGGTCACGTTGACTGCTGATCTATTTAACTAATGATTCTTATTAAACTCCACGCCCACGAAACATGAGTGAGTCCGCGACCCCTAGAAGGAGCGTGTTTACCCTTGCGATCCCTCGCAGTAAGCCCCGCCTTTGTGAAGACTGTTATCAAAACGTTGTTTATTCCACTTTCTCCTTGGAAGCTCAATCTTGAATTAGTCTGTGTAAATCAACCCAAGTAATTCGCCAGACCTTTGTCAACTGAGGGTCATCTTTGAATGAGTAACAGTTGGTTTGTTTGTAATTATTGTCGTTGCGCAGTGAGTAGCGATCACTGGCAACTCGGGGTATATAAACTCAAGATGGCCAGGGAGAGCGTCCCCTGACGCTGATTCCCGTTTGTCTCCAGGTATGATCTGTGTTCCCTAGCCATTCAGTTAATTCAGTCAATTGTAGTGAATATCAGTGTTCACCAGTGTTCATGATTTAACAGTTGAATTGT
The DNA here is from genome assembly GCA_958450375.1 of Homarus gammarus. Classification (NCBI taxonomy): domain Eukaryota; kingdom Metazoa; phylum Arthropoda; class Malacostraca; order Decapoda; family Nephropidae; genus Homarus; species Homarus gammarus. The sequence goes on along the minus strand of CAUDMG010001556.1, from coordinate 248,893 downwards.
CATTCACCCAGTGTAGAAGTAATATAACGTAAATACGTCTGTCGTCTAGACAAGAAAGTTTGTTGGTGTTGTCATGTTTCTCAGTCCCCTGACGCTGATTCCCGTTTGTCTCCAGATCCCATTGTGATTCTTGAATCGCTCTACCATCCAATAACGGCCTCGGATGTATTAGATGTCCAGCCGGGATCATATATGAGAAGATGGCACCGATGCGGCCTGATTAATGTGCCCCACGGCTTCGTTGGGCCCGACCCCAGACCCGCCATGTGTCTGGATACCCCACAATAACAAAGGCCGCGAGCCCTAGTGTTCTGCCCTGGGTTACTCCTTGGAAGTGAATGTCCAGAGAGTGTTGTAACATGTATGTTAGGGATAATTAGTTGGAAATAATTATCCCATTTCGGGTAGTGGACCCCTGCATATACTAGTGTCCTTGTTTACGTATATGTTGAATAATCTACAATGAGTGCCATGTAATGTACCACCAGTAATGTTGTGAGTAAGAGTAAAGAAGAAGGTACTGAGTTTGCACTAAGCCCAGGAGGTGAGCCTGGTAATTATATGATTAATACAATATCTTTCCCCCATTGATTGCATATTAATAAACTTGTTTTTAGAGTAATTTAGGTGTACTCATTTCTCCCACAGTATTTTACCTTTATTTCCATCCAAGTGACCTGATACCAAAATTACCATACTCACGTGCCTAGACCCCCGTCCATGCTACCAAAAGAATGTCCATGCTACCAAAAGAATGTCCATGCTACCAAAAGAATGTCCAGGCTACCAAAAGAATGTCCATGCTACCAAAGAATAGGTGACGGAACTGAGTAAGAGTAAGAACTAAGAGAAGTAAGTTAGATGAGGGTGGTGTAGCAACAGAGAGGGAATCGGCCCCCTCACATTGGTGGCAGGCCCAAAAACCCGCCCCCTCACAAGGGGAGCTGAAACGTCCAATTTCTTTCTGGGAGCTGTCGGTATCTTTGGTTCCCTGGTGGCTTTTGTCGGTGTAGAGTGTACCTCGGCTGTCACTCGTGTGGGGGCCGGCATGGCGTCCTCCACTGAGGTGGCTGGAGCTGGGGCGACTTGCCCGAGGACGCTCCCATGAGTATTTGGAGCTGTGTGGGCAGGCCCTCCGCGAAGGTTGTCAGTACCTTGGCTAGGTCTGATGCGTGTATCATTCCTTCTGGTGCCTTGGTGTGTGCTTGTTTTGTCTTTTTCGTGGTTGTCGTTGTCTGCTGCTTGGGGGCCTGAGGTGTGGCCGTAGTGAGGCCAGGAAACTGGGCTGCACTTTGGGTGTTGACCGGCTGAGGAGGTTGGCTTTGTTGTTTTTGCCTTTGGGTTCCCCACACGAAGGTACTTGATTGGGCTGGTGTGCAGGCGGTGGGGGCCTGTCTTGCTGCTGGTCGGTTTGCCTGGACCCTCTTTGTCCTCTCGGAGCATCCAGGGTTCCAGGCGTGGTGTTTGTCCCCGTAGGTGGCACACTTGGGGGCAATTTTTTCCCCATTTTTCAACTTGGTAAGGCAGGAGTGTGTACCGTGCTTCTGCACGCAGATTACGCAGATTTACTTGTACGTGCACCTCGTCTGATGGTGCCCGTATTTCTGGCATCTGAAGCACAGTAGGGGCTCCGGGACGAAGGGCCTCACAAAGTAGATCCCCCAGGTTTTGAGGTCTAAGGTGCTGGGGGGTGGACCGTAGTGCGTTATGAGCACTTGTTTTGTGGTGGCCGTCTTGTCAGACGGGGGAGAGCATCTCTCGGCTTTTAGGATCTTCGGGTGGCTCTCCAGGGGTTAGAGGGGTAGCTCCTTTGGGTACCGGTGGACTACCAACTTCATCAGTTTTTGGGCGGGGTCCAGCTTGGTTGATGCAACGGTGGTGGTGTTTTTCAGGTAAGTGTCGAGGGTGGTGGCGGAGTCCTTGTCTTTGGGGTGAATAATCATTTCCCCCTTTAGGTTGGGCCGCACTGTGAACTTGGCCAGTGGATTTAGTTTCTCCATATCTGTGATGGAAGCATATGTCATTTTCGTGTCTGTTTTCGAGATCCGGAATTTTGGCAGTGTCGTTGAGGGCGAGCTGGTGGTGGTGGCGGGTGCCTTTTGGGCTGCTTGACGGCATTCGTTTCCCGAAAAAGCACGCCGGCGTTTTTTTGTTTTCAACCTTCGTCCAGTTGTCGTCCTCAGTGGAGGTGACAGTGGTGGTGGAGTTGCTGTGGGCGGTGGCAGTGGTGTGGATGATGTTGTTCTTGCTTCTCAGGGCTTCAAGGAAGGCCCGCAGCTGGTCCGCTTTCTCTGTGCCGAGCCTGTCGTGGTTCGGGTCGTCGGGTTGGCGGTTCAGGTGAGGGTCGCGATCAGGAGGGCGTACGCACTCCATAACCGATGGTGAAATGGTATTTTTTTTTCTTCAGAGCCTACCTATTCCGGTAGAGTAAGTAGCAGAGGAATTTCAGCACTCCCCACAGGCACTTGATGGCCGGGTGGTCGTAGAGTGGTTCCTGAGCTTCTCTCCCAGAGCCCCGTTTGGGGAAACCTACTTCCCAGTGTATGTGACTGCTCACTTATAGACGTGAGCTAAGTGTGCCTATTTGGGATGGATGAGGATTGCTACCCTCTTTCCAGGTGGACCTGCACGATCACGGTTTTCCTGGAAAGACTCGGCTGGGATGGGTTCTTGCTCCAACCCCCTTTCGTGTTCACAATCTCCTGGGAGGGAGGTGAACAGTTACGGGGGGGACCTCAGGACGAATACACTTTTGAGGGTGCAGGTCCCTAGGCCAGAGCGAAAAAAGGAAAAATAGCAGTAGAAGGAAAAGAGCTCAAACTACGTCAGGAATATCTCGCTTTAGCTGCTCTCCAGCTGGAGTGTGGGTCACTCACACTACCAATGGGGAGGGCAAGCTAATGCTCGATAAACCGAAAACGCTCGTTAGATGTTTTCGACGATGTCAGTGGTGGATGGTCCGGTCAGGAAAGTTGGCCAACAATGGCAATAGAGAGAAGGCGGTCTTCACAGTTCCGGGTCCAGCAGGAGGCTTGTTGAGAGGTCTTCTTGGTTCGGGAGCGTGGAGTAGAGTGTGAAATGTTACCTGTGACTTATAACACTTATAAAAGTGGCAGAAATCACTTATAACAAATTACAAGTCCCATTAACAAGAATATTTAGCACTAACGAAGGCTTCAAAGTAATCTGTAAAGATGAATTTGACTCAGACAAAATCCTCTCAAAAGAAGTCAGAGATATTTTTTACAATGAAGGACTTGTTGTTGTCAAGCCACGAAGGGGTTCCCTTCAGCTAAATGAATTAGTCCGACGTTGTGATAAAAGGTTAAACTCAGATATATTTCACACAGCATTCGACCTTATTCAACAATCTCTAATGAGCGAAATAATTACAGACCTTAAACTTTTGTTATAGATCAGAAAGTGGAAATATAAAGCAGAGTTGCACTGGATATTTATTGCTTCACATATCTATAGTGTAGGAACTATCATCTTATTTCCTTACTAAGAACAGAAGTTTCAGAACCTCGACCAGCCACCCTCCTTCTCGATGACCGCCTGTAGCCGGTCTGGCATAGAAGCTCCATGGCTCCTCACCAGCTGTGACGGCCCATAACAGCTTTCACTGTGCTCTGGTGTGGTCCATTAATGCTGCTGGAATCATTTCCCTCTCTGGTTCCCAAGTGTTTACGATTGTACTACATAGATTTTATCTGGGGTTCACATCACAGCCCCTGCACGGCCAGTTTAGCACCATTAAGTTGTCCTTAGTGGAAACCACTGCTGGACTATCCTGGCCAAATAGACTGGGCAGCGATCTTGAACAAAAATTATGGGGCCCAGAGGGAATGGAAAATTTCTGGTTTTAATGGATAGAAGGAAAAAATCTTCTAATATATTGACATATTGCTGTGCAGTAAAGCGGCCGTAGATCTGCATCACGTCACCTACCCCATGCAGTCACGTATCCCCAAATTATTACCATGACTCTGCCACTCCGCGCCTCCTCATAAATATTGCGGCGATCATATCTGAATCGTGTAAAGTCTTCATAAAGTCTTGGAATTAGGCTAGTAGACGTGGATAACATTGAGAGTTCTTGCAATTATTGGACCTTGTAATAAATTTGGATTTTGTATACTAATACAGGATAAGTGACGAGAGATGTGAAGAGGGCTCACAAATCGGAGGTAAGGGAGACAAGGGGAAGAGATTGTCTGAGGAAGAGATGAAATGAAACAGATTTTGTTTCACCGGCTTTGACGTGCAGTGGGATGAGAGGCGAACAAGTGTGTGAAGCAGCTGGGGAAAACAGAGGCGTGGCTGTGGTAGTTTTGATCTTGTTTACCTAACTTTCTACCATGAGGAGCGGGGGTAATTGAGCTAGTTAGGAGCTTTTGGTTGTCCACATTTTCTCACATGACCGTGAAAAAAGAATAGCAACATGTCGGTATTTACGCTTGCCTTGTATTACCGTCTGTTATGACGGTCCTTTCCCAGAACTCCATATCATTGGCCACATACTGGTGAGCGAAGGCGAGCCTGGTAGTAGGGAGTGCATCAGTGAGACGCTCCTTCTTCGCGGGTACTTGGTGACGAATGCCTTTTACATGTAGCCGTCGCCGCACTATGGTCACAGACACCTCCAAAGCTAGGTCTTCCCTAATTGTCTTGACTTTGATGAAGGGGTTGGCTTCCGCTGCCTGCAGGATCAGGTCGTTTCCTCTCTCACCATACCAAATAGACCAATTATTTTTAAGGGGTTTATATTCCAGTCCCATGATTGTTGGAACTGTGTTGTTCAGTGTTGGATTTGTTCTTTGTATCTGAAGCAGGTGGTACTCATGGGTCGTTCGAACCGAGTCATAGTGCGTCACTTGGCTTCCTTCCTCTGACCCTGTTCCTTGTGAGTTTTCTATATTGTTTATTATCGTTTTTGGTTTATGGTTTATATGGTGTTATTTGTGGAGGTGTTTCGTATCTACTGAGCTCGGTTATCGTCAGGTCAAGAGGTAAAGGTCATCCGGGCGAGTCTGAGTTATTATCTTCAATCTTCTAGAGTAATGATCTCGTGAGGCTGACGGCTTCTCGACTAACTGTTGCGATTTTCTGTAAGTACTGCCCTGGGTGGGGTCAGCCACTCAGTCATAGATCAGTTTTAAATTGATGTCTGCTTTCTCTTTGTGTATCTTGCTATTTCATAAATTTAATACATCGGAAGAAATGTGGGAGAACCAATTTGCGCTTTCTCCTCTAGTCTCCAGCAAGGTAAACACTTTGTGAATGCTTCCATCTCTGCTCCCTGACGTCGATGAAAGTATATATCAACACTTAACATTCAATTTAAATGTTAATCTCTCAAGTATATCAAGTGTGGCGTTAGCACTGAGGCCCGGTGGTACCTGGCGGGAGAGAGGCCACAGATAAACCTGAGGAGCAAGAGATAACCTTTATAATATTACCAGTAATGATAGTGTTGGCTGCGGCGCGGGGTTTGTGTCGACAATCACTCCTGCATCGCTAGAGATCTTGTTATGTACACACCTTCATCCGTAATCATTGTTCAGTGCACTCTAATCACCATCGCCTCATTTAGTGCATTATAATTCAATTAAAGAGACATTTTAATATGGACGCAATCCTGGTGGAGGAAGGCAGCGGTGTGGGTGTGTAATGTGTGTGGGTCACGGTTGATAGGAGTGTATTATATCTAGTATAACGTGTGCTGTCGAGTGATGCTGCCGATCAGGGTGTGGTAGTGGATCAGCGTGTACTGTTACTATTTTTTTACAATATTGATAGAAAGTTGCATATTTTCTTGTATTATTAAATATATGTCTTAATGCTTATAGCTTCTTAGTTTTTCTATTAACTATTTCTTTTAATAATGCCATAAGGCTAAGCGAATGTTACAACTAATGACTGCAAAATAATCATGGATAAATTTTGCAGTTGAGGCAACCACTTGTACAAGGGACTCTAGCTTCGATAATGAGGGTAATCATGGCGTTAATACCGTACTCTTAATACCATAATGATTTCTTAAATTCCTTTTATAAGATTGAAGAATGGTGTAAATTAGTAATTAAGTTGGGTAAGGTTACTATAGTACTGAATGTCTCAGATAAATCATTGAAGGAAACTTTCAATGTACAGTATATATATATATATATATATATATATATACACTGTACATTGAAAGTTTCCATCAATAAACACGCGGACTTCTACATTCAATCAACAGCGTTCCCCGGTCACAGTCATGGGCTCGTGGGCCGTGGGTTCGAATCCTGGCGGGTTGAGGTGTTGATTATATATATATATATATATATATATATATATATATATATATATATATATATTCAGAAACTTCAGTGTAATTTCAAACGCCGCGCCATTGGCGATGCTGAGTTCAAGGTCGTCTGAGGGAAGACCGCACTACGAGAATTTGTGGAACTAGGCCTATACGATATTGAATGTAGTTTACCGAATTAATAATGATGCGATTCATAAAGTTAAGGGACTATTATTGAATTTAAAATTATCGTTTACCAGTCTGAATAATGTTACGGGTGTCCCAAGAAAGTTATTAGTTAGGTAGAAAATATGTCACTAGGCCTAAGCTAGCGCCTTGGAGAGACGCGAGGCTGGCTGGTCCTCAGTCACGTGAAAGCGATCGGACCTACAGGACGTCCCTGCGCGTCCGTCCACAGAAATAGTCACGTGGTCGAGTCACCTGTGTTGCCCTATTGCAGTATGACAAGTAAGTCTCTTTCGATCTCAGATAGGGGTTAGATAGGGCAGTGATAAAGTTATTAAGAGCTAACAGTGAGTCAATTTCAGGGTTTCCGTCAGAACCCACTTGACTGCGAGAGATTGACTGCCGTTTGAGACTGCCGTTGATGATTGAGGATTGGCGATTGTCGCCGTTGGAACGATCATTGTTGGCTTGTCACTGGTTAGCGGGGTTGCAAAGGATCTCTTGAGTGGACCAGTGCTCCCGACAACTAAAACGACACGGGGGCTAAGTTGTTAAGTTGTGGTAGGAAAACTTTTAGGTCCTTATTACATGGCCAGAGACATAATACATCATCATCAAATTCACTGTGGAATTAGAGCAAGACTGTAAATTGCCATTCCTAGACTGTCTGATACACAGAATAGGTAACACTTTTAAGTTCAGTATTTATAGAAAACCAACCAATGTGTGTTCATACATTCATTATTATTCTGCCCACCATAATAAAGTCAAACAGTCAGTATTTACAACAATGTTCTTACGTGCCTTGAGAATTTGCAGTCCGGAATTCATCGATGAGGAATACAAATATATATATAATATTGGCTCAAACCTTAAATACCCTAGATCTTTCATAGATAAATGCTTAAACATTACTAAGAAAACTTTTTATAGAACTGATCCCAAGCCCACCCATGACCATAAGAATATCTTAATATTACCATTTCACAAAAATTTCTCACACATTCCGGCACAGCTAAAATCTTGGAACGTCAATGTGGCATTTAAAAACTCATGCACTGTTAAACAAATGTTAATCAAGAACTCCCCCAACAACACAATTGGTTGCATTTATAAAGTTCCTTGCAAGGAATGTAATATGTTTTACTTAGGCCAGGCAGGTAAAGATCTTGTAACTAGAATTAAACAACACAAATACAGTGTCAGGACAGGCCAGGAATCCAATGCTCTGTTTGTTCATTTGAGGGATAACAAGCATTGCATTGACTGGGATAATGCCTCCTCAATATTACCATGTAATTCAATTGATAGTAGGAACATCATAGAATCTAGTCTTATTAAACATACCGAAGCATTCAACATGAATTTGAGTAACGGTATGTACAAGCTGGACAACTTTGTAATTAAGAAGATTTGTGATCAGGTGAGAGGGCGGGTCACTGTCCCATCTGACCCAACCACCAACCGTTGTGTGCCATTTAAAGATTAGTAGGGTCATTACCTGACCATTGTGGACCTGGTCTCACCCTCCTCTGTATATATTCATCTTGTTCTGCATTACTCTATCTAGTCTGTACTCACCCCTGAAGATGTGAATTACACGAAAGCGCTTGGGAACTTCGTGTTTTCTTCTTTCCTGGTGGTTATCAGCATATACCTAGATCACGCGCACCTACAGTGATTTACTTGCATATATATATGTATGTATATATATATATATATATATATATATATATATATATATATATATATATATATGTATATATATATATATGTATATATATATATATATATGTATATATATATATATATGTGTGTATATATATATATATATATATATATATATATATATATATATATATATATATATATATGTATATATGTATGTATGTATGTATGTATGTATGTATGTATGTATGTATGTATGTATGTATGCATGTTTGTTTGTTTGTTTGTTTGTTTGTTGAGAGAGAATTACAGTGATAAGAATATACTAGAATAATTAAACGAAAAGAGAGGACATAATTTAATGGAAGTCTAAAATATATATATATTGTGTGTGTTTATGCAGTCTAAATTTATTTATTTAAAATAATTAACAAGATTCTAAATCACGATTCCTAGGAAATCAGTCAAGCATAGATTACAGCTGAAAGTACAAAGTTCAGTTTAAGCACCATTGTGTGTCTGCATCGTGTCCAGCCGTCGCCAAAATATTCGTTACTCTAAGACACAGGTTCTCATCGAGAATTGTACAGTTGTGTGATACTTTCGCTGACTTTTGCAGCGTTTTGTGGCCACGGAGTAAAATGCAAGAATATTTAAGACAAAACTAATAAATAAAAATCTTGAGAGATTTGTTTATAGAGCCATGGGGAGAATATGTTCCGTTATGATACGTACAAACAGGAAAATATTACGAATAGATAAGATCCTCCTCCAGGTATACTAGGACATGTGGTAGTGCAAGAACACATTAACAGAAGACCAAGGTGGTCCTCGACTACAATATATACCACGAGATAAGACCAAGGTGGTTCTCGACTGTATACCATGATATAAGACTAAGATGGTCCTCGACTGTTTAGCACGAGCTAAGACCAAGGTGGTCCTCGACAGTATACCACGAAATAAGACCAAGGTGGTTCTCGACTATAAGCCACGAGATAAGAAAATGCCCAGGAAATGGATAATTGAAAGAAGGAAGTTCAACTGCGCTAATGATAATAAATAATTTAAGTAATTAAGAATATGGCGAAGAACTTCTTCTAAACGCATAACTAATTGATAAAAGTTGTAGGTCATTATATATAGAAATACTCGTGTATATTAAAGCCTTAGAAATGTTGCAAATATACAATTAATATAAACATATCAGTATATACAACGGGCCACAAAAAGGAGAAATAATCACATCGTCAGAATATACAGTACTTCCTCAGTCTCCATTGATCTTAAAGGTGTCATGGCTCACTGTTAGACAACTGTCAGATGTAAGTCAGATGTAAATGGGTACCTACCTACCATTGCAATTGGAGAATTAAGGTATTCGAGTGCAGTGTGCATAACATTGCTTTCTTGGGTACCGCAAAATGATTCAATCTAAAGTGTACTGTATCTGCACTGCCACGATCGTTTTCACTTTTAGTTCAGAACATTTTTGTTTCTGTTTGCAAGCTCATATATTATCTGGTGTCAAATTTGATATAATGACATCTCTAACTGTTTTGTGACCTGACACTACATTATATTTCCCCAAATTTCTACGTCACTCACATCAGTTGGTTGATGAAGTCTATAACATAGTGAATGTGTATACATCGCGAAGCCCGGTATTCAGGTATCATCATTACTTCTTGAGCTGATGGCACATATTTTGTTATGACACACACAATCTGATTAAATATAATCCTAGTGACATCGTTAAATATAAATATCATTAAGTGACGACTTGCTCCATCCGGTCACATATCTGATTTGAGGGCATCTTTAATGTGGAGTGCGCTTGGTGTGGTGAGGCGAATCAAGTGTTGGTAAGATGTATCGTTCCATCTTGAACCGAACAACATCTTTGACCTGATGCTATATTTGACCTAGTGACGATGGTGCCAGTGTGTAATAAGGTAGATTTTGAACCTGGAAAACACTGTAAACCTGGTGACAACTTAACCTTGATGGCGTATTACACAACTACTCGGACACAAAGCTTAAATAGAGAGGATATTATTTTGATCTCGGGGATAACTCCAGGTTGGTGACAATTTGAATTTCATGACAATTTAGAATTAGGGGTAACTTGGCAGTGGTGATAATCTGGACCCAAGGAGGGACCTGGTGACCACTAAATCGCTGTGACAACTTAAACTATCTTCAACCTGGTGATATTATAGACCTGGAACTATGGTTACTGAGCATTCCACAGAGGTTCAATAAAATTAATACAGCTGCAGCACTTCGATTAATGAGAGGGAATAGTGGGGGTAAATTTGTACAAGATATACATGATGGTTTAAAAATAAAAGGACCTTCTGGTGTACATCTGTTCAGAAAAGCTGTAAGGATCCTCCCTCTCACAATGAAGAAATCATTACATGAACCAGGACAGTTAAGAGCTTTATATGGGAATAAGTTTAGTAATTTGCCTAAAATAAACACAATGCATGTATAGTGTGACGGTTCAGTTGTGTCAAGTGGCAGAGCAGGGTGTGGGATTCTTCTAAGACAGTACACAGAACAAGATACTTATCACACCAAAATTGGACTCTGGCTGAGTAATTTTATATCATCAACACAAGCTAAGTTATTTATATGCGATGTCAGTACGACTGAAAAATGTTGTAAAGAGGAATAAAGATGCAATTTGTTTTTGTTGATAGTAGGGCAGGTTTGGATTCTTTGAACAGCGGGAGTCCAGTCTTTGAACACATTATTGGTTCATGTAGAAAATTAGTAAATACAATAAGGAAAAAAGGCCATAGCGTTCGATTTGTATGGGTCCCTTCACATGTGGGGATTGGTCTTAATAAAGCAGTATATATAATAGCAAAAAGAGCCACGGAATAGGCAGAGGTCGTTATAATATGTATTAAAACCTTCAAACAAATAAGGAGCAAATTACGGAAAATACAGTAAATAAAAGATAACTTCAAAAGGAATGAAATATACGAGAAAAGTGAAACAATGAAACATTACCATCATGTTCTAATGAACACAAATATTACATATGAGAAACATGGGAGCAGGTGGAAAGATTCAGTGTACATAAGGTTAAGATTAGGATATAAATATTACTGGGAACTGAGAGAAGTGAACAGGATAAAGAGTGTAGAATTTGTAGAACATCCAGATCCCATACCCTGCCACATTATATACTGGAATGCCCATTGCTTAATGTATATAGAAATGCCCAGATAAATAATGTCTCCAAGAATATTGAATGGATGTTTAAAAATAGGAAAATAGATGAAATATTGAAGAAATATATAAATTTTGCATATAGAATATAACTGTATGTATTATAATTGATTATGTGAGTCCTAAGAGGGACATTCCTGAACCGGGGTGGGGATGACTGATGTCACTTCATCTCTCTGAGATGTATATATATTTTTTTTTATCTCAATAAACGTATAAATAATTCTCGGCCAGCAACACGCGATACTCAGCGATCATGACACAAATTAGTTTGCCCTCGAGTAAATATTATACCCAAACGGTTGTAACGTTTCCAGTATCCAGTATTGAAGCCATGCGGAGGGGTGTGCGTGGCAGGTCCTGGGTGGGGGGGGGGGGGCTGAGGCAGGAACAAGCCTCACGCTGCTGCGCAGATAATACCTTCTCCTGCCCCACCATACCAGTGCAAGGTACCTATTGTCTCCTTCACCTCCCGCACTCCTCTGCTTGGCGCCCGGCAGCGAACTGTCTTGAACAATGAACCGCCTCCTGCAGATCGCCTGAACGTAGGTAATGGACTGTGATGAGCCACCTGACGACTCCGGCCAGGGACCAAATCGCCGCCCATCACGCGAGCCTCTTACATTACACTTGGTTTATCTGGGTAAATCCCATGGCCCGTACCTGAGGCGCGCTGCAGGGGGGCCGCACGCCGAGCACCGTCTCTCCCGCCCTCCTGTGTACCCTCCCTCCCATCCTCCTATCGACCCTCTTTCCTTTCCACCTTTCCCACCTTTCCTCTCAAGATCTTCCTTCTAAGCTTGCTCTTCCTTCCACCAGCATCTTTCTCTTTCCTATCTAACACATTTCTCTCCCACCTACCTCTCCACCTATCACCCACCCTACCACCTATCACCAACCCTACCACCTATCACCTGCCCTACCCCTTATCTCTCCACCATACCACCTATCACCCACCCTACCAACTTACACCCACCCTACCACCTATCACCAACCCTACCACCTGTCACTCACCCTTCCACTTACCTTCCACCATACCACCTATCACCCACCCTATTACCTATCACTCACCCTACCACCTATCACCCACCCTACCACCTATCACCCACCCTACCACCTATCACCCACATACCACCTATCACCCACCATACCACCTATCACCCACCCTACCACCTATCACCCACCCTACCACCTATCTCCCACCTTACCACCTATCACCCACCCTACCACCTGTCACTCACCCTTCCACTTATCTGCCACCATACCATCTATCTCCCACTCTACTACCTATCACCCACCCTACCACCTATCACCAACCCTACCACCTATCACCCACCCTACCACCTATCACTCACCCTACCACCTATCACCCATCCCTACCACCAGTCACTCATCCTTCCACTTATCTTCCACCATACCACCTATCACCCACCCTACCACCTATCACCCACCTACCACCTATCACCCACCCTACCACCTATCACCCACCCTACCACCTATCACCCACCCTACCACCTATCACCCACCATACCACCTATCACCCACCATACCACCTATCACCCACCCTACCACCTATCACACCACCCTACCACCTATCTCCCACCTTACCACCTATCACCCACCCTACCACCTGTCACTCACCCTTCCACTTATCTTCCACCATACCACCTATCTCCCACTCTACTACCTATCACTCACCCTACCACCTATCACCCACATACCACCTATCACCCACCCTACCACCTATCACTCACCCTACCACCTATCACCCACTCTACCACCTATCACCAACCCTACCACTTATCACCCATCCCTACCACCAGTCACTCATCCTTCCAATTATCTTCCACCCTACCACCTATCACCCACCCTACCACCTATCACCCACCATACCACCTATCACCCACCCTACCACCTATCACCCACCCTACCACCTATCACCCACCCTACCACCTATCACCCACCATACCACCTATCACCCACCCTACCACCTATCACCCACCCTACCACCTATCTCCCACTCTACCACCTTCACCAACCCTACCACCTAATACTCACCCAACCACCTATCACTTACCCTACCACCTATCTCCAACATAACTATCTTCCCACTTTAAGTTCACCCAGTCTATAGCCTTAAATCTCCATTTGCCTATCTAATAATGAAAATCTATCACCCCCCCACCCTCCACCTTCCTCTCTGGTGCTCTCAGTCTCACTGGTTGTCCTTCAGTCTTACAAGTCAGGTCTGTACTCACAATACTACTTAGACTGCTTGTTTGTTCATGTTATCCATCTACTTAGTTTCCTTCAGGATCTTAAGAAAGCTTGATCTGTGGAGGTATTGTCATGTCGAGCGTTGTTCATTGGCTTATTGATTTGAGGTTCTACACACATTTTTATAGAGATTTCTTTTAATTTATTTTAACTATATACACTATACAGTATATATACAGCATGCAGATTCACATTGGAAACGAGGATAAATCTTGATAAAACTACACAGGAAAAGGCAAACACTGGAGCACCTTAGCTTTCGTCTTTATTCGCTACATATGTTACCGCTTTTTCACGAAATTGGCGAAGGAGTCAATTTCGTAAAAAAGCCGTAACATATGTAGCGAATAAAGACGAAAGCTAAGGTGCTCCAGTGTTTGCCTTTTCCTGTGTAGTTTTATCAAGATTTATCCTCGTTTCCAACTATCACTAACAATAACAACAGGACTTGTGCGAGTGGTAGATGGCAATAGTTTCCCGCAGAGTGTGTGTGTGTGTGTGTGTGACAGCCCCTGCACCATGGTTGTGTGAGGCGACGTTGTCCAAAAGTAGTAAGTAGTAGGGCGCTATCAAACAGGGAGGTACTACCGCCTGGGACGATATTGGAAGCATAATGTGTTGTCTAAGGTAAACTCTTCTACCACAATTTTTATCTATCGTTTATTACTAATGATTTTTTTCAAATCCTGCATTTATTTATGGTTCGTTGTTATTATTATATATTTTTGTTATTATTATTATTATTATTATTATTATTATTATTATTATTATTATTATTATTATTATTATTGTTATTATATATCTTCGCCCCCAGGCCCTGATGTGGGTCATTGACCTTTGCGAAGGTGGGCTAATACCCTTAAAAAAAATGCTCTGGGAGGGGGGGGGGGGGCGGAGTGGACCTTAGTTTAACAATATTTTTTTAATGAACTAACTACAGTAGAATTGAAATGTTGATCTACCCTTAAAAGGACATGTTGATATGAAAGCTTAGTGTTGATAATATCTTCAATTTATCTTTTCTCCACGATGCAGTAAGAATACGAATACAATATTAGTAACAACTGTCATATGAATATATTGTATTAAACTCTTCAGTTAATTTGTTCCTTTTGTTTTTTAACACATAAAGAATAGAATTCATATTACCTTCACTTGTTACATGTGGGATATATATATATATATATATATATATATATATATATATATATATATATATATATATATATATATATATATATATATATATATATATATATATATTTCATTAGCCCAATAAAGCACGCGGACTTCTACATACAATCAACACCTCAACCCGCCAGGATTCGAACCCACGGCCCACAAGCCATATACACGCGATCTTCAATATACAAGCAATGCCTCACTAGTCGGGAATCGAGCCCTGGACCTCTGCGTTGCTTAAAAATAAGACACATGAACAGGCTATCCGTTAAATAAATCAAAGCCTAAAATTGCATTTGTTGTCGGATTCGAACATTCATTCAGAAACGCCCTCACGAGTCTAGTGTTCCCTTCAATCTTATTACCATAAACAAGATCTTAAGCTACCAGAGAATGGAATAAGTTAGTCATACTTTGCTAACATGAGACGAATTTTACCATATTCTAAACCTAGCAGAATATTTTTGTATAACTCCTGGTCAAATTAATTTTGAGTTGGCATAGTGGAGCTCAGTTGATTAACATAAGAAAATGGAAAGACTATCCTCCCGAAGTAAAAAAAAAAAATCCTCATTGGAATTCAAAGACTTTTCCTTACTGAAAAAGAATCAGAAAACCATATAAGTTCATCTCAGATTAGGTTCTCAACTGGCTCAGCCATGTTAATATTGTTATTATTATCCACTCTGTATCTGTGTTTTTCTGGCTAAATAAACTGTTTCAATTCAATTCAATTCACTTCCTCGTGGTACTGTGGGGCAACAGTCGTCAACGATACTCTGCGTTCACTCTGAATCATGGGCTCACATCCTAGTCACCCATGTACAGAACACAGAGTAACAGGATAAGTATCAATGCTGCACAGATACCCTCTAGGACCTAAGTTCTAACAAATAAAACTCGTCCAAAGTGGTGGTGTAGCACAGACTCGAGGTTTTCCATAATATCATTCATAAAACACTTGCACACACATCTATGCATGGCATACGGTCATTTGAGTTCACTTTGTAAATAATTACAAACGTATCTTATTTTCTGATAATTACATTTCTTAAAGAAACAAAGATTGCGCTTACATATTTCACTCGCGAAATTCAAAGTGGGCGTGGTCACACTACTGTATGTTAACACCAATAAATAAATTTTCCTCTATAATCAACCGCAAGACCGTAAATGGGAGGGGCTCTGTACACATCATTTATACGTGTAAAAGGAGGCCTAGAAAAACGCAGTTACCATCAGTAATTTCAAACGCAAATGAAGAGCAGCAAAAATGTATTACAGGTATTTTGCAAGGAAATGCCAGAAACCTCCTTCAAGTTGGAGGAAGGTAAGCGGGTGGCGGTGGTCTTGAACTGGCTGGGGCTACGCAGGGTTTTTGTCAGTTCTGGATTACGTAGATAGTCTCGTCTTAGGACGTTATAACATGGTCCGTCACGCTCTATGTCCTTCCTGTGGTGAAAGTTGCTACTGGGCGGCCAACGCAAGATTATAAGCGGAGAGCAAATGGCAAGATCTTCTCAAACGTAGACGTATGAGAAAAACAATATATACATCCTCCTCACATTTTTTAAGGGTATAAATACGTGCATAAAATATTAAGAATATTAATTTCTTACTATCTTTATATACGTACGCCTGTAAACCATTAAATTTTGTAACACTTTTAGCATATGCTCGAATATATTAGCTATAATTTTTTTTAATATTATCAAATACTGTACATAGACGCCCTAAAGCTATAAGTTCCTCAATATCTTCGTTTCCAAAGGATGTAACCTTGGAAATATATATAATCACCTTCACGGGGGATTTTCACCGACACTCTCTTAAGTCCTAATACGAGGGAGAGTCATAAAGCGATTATATCCTTTAAACAAGCTTGGATTTTCACTGCTTCATGAACCTGTAAGAGACTAATGAGTGAAGAACACAACGGGGAGGCCACACCGCTACCAAAGAGAGTCACAAACTATCACTTGAGTAACTATTAAGGAAGATAAATATTGAGAATACTAGTAATGACAATGATAATATAGATATTACTGCTACTGTTGCAATTACTACTTGTACTGATACTACTCCTACTGATACTTTTACTGCTATTACTACGTGGCCTCCAGCCTCCCCCAATAGTCACATCTTCGCCGCCATTTTATTACCTTAAAATTAACTATCCTAATACATAAGTAGCTACCCTGTCTGTGTTGAGTTAGTTGAGCCGTAGATCTATGCGGCATTCAGTAATTGTTGCCTCAAAGTCGATATCTGCGACTGTTGTCGGCTTTGGGGCCGATGCTCTCGTTCCCCTGAGGCAAAGCAATGCAGACCTAAGCAGAGAGAAGGACAGTCGACATCCCAACCAGGCTGTAACATAACTTCTGGGCTGCTGCTTCAGTTCAGATAACACCTCCGCGAGTCTAGCGTAGAAGCATCTTGCACTTGGTCCCATCCCGCCAGAGGTTGTGAACACCGGAGGAGTGAAGCTGCATTGATCAACGTTCTGACTTCTTTCCCCATATTCCTTAATCTTGTCGTTCTCGTTCCTCCTGTGTGCATCATCGAGAGATAAGTTGCGGTGACATGCGGAAATGGGATAAAAAATCTGTATGTCAAAAAAGGCTCGTTGTCCCCGCGTCCAGAATCCTTGAAAACTGACGTCCACACGGTTTTCGTTGGATGTGTTTGAAGTCCTGCGACGGAGGCTCTCACCGTCCAATTGAAGGCGGGACGGGTCCACCATGACGTCATGGCAGATTTCCCTCAGTTGATTTGCTGTTAGATCCCTTACTTCGTCATGCCTCATGCACACCACGCCATGGTGTGCAAGAAAGGGGGTTTCTTGCACACCATGGCGTGGTCGATGTCGTAAGATGAACCGCACAAGCATTGGGAGGGCAAACCTTCTACTGGCCTACCGTATCTTAGAGCAGTGGCATCTGTGAATTCTTGTTTATTAAGGATAAAACCGTTTGCCCTTATCTGTAACGTTGTTAGCCAGTTTGAGGCGCCCACCTCCTGCACTATAGCTACTTTTCTTTTCACGTTCTCTGGCACTTGTTGCAACAATTGTTGCAGTTCAACACTTTAGGTATGCTGCCGCACTGTCATAATGGACCGTCGAATCTTGTTTAATTCGTTGATATCCACCCACCTGAATTAATGCATTATTATCTATTATACGCTCAGTGAGAGCTGCCGTGAGCTTGGCAGAGTTCTGATGTTCTGTACGGGCAAGCTACACTGGATTAGTCAATCTCATTCCTCCTAGTCTCGGTGGTAGTGCAAGGAGTGACCCTTCTGCTGGGGTTAAGTAAGGGATTTTCACTAGTGTTGTGATAAAAGCGACATTGATGGCTTCTTACAGAGGGCGAAGGAGGGGTCCAATATCAGGGATAGTGGGCATCAGGTAATTCAAGCGATGTTTGAATCCATGGGCGAATGCCGCAAGTGGCTCTGTTTTAGCAATATCAGACAGAGCTTGGATTTCCTTCGCCCACTCATTCACATTTCCCGTTACGAATTCGGTCTT
The DNA here is from genome assembly GCA_958450375.1 of Homarus gammarus. NCBI lineage: Eukaryota > Metazoa > Arthropoda > Malacostraca > Decapoda > Nephropidae > Homarus > Homarus gammarus. The sequence continues at coordinate 230,507 of CAUDMG010001556.1, read as the reverse complement.
GAAGTTATTCGTGCCAATTACCTCACCTAGATGTCTTTGGCCATCTTTTGTTATTTTGACATCACTTCCACCGAACACCTCCATTGCCCGTTCACAGTGTTCTGGTTTCACAATGAGGAAGAACTTGCTGACGTTTGGATGGCAACCTATTTGTGGACCTCGTATTGTTACCAGGTCCCAACACTTTTTGATGTCCTCCACTTTTCCTGCTCCTGTTAGGTCATTAGTGTATGCCACTTGCTTGACCTCGGTTGTTTCATATTTTATTGTATGTTGGAGCACAGACAGGCGTTATTCCCTCAGTTGACTGTACAAGGGGTATGATGGTATCTTCTCTTAGGGCCATGAAGCTTTTTATAAAGAGATCTGATGGGTTCCTGTAGGTTTTTTCAACATACATTGCAAAGCTTGGACACTTGATCTTGATGTTGTGTAGTGTAGCCTTCCGGTTGAGTATGTTGAATGCGTTGGAAGCGTCGACCAGAAGTACTGCCTCACAATCACGCTGCTCAAATATCGTTCTCACGGCGTGAAAGGCAGCTTTCCCTCCAGCCTGATGACCAGCACATACTTGCAGGTTTCCTGTAGCTGCCTTGGCATCATCATTTACCACCTCCACATGCATTTTCCAATGATCCGCCTCAGCACTTCCCCCACCCTTATAGGCCTACATCCTGTATTTTTATCCAGGGGAATGAGGCGGCAGGCCATCAGAGCATGGAGGTGGTGGCAGCACGAGGTTGCTAGCTTTCTTGCAAAGGCGGTGATGGCATTGCAGAGATCACCTACTACGGCACCCAACTTGTTAGCGCTGAGGATGACTCTCCAATCGTTTGCATCCATGCCTGAAGGGCCAGCCTCTCCCTGAGTTTTCAGTGCTTTTTTCCACACCATCCCTCCTGTTATTTTCTCGAACAGGACAGCATTTGGGGGATATAGGCTCCCTGGAACCTGATGCCTTCGTCCTCACTTGCAGGGGCATGTTTTTCCTTCAGTTATTTTAATGTTTCTCTGCTTATTGGCAGAATCACACCGGAGAATTCCTCTGTGAAAAAGATATTCCCTCCAAAGACATTTTTCCCACACGCATTTTGTTTTCAAACTTTCTTGCCACCCCATCGGTGTTTTACTTTCCGTCTCCTATAAATTTCAGTCTCTCCTGCAGTGTTCTTGCTTCACATAGGAGATCATCAAAGGCCCCATTCTGCCACCTTGTCTGTCTTCTCTTCATTGCTGTCACATTTTCTTTGTGCTTAGTCCTTTTGTGTGTCCTCTGACAGAATAGATGGGGTATTATTGCCAGTATTTGAAGAGCTAAAGGGTCAAGGAAGCAGTCTTGAGTGTACTCGGTTATCAGGCGAATCATCTCCCGAATCATTTCTTTGGTGGCTGCACACTTGGGTAGTTCAAACAGGTTAGCTGGCGACCACCTGACAATTTCCGAGTAAGTTTCTTTAACCCATATGTCTGCATTTTCCATCGACATTCCATTCCACTGTGGTTGCTGTCTCTCATTCACCTCGTGGACATCCGCTGCTATTGGAGCAACGTTTATTGGTACTACATTTTCTGGTTGAGTAGACTCAGTGCTATCATTTAGGATATCATCGGGCGGTTGGGTCCCGACGATATCCACTGTGGCTTCTTGTGTCGGCTCCCTGCCATGTGGGTTCAGACAATTCTTTCCCTTTCCGCAAACCATATATGGTCGGTTGTTTCTCTCACAATCACAGTTAGTGCAATTTTGGTTCTGCCTAGCACAGACGCAACAATGTCTGTTACCCGGCATTGTGTTCTGCACTTAAGGCGACATTTACGTCCGCCTCCAACATCCGCTTTGGTCCCATACAGAAGAAGAAACTAGTTCTTATGAGGAAAGGGCGGAGAGATGATATGCTGGACTGCTGTGTCCGGGTAGTAGGGGCACACGTGCGCTCTGTGGCCGGACAGATGGCCAAAGGACATTTGGCCGACGGACGTTTCACCGACGGACATTTGACCGAACGGATATCGAGCCGACGGACATTTGGCCGAACGGACAATAGACCGAGCGGACAAATGGCCGAACGGACATTTGGCCAAATAGACATATGGCCTTTTTTATTTATTTTTTCTTTGTTCTTTGCAATATATTTTTTGCACAGTTACTAAAGGATAAATGATATTAATTGTAATGTAATTGCTTTATAAAAATTGCTTCAGTCTTGTGTTTAGTATCTGGTAGTCGTCGGAAATAATCAGCATTATTCGGAAACAATCAGCATTATTTTCCCCAATTTCAATTTAACAAGGACTGAGAGAGGTTTATGTACACAGGGTGACCTTACAAAACATGAGGTCAGGTCAAAAACATGACATCCACTAATCTACACACCAACACCACCACAAACACAAAAGAAAGAGCGACGTAACTAGTCATGTTAAGAACATAAGAACATAAGAAAGTGGGATACTGCAGGAGGCCGACTGGCCCATACAGGGCAGATCCCTTTCACACCCATCCCAGCACTTCCATGTGCCTATCCAACTTCGTCTTGAAGCTCCCTAGCGTCCCCGATCCTACTATAGCACTCGGTAGCCTATTACACATATCCACAACTCTATTACCAAACCAGTGCTTGCCTATATCCTTTCTGAATCGGAATTTATCTAATTTAAAGCCATTTGTTCTAGTTATTTCGTTATTACTGAGCTTCAGAACATCTTCCATTTTACCCTTGTTAATCCCACTCACCCACTTGTACACCTCTATCATATCTCCCCTAACTCTACGCCTCTCTAATGAATGCAAGCCTAAGCTTTTCAGTCTTTCTTCATATGTAAGGTTTCTAATATTATGGATCATTTTTGTCATTCTTCTTTGTACTCTCTCCAAAGAATCTATGTCCATTCTATAATAAGGACACCAGAACTGAACCGCATAATCCATGTGTGGCCTCACTAATGCTAGGTAAAGTTTCAAGATAACGTCAGCAGTTCTGTTACTCACAGACCTAGATATGAACCCTAGAATCCTGTTTGCCTTGTTGCGAACGCTAATACATTGTTTTCTAGGTTTCAAGTCGTTGCTAACAAATACACCTAGATCTTTTTCACAAACTGAGTTTTCTATTTCCGTGTTACCTAGTTTATACTTAACGTTTGTATTCGTCTTCCCTATCTGTAGTACCTTGCATTTATCAGTATTAAAATTCATTTGCCAGTCTACTGACCACTCATGTAAGGTATCTAGATCTCTTTGAAGGTGTTCAAAGTCACTGTCTGAATTTATCACTCTCCCCATTTTGGTATCATCTGCAAATTTACTAATCCTACTAGTTATGTCTAAATCAAGATCATTTATGAATATAACAAACAGCAGAGGGCCCAATACAGATCCCTGGGGAACTCCGCTTTTGACCGCACCCCAGTCTGACTTTAATCCATTTATGCTGACTCTTTGTTTCCTACCAGTTAACCATGACCTATTCCATGTTAAGTCAGGTGAAGTTATTATTATTATTATTATTATTATTATTATTATTATTATTATTATTATTATTATTATTATTATTATTATTATTATTATTATTATTATTATTATTATCATTATTATTATTATTACTTTATTTAATATTTGTTTCTTTTAAGACCATGGAATTCATACCAACGACAAGAGGAGGAAGAAGGCTTTTGCTTGACGGCTACGCCTACATCGTTGATAAACGGAAAGACAATGTAATATATTGGTGATGTGAACGCAAAGGAAGTTGTTGGGGATGATTACAACAGAAGACGTTATTCAAGGAGAAGCAAGTAATCACTCATATCCGCCTGGTGCCGGACGTAACCTGTTCTTGAAAACAGTAAAGAAAATTAAAGAAAGAGCCAAACAGTCGGAGGAATTGACATCGACTATTACTATTATACAAAACTGCACCAGTGAGTACCCACTTGATGCTGCAGGTGCTCTTCCTAAGAAAGAAACTCTGGCAAGAATGGTGCACAGACAATGCATGGCACCAGATGGGGACTTTTTAACTGACGACTTACGGAAATCAATTAGAGGAGAAGACTTTGTCATCCATGAAAGTGATAACCTGCTAATTCTGTCAACACCTCGAAACTTACAGCATCTTGCTTTCAAAGACCACTGGCTGTGTGATGGGACATTTGATTCTGCGCCAGTAGGCTTTCAGTTATATACAGTGCATGTTATGCTGGATGAGAGCCATATAATTTCCCTTGGTATACTGCATCGCAATGAACAAAAACCAAGCAACTTATGACTTAATTTTTAGCACCCTCAAGCAAGTGAGACCAGATCTCAATCCTGTTTCAGTCACCATTGACTATGAAAGAGCTGTTCTTAAAAGCATCACAGCATGTTTCCCAAACACAAACATTTTTGGATGTTTTTTTTCCATTTCGGGCAGTGCTTGTGGAGACAAATACAGGGCTTAGGAATACAGACTGGTATAATGACCCAAGAAATGCACTTATCGTCAAGTCCGTTCAAGCATTTGTGCCAGTCAGTGACGTTGCTGAAAGCTTCAATGAATTTGTCTCAGTACTAGATTATGAAACTGATGAACTTCTATCTGAGTTTCTTGGCGACTTTGAAGCGACATGGATTGGTGTTGTACGGCATGGAAGGCGATGAAGACCAGCATTTGAACTCCGGCTGTGGAACATATTGGAGAGAAACACACAAGGCCTTCCATGGACAACAAACTCTTTTGAAGGATGTCACAGAGGGTCTGAGCAGAGAATGGCAATCACCCACCCCACCGTTTGCCGTCTCGTTTCAAAACTAAGAAAAGAGCAGTCAGACTGGGAGTTGACAATTGAACAGGCAGCAGCAAGAGGAAACCGAAGAAGAAGTACCAGATATTAAACACAAGACTGAAGTCTGTCATTGAGAAATATGAGGAGTATCCCAGAATCGACTTCTTGAGAGCAATTGCCCACAATCTTTAAATATTTATGAACATTTCGTTTTATACAGCAATTTTTATGAAGCAATTACATTAAAATTAATATCTTTTATACTTTAGTAAATGTGCAAAAAAATGTATATCATGCAAATGTATCACATTACAATTATGTTATCTTTATATCCTTTGTTTTATAAAGCAAATACATTGCAAAGAAGAAAGAAAAAATTACAAAATAAAAAGGCCCTGTGTCCATTCGGTCAAATGTCCATTCGGCCATTTGTCCGTTCGGTCTATTGTCCGTTCGGCCAAATGTCCGTCGGCTCGATGTCCGTTCGGTCAAATGTCCGTCGGTGAAACGTCCATCGGCCAAATATCCTTTGGCCATCTGTCCGGGAGCCGTGCGCTCGTGGGTGTGTAGGCCACCCCACTGAGGGCGACAATCCACTCATCAGTTTTTTTTTAGTTTAACAAATTTATTGGTAGAGCTTGTAGTACAGTTTGCCTATTCTGAGTAATTCAGTCAGGTCTTGACACTGAGGGTGGTATCACTTCTCACTGCCAGGCAGGACAGAGGTTCATACACAAAGAAATACATCATATTCATTAACAACTATAAATGTATAGAGGTCAGATTCATATGGATAATGTCACTGTTCACTGCCATGCAGGACAGAGGTTCGTACACAAAGATTTGCATCATATTCATTGACAGTACATATACATATATGTAAACACACACACACACACATATACATACAAATGCGTATATACATACACATATACATGTACACGTACATATACATGCACACACGCACACATACATACATATACGTCGGTCAGATTCATGTGGGTAATGTCACTTTTCACTGCCATACAGGACAGAGGTTCGTACACAAAGAATGCATCATATTCATTGACACTATATATAGGTCAGATTCATGTGGGTAATGCCACTGTTCACTGCCACGCAGGACAGAGGTTCGTACACAAAGAAGGAAATACATCACATTCACCAGCAGCATATATGGGTCAGTGGATCACATACATTGGAGTCATATTCTAGTTGAAGACTAATCAGTGTGGGCTAGCAAATTTGGGATAAACAGCAAGAATGTCCTCACGCACACCTGATTCAATGAAGTAATTACATAGTTCAAGATACAGTAAGTCAGGTGGCCTGAAGTCTTTGACAGTGTCACATTCAATAATATAGTGTTCAAGTGTATGCTTTAAAGGTTTATCACAAAGTTTACATGCTGAGTGTTCCGGTATGGGTACAGCGTTACTAACTTGCCAGATGTGTCTGTATCCTAGCCTAATTCTGGCCACGACTACATCACATTGTCTGGTTCTGTCCTTATGCTGGCCATACCGGTACCTCTTGTTACAAAATTTGTCATATTTACTAATGCTACAACTGTCAGGTCTCTCTGCATTTCTCACTTCTTCTAGATCAGAGTCCATGATTCTGACTTGAATGTTTTTAATTACGGCATTGGACAGACCAAGGTCACGGTCAACATTTTCTTTCTTACACGCCTCATTGGCCAGTCTATCAGCACGGTCATGATACCTGATTCCAACATGGGACGGAATCCACACAAATTCGATACGAAAGTTGTTCTCATTGGCAGTTATCACATTCCTTTTAATATCACATGCAACTTTAGACATAGAACCTGACGGGCTGTTCATTGATTTCAAAGCACTTTGAGAGTCACAGAATATCACCCCACCTCCATTTTCTTTGAGGTAGTCTGTGGCTAAGTAGATTCCAGTTAGTTCAGTTTGTGTTGTGCTGGCCCAGTTGTTTAGCCTTTGCTTGTTTGACACTATCATCTCTTTTTCTTTATATATTACAATTGCACAGCCTGTTCTGCCTGTGTTTGTCTGCACAGAACCATCAGTAAAAGCATAACATTCACTTGATTTAATACTCTCTATGTGTCTGTTAATAGTTTCTAGTGTGACACATCTCACCACATCGGTGTTTAACATTTGCTTACTACCAACAGGAGTGTAATTAATAGGAACTGATATGTCCAGCCAAGGAGGAATGGCATTAATAGGTTCGTCTGGGGTGATTGGGACATTCAGTTTCAGGAGATCTGCAACACTTTTATGAAGCCACGCCCCAAAGAGAGTCTTTTTTGAAAGATCTGCAACACTTTTATGAAGCCACGCCCCAAAGAGAGTCTTTTTTGAAAGGTTGGCGAGATGGTCGGGATTACTTAGATAGAACATCAACTCAGTTTGAGTTGTAGTTTGAGAACTATTGTTCTTCAAAACATTGACACAAAACATGGTATTAAGTAGGGCTATCCTCTCAGATAGGGAGGGCAGTCCGAGCTCTTTCCTCATATTTACAATTCTGGTTGATTTTGGGCAACCTAGGATGATGCGCTTGGCTTCATTTTGCACTTCCTCAAGGCTGTTGTGTTGTTTAGGTGGAATAGTCACAAGATGGAGAGCATGATAGTCAACTACAGAACGAATGAAGTGAAGATAAAAAGTACGAGCATAGGTGATGTTAATTCCATAGCCCTTGCCAACAAGGGTTCTGAGGGGTTTAATGCGCTGCATTAGTTTGTCACGAAGGTTGCTGACAAAGTTTGCATCATTCACACAAATTCCAAGATATTTATAGGAGCTACATAGTTCCAAGGGCATGCTGTTAATGTTATAGTCAAGAGGCAGAGGGTGAGCAGGACGAGGATTGAGGACCCTCGTCTTGTCAACAGATATTATGAGACCGCATTCAACAGTTCTCCGAGCAAATACATCCAGCAAGGCTTAGAGAATTTCGTGAACTCAAAGGTCAGGTGAGAAACACCTATTGGGAACAATTCTTACAGGGGATTAATAGAACAACCACTCTAGCAGAAATGTGGAAGAAAATTAGAGCCATTACCAAGTCACCCACCCCAGTCCAGCTTCATCACAGCCCTGCAGAATATGCTGACATGCTATTAGACCAATGGTCTAGTGTGTCACGAATCACTTCCCTGCCTCCTGACATACAACAATATCTTAACACCTCACACATTAATAGGGGTTTCAATATTGAAATAGCCTGTTCCTCACCAGACCTTACCGACCAGTTTCCTATAACGCACCACGAACTAACAACAGCACTAATGAAAGGTGAGTCATCCTCCCCTGGTGAGGATGGCATAACCTATAACACCCTGAGATTGTTGAATGAGATCCCTAACCATCCACTGCTTGACCTGTATCAAATGAGCCTCACACAGGGTATTCTGCCTAAGACATGGACTCATGGAAACATAGTTCCAATCCCTAAAGCTAATTCTCCAAACTTCAGGCCAATTTCACTTACATCCTGTATGTGTAAAGTCCTTGAAAGAGTTGTTCTAAACCGTCTTATGTTTCAAGTCAAAGACAAACTCGCCCCTAATCTGTACGGGTTCATGCCCGGGCGTAGCACACAGACATGCTTTGCAGAATATCTTGTTCACTCAAAAGATAAGACACAAACAGCCTTCATAGACCTTAAATCAGCCTTTGATGTAGCTAATAGAGACATTATACTTGAGCAACTAGCTAATTTTGGCATACAAGGTAACCTCCTGACATGGATAAAGGGTTATCTGTCCAACAGGTATGCCAGTGTTCTGTTTAGGGGAGTTAAAAGTACCAGAATGAGATCATTTGAGCTGGGCACGCCTCAGGGAGGAGTGTTAAGTCCTATGCTCTTTAATATACTGATGCACAAGCTTATTGCTGACATTCCAGTTCAACCAAACGAAGCCGTAATATGCTATGCTGATGATATCTGCATTATGACACAAACCAAACTCATCCACTCATCAGAGTGATACACTGAGAGTTAGAATTGCCACACCTAACATTTGTTTATATATCCTTGGTAGAAATAACCACTATTTCTATGGTCACGCTCAAGTAAAATTAGTTATATATACTCACTTGGTCGGCTGTCACTACATGAAGTGACCGTTACTTGTGGGAGGAGACCGCATGCGTAGAACACTCGGCCCCATAGGGGCGAGAGTCTCGATGCCACCCCAGCCAAAGTAGGCCTATCGCTACTGGCACCTGGCACCTGCACCATCCCACAAAGCACTCCCAACTCGCTTGGTAATCGCCGGTGAACACACGGACTATTTGCGATTAATGCCGTAAGGGCTGAGAAGAACCTTCGGTGACAATGCTTAAGATGACATCCGATATTCACAGACACACTGTGAAATTCCCGCTCCCACACTCTGAATATGTCCCCTCCATTAACACTTTAGATTAGGAAGGCCACTCCACCACACCCACGCCGCACTGGCCGCTACTACTACTACTACTACGTAATGTGGCCTCCATCTTCCCCCTATCGCCACACCTTCACCGCCATTTTATTACCTTAAAATTAAATATCCTAATACATAAGTAGCTATCCTAGCTGTGTTGAGTTAGTTGAGCAGCAGATCTATGCGGCATTCAGTGACTGTTGCCTCATAGTCAATATCTGGAACTGTTGTCGGCTTTGGGCCCGATGCTCTCGTTCCCCTGAGGCAGAGAAAAGCCGACCTAAGGCGAGAGAAGGACACTTGCACTTGGTCCCATTCCACCAGAGGTTGTGAACAGTGAAGGAGTAAAGCTGCCTTGATCAACGTTCTGAATTCTCTCCCCATATGCCTAATACTGCTACTACTACTACTAATAATAATAATACTAATAATAATAATGATGATGATGATGATGATGATGATGATGATGATGATGATGGTACTGTAATACTACCAAGACTGACAATTAAACAGGATATTTGATGCATAGAGATTTTGTACGGGCGGGGATAAAATGAGCAAGAGAGAGAAGCTGGCAGAGCAAATCTAATGAAGAACATCTCTAGAGAAGCATTTTACCGAAAACATTTATCAATAAGTCAGTCAGGAAAGGTGGTTGAAGGGCTGACAATGTAACCAAGGACTATTTGTAAAGGGGAATAGCTCCAACATGACCAGGAACAGACCTGAGTGGGCACACGGTGTTTACTTAACTGTTGTAACTGTAACAGAATTTGCAGAGTTTATCTGAGCAACAGGTTCAGCGACTTTGATCACACTTTAATAATGGGGCGTTTGTTGAATAAAGAAACAAATACAAAAAGAGGGATTCACACTCTTGCCTGTATACACAAGTTGGGAAATATGAATTGAATTTTGCATTTTGCAGCTAGTTTATTGTGCAACCCATACTCATCCTGTGAGCGGTTGCTCAAAAAAGATAACAGAGTAGAACCAACAAAGGGTGTCTATCAGACCCCAGTGGTTTTGATATTATGGCACTGAACTTTACAGAGTATTTCTAGTACATTGTAAAGTCGGTACATGTGTGAGGGGAGGTGTATTTCTGCTTGTTGTTGCAGATAGCCTACACTTGTCTTATACAAGTCTAGTCGCCGTTTTTTCCTTTCTTTGGGGCTTCTATTTCTCACAGAAGTATAGAGGTGTAAGGGTGGAAACGATCTTCCTGCTCGTTACTGCTGCTTCCTCGCTCGTTTGCTGGTGCGACCAACACTTGGGGGGGTTCGACAGAGGTAAGAACAGCAGCGGCTACCTGTGTCACAGGCAGATTCACCCCAGCGGTCATACAGTCACTACCTTCCCCCGCTGTTCGTCAAATTTTGGCTGTCATCTCATCATAGGTCCTGGACTCATGGGCTGTTTTCCCAGACCTATACAATTCGTCTGTTAATCTCTGGACACCTACCCCTAAACCACTACCGCAGCCGCCATGGCCGCCAGCTCCTCTCCACAGTCTGTGCCCCGGTGAGTGTTTCGTGTACTGTATCAAGACATTGGCCGCTGTAGCTCGAGTGAGGAAGCCTGTCTGGACCACCCCCAGGGCCACTGCCGTAGGAAATATCTGTTCATTGTTTGATTCTTTTGTTGTTTGATTCCTTTAATTGCTAACTCCCTTTTATTATTTGATTCTATCAGTTGTTGACTCCCATTAATTGTTTGATTCCATTAATTGTTTGATTTTATTAATTGCTGACTCCCATTAATTGTTTGATTCCTTTAATTGTTTGCTTCCCTTAATTGTTTGACTCCATTAACTGTTTACTGCGTTAATTGTTAGACTCCCGAAATTGTTATTTGATGTTTGTTGGGTGGTGTCATAGTTTTGTGTTATATTTTTTATAGTAAAGAGATGTCAATCTCAAACGGTTGTTTGTTATTCCTCAGAAAACCATGGTCCTTGACTTTCCTTTTTTAAAGATCTTGATTAGTCTGGTGAGGGATTTCTATCCCTAAGTCCCAGGCGTTTACAACAGGTAAAAAGGAAGAAGTAGATCAAACAAATTTTGATCCTCTAATACACACTACTTGTTTATATACTATATAATAAGGGCGATTATGGATGAAAATTCTAAAATATGAATAGAAAATATTGATAATTCTGAGATCCAATTTTCCTTCTGTGGAGCACCACTTATTAACCTCTTCCCCCGACCTCTTACTACGATCTGAAATTCAACTGACCAAAGCAGCTTCAGCCAAACCTTTTTAAGACTCCTCTTTTCGTTCTAAGGGAGGTGTAGGCGCCTACTGCAACACACGTACACCTATAGCTCGATTCACGGATCTTGAATCTTCTCTTTAGATGTCATCTGGCTCAAAATATCTCTTCCAACTCTGACTATTTTCCTTTGTTTCCTATTTTGTTTTCCCAACTCTACCAACTATTTAGAACACTTTGACTATCTCACTTCTTGCCATGGGTCGTTGCTATCCACACACCCCAACACCGAGATCCTTTACCTAGGGGATTTCAATATACATCACAGAGAGTGGCTTGGCTCTGTAGGGGATGACCCACTGACCCAGATGGAGCTGATGGACTCTCCGTTTCCTTACTTAATGATCTGGAACAAATAATTAAACACCCTACACGCGTTCCTGATCGACACGATCAACTTACGAACATTCTTGATCTTTGTTTTACCTCTAACCCCTCATACTATTCATACTCAATTTCTTCCCCCTTGCGGTCTTCTTATCACAATCTTATTTCTATCAAATCAAACTGGACACGACCACCTCCCCCATCCCCTCTAGACGTCAACTATGGCACTATCGGAGGGCAAACTGACAATCCTTGAGATAATTTTTCTCCGACTTTCCTTGGGATGAATGTTGCTTTTCCACGCGGGACGCCTCAGTATGTGCTGTCGTTATACAGGGTGTTATGAGTGCATTTATCCCATCTTCTACCAAAACTTTCACTTTACAATCATGGTTTGATCGCTCCTATTCTCTTGCATGTAGGCAGAGAGATATGGCATATCAAGCTATGAATCTATCTCCTTCTCCTATTACCCACTCCTATTTCATTACTTCTAGGAATCGTTGCAAGGTTATTCTTTGTAGGGCCGAGCAGAATTCAAAAAAAAGAAAGACCGCTGTCCTGAATAACTCTTCTTCTAGTAAAGCCTTCTGGTCCTTAACCAAAAACATCTGTAATAACTTCTGCACTCCCTCTTTTCCACCTCTCTTCCGACCTGATAACTCTATAGTCAACTCGCACCCTGATAAAGCAAATCTCTTTGGCACCTTATTCTCCTCTAACTCCACCTTAGACGATTCCAACTCTATCCCTCCTACTGAACTTATGCACTTTCCTATAATCTCCACTCGTAAGGTTGCTGGTGTATTACCCAGGTTGGATGTGAGTAAGGAGCATTGACCAGACGGAATACCCCCTCGTGTTCTGCGGGAGTGTGCTGAAATTCGGCCTCTGTGCTTGCTCGCCTTTTTCGCCTTTGCCTCAAAGCCCAAACTTTTCCTTCTTCTTGGAAGCACGCCTCGTTTCAGCCAATCCCGAAGAAGGGTGACCATTCCATTCCCTCTAACTATCGCTCCATTTCCATAACTTAATCCCTCTCTAAGATTTTTGAAACTATCTTGAACTCTCTTTTTCTTCCTCACCTTGAACGCCATTCTCTTTTGTCGGGTCACCAGTATGGCTCTCGCCAGGCGAGATCTACTGGTGATCTGCTCTCTTATTGCGCCCATCTTTGGTCATCCTCTCTTAGGGATTATGGGGAAACTTTCGTCTTGGCCCTCGACATCTCCAAAGCATGTGACAGGGTATGGCACAAGTTACTTTCTAAACTTCCCTCTTATGGTTTTAAGCTTACCTCTTATGGTTTCTCTCCCTCACTTTGTTCTATAATTTCTAGCTTCCTTGAGAACCGATCCATGGCAGTTGTTGTCGAGGGATCGATCTCTCGCTCTTTCTCTACCAGTAGTGGTGTCCCACAGGGTTCTGTTCTTTCACCTACTCTCCTCCTTCTTTTTATCAATGATTAACTTTACACTAGGACTAATTCTATCCATTCTTACGCAGATGATTCTACTCTTCAATCTTCTACACATTTCCCCCTTCCCCCTCATTCTCAAACTAGATCTGTTTCTAGAGCTAATATCATTACATCTATTAATGCAAATCTGTGCAGCATCTCCGAATGGGGAAGTAGAAACTTGGTTAAATTCAATAGTGATAAAACTCAGTATTTATCAATTACACTATCCAAAATAGAAGATCCCAACAATATAATTTCAGATGCAATCATTCTGCCAAATTCTAAAATAAATATGCTAGACCTCACCATTTCCTCTAATATGTCATGGAAGCCATACATCCCCAACATTGCTAAAGCTGCCTCTAGAAAGCTGGCATCGCTGTAAAGATGCCATAACTAATTCATTCCTGAGCAGTTGCGTCAAGTTTATAAGGGATTCATTCAGCCTAACTTGGAGTACTACTATCACATCTGGGGTGGCTCTTCTTCTGTCCAACTGTTCGATAGGGTGGAATCAAAGGCATTTCGGCTTATTAAGTCTCCTCCTTTAGTTGGTAATCTTTCTTCCCTTCTTCTTCGCCGCAATGTTGCTTCCACTTTCTCTCTTTTACAGGTACTTTAACGGGCAATGTTCCGTGGATTTGGCATTTTGTGTACCGCCGGCAAGGCCGGGGCTCGTAACACATGTTTTGCTCGCAGTGCCCACCGTTTTTTCTCTGTAGATGTCGGTCACACAAGAGTAACCCGTTGTAGTACATCCTTCTTTCCTCACACAGCCAAACTGTGGAATGCTCTGCCTTCTTGTGTCTTTCCATGGTCATACAATGTCTTCCTTCAATTGCTGTTTTTTCGGCATCTTCGAGGTGTCGATTAATATAACCTTTTTCTTTTCTACTTATAATTTATTTTTACTCTTATTTTTTCTTCCACTAGGCCCCGTTGTAGGTCGATGACCTGTGCCCTGGTGTGCCCCAACCCAACTAAATTATTAGAAGTGAAGTCTAATAGGATTTAATCCTACTAATACTGAAGCCTAATAGTACTGGACCCCATTTCTAATGGTTATGATTTGGACATATTTGACGAATCAATGTTGATAACATTGCTGGAAATTTCATATATGGGAGAAAATATTTTATCTTTACGTATTTTGGTTGAATTTGTAGTCCATACTTGTCGGCCAGACCATCTGGTTCCTTAACATATTTCCAGCACTGTAATAGAACATGTCAGCCAGATCTGTCCCATGCATGTCCAGTCTCTTCACAAAGGTAAATATGCACAGTACCTTAGGAGGTATCAAAGCTAGAGTGTACTGTAGAAGGCATCGGGTATAGCTAATGCTCGGTTACGGGTGTAACGACAAGGGTAAATCACATGGATAATTTTTGGTGTCATGTTGTGGAAACGGAGCACCATAACACAGCTCATCTGTTACAGTAACTAACAAACGAAAATGATAATGAATGAGTGGAAGTCTGTGTTGCTCTTCCTGTACCATGCACGAAGGGGCTTGAGAGACTGAACAAAGATAAAGGTTACTGGAAGTGTTTGAAGAGAGGATGCTTCTGTTAGAATAAAAAGTTGCAAAGAACAATTCCTTGGTTAGAGTTTAAGCAGAGAGGATAGACTCGAAGGTTCAGGTATCTGTGAACGGATATTTAATATGATGAAAACTTGTGAATGTTACCCATGTCTTCAGATCTTTATTGATTTGAACGACAACAATCGATGCCAAAACGACCGAGTTTCCCTAACACTAATAGGTACAAAAGCCAGTTATCTGGTGATACTCAAAACATTAGACCTAAAAATCTTGGTCGATATGAGTTCAGGAAAACTATTTTAAAATATATACTACTTCACTGTAGGTGCGGCAACAACTAAAATGCATTTCTCTGCGATCGATTCATTTATGCTCAAACTGAAAAAAAATGTCACTCACGCTTTTAATAATAATAATAATAATAATAATAATGATAATAATCATAACAATAAAGTCTTTGGTGTGTGTACTTTATATACCATTATCCTACAACACATTTTCAATATCATATCATTCAGTCTTTCCCGAGTTTGTTTGTTTGGAGAGCAACATCCATACAGTCCTGGTTGTCTTAATGTTGTTTGTGTTTAGGTTCACCAATATTAGATCGCAATGTCAACCTTCTCTACAGGTAACATCTATACGACAAGTTGTGGGGAGGTGAGTAGAGCTGCCTTTCAGCTAATGTGAATTATGATTATTACCATTTCTTTAAGTGGGTTGAAATGATCAGATAAGAATAAACTGATTACTCAAAATTATACATCTCGTTTTAATTCTTGTATAAAAGTATAATACATTTTCAGTAATAACATCTTGGACCACATGTGCAGTTCAAATACTATTAACTTAAGACACATGGAATGGTGTAAACTATAATGTCTCCTCGGGAGAGCAACTGTAATTTTTGAATATAAATGTTATTATTAACAATTTATGATAAAGTCACCGTAACAAGTTTAAACACTACTATCTTCTACTGTTTAAATATGACAACGAGGGGAAGTCTACTATCATATAATGTACATGATAATGCTTCGTCTGCGTATGACCGCCTTCTAGTGATGTCTGTTTCTCGGGGAATTCGTTCTCTAAACAGTAAGGTGAGGGTAAACCATCTGGTGTTGCTCGACATGTGTGAGCCAGTTGAGGTAACATAAGAACATAAGAAAATATGGAGTCTGCAATAGGCCGGTTGGCCTGTGCATGGCAGCTCCTGTTGAGAGTTACTACCACTCTATCATCCATGAATCTATCTAGCCTCCTTTTAAAACTTTCCAGCGTTCCAGCACTTCCTACAAAGTTGCTAAGCTTGTTCCACTCGTCCACCATCCTATTTGTGAACCAGTTCCTTCCTATCTCCCTCCTGAAATTCAACACCAGCAAGTGCAGCGTACTTAATATTGGAAGAACAAATACTTATAATGTATACAGCCTGAACAACATCAACCTAGAGAAGTCGACTTGTGAAAGAGACCTAGGGGTACTTGTAAGCCCGGACCTACAGCCTAGAAAACAGTGCGTTAATGTTCGAAATAAGGCAAACAGAGTATTGGGTTTTATATCTAGAAGTGTAAGTACAAGAGTGCAGAGGTCTTATTGCAACTATATCTTGCGCTAGTTAGGCCGCACCTCGATTATGCGGTTCAGTTCTGGTGCCCCTATTATAGAATGGATATAAATTCACTAGAGTCGGTGCAGCGAAGAATGACAAAAATGATTCCGGGACTTAGAAACCTTCCATATCAGGATAGGTTAAAGAAACTTAACTTGCATTCCCTAGAAAGACGAAGAGTGCGGGGAGATATGATAGAAGTATTTAAGTGGGTGAAAGGAATCAATAAAGGGGATATAGATAAAGTTCTTATAATATCCGAGCAGGATAGGACTCGGAGCAACGGATTCAAGTTGGATAAGTTTAGGTTTAGGAGGGAGATAGGAAGAAACTGGTTCACAAATAGGGTGGTGGACGAGTGGAACAAGCTTAGCAACTTTGTAGTAAGTGCGGGAACTCTGGAAAGTTTCAAAAGGAGGCTAGATAGATTCATGGATGATAGAGACTGGTAGTAACTCTCGACAGGAGCTGCCATGCACAGGCCAACCGGCCTATTGCAGACTCCTTATTTTCTTATGTTCTTATGTTCTAAACCTAAACTTATCCAACTTAAATCCGTTGCTACAAGTCCTATCCTGCTCGGATATTATAAGAACTTTATCTATATCACCTTTATTGATTTATTTCACCCAATTAAATACTTCTATCATATCTCCCCGCATTCTTCGTCTTTCTAGGGAATGCAAGTTTAGTTTCTTTAACCTATCTTGATATGGTAGGTTTCTAAGTCCCGGAATCATTTTCGTCATTCTTCGCTGCACCGACTCCAGGTGCTTGACGCCCACTCAACTCACTCACTACGACCATCTACAAGATTATGTTTAGATACACGCCCTCTGCTTATAGGATACACGTCTGAAGCTCACTATTGCGATGCGCATAGCTCACTTAAACACTATTATTGATATTTAAATTTAACGCACACACACACACACACACACACACACACACACACCACCTATAGAAAGATACAAAACACGAATGGCTTAGAGCCCTGAATATATTTATTTACATTCATGCATGTTACTAGTACAAACCCTTAGGACATACACAGGCAGTATATATATCTACACTCAATCTAGTCCTTGCACACATACACCTCTGCATAAACGTAAACTACAATGCAAATACACATAACCTTCAATGCACTCACAGACATTCCGTGCACCAACAAATGACCGACAAAACAAAATACTCATAATCACACAGACCTCAAAAGCATACAGCTCCAGGAAGAAACACACAGTGTATAACAGAACAGCGTATCCCCACATATATATAAACAAATCTGGTTTATATTTAGCCAGTGTAAGCACTCAAAGCACTCAGAGACACGGAGTTCACTAAGTGGCAGACAAGCTCACATAACAACAAGCAGAAAAAATCATAAAACAACACACAGCCAACTAACAAATCCCTCACGTACACACACAACACATACAAACACGCCACAGCATTTGTAGACGCACGTGCGCATACACACTGTGTGGTTTTCTGGGTGAGTGCATATTGGCCACACACGAACTGGTTAATCATGTCACGGGAGGAGTCCAGCGCCACCATAGTACCCCGGGTTGTGCCTGTCTAACTCTTTCTTTTCCTACCTATCCTCTTATCTACCAGTCTATCTACCCATCTTTCTGTTTCGCTCCATCGATTTACTAAAATCTCTCTCTCTCTCTCTCTCTCTCTCTCTCTCTCTCTCTCTCTCTCTCTCTCTCTCTCCCACTTAGTTGCTGGGTGCTGCTACAATCTTCTTTGTGGTGACAGAGCTTGTGTGTCTCTTGTAGAAATATAATGTTCCATTTAGTACGTGATCAGACGGAACAGATAAGCACTGACTGTGTAGTCAAAGGTATCTACAGAGTTTTCTTGAAGCGGATCTTTTAATCGACTGATTGCGTTAGCCTGACTGGTTCATAAACTTATACACAGCGAACGTCATTGTATATCATTATCTGAACTATCTTGAGGTAAGACAAAATTGTTATCTCCTTTGGGGTGAACAGATAGTAAAGTTAAACTAGATTATAATTTACCAGAGGTTTTAACTCACAACCACTCATTAATACAGGTCTTGTTTTTTTTTCAATGCTGGTAATTACGATTCAATTTATGTTAAACCTTATATCATTGATGTCCTAATTACCAAATAAAGATGGCAGGTAAATAATTGATGATTGTATTCATGCACCTAGTCTAACACAAGTGTTAATGCTGCCATTGTTCTTATCTCGTCAAGTGTTTATATTATTCTCAATTTACCTGCTATCATGTATACAGAGATGCATGTCACTCCAGAAATCTCAAACCAATTGAATTAATAATGTTCGAGCAGCACTTATTGGTCATCTCCACACACACACACACATATATATATATATATATATATATATATATATATATATATATATATATATATATATATATATATAATCAACACCTCACCCCGCCAGGATTCGAACCTATGATCTTATAATTGTGACCAGGGAATGCTACCTCTGGGCCACCAGATATATATATATATATATATATATATATATATATATAATATATATATAATATATATATATATATATATCTATATATATATATATATATATATATATATATATATATATATATATATATGCAAGTAAATCACTGTAGGTGCTCGTGATCTAGGTATATGCTGATAACCAGGTGAGAAGGTTAGGTCACCTTATCCTCTGACCTGACCACCAACCGTTGTGTGCTATTTAAAGATTAGTAGGGTCATTAACTAATACCTGACCATTGTGGACCTGGTCTCACCCTCCTCTGTATATATACACCTTGGTTTGTATTTCGTTTTAGTCTGTACTCACCCCTGAAGATGTGAATTACACGAAAGAGCTTGGGAACTTCGTGTTATCTTCTTTCCTTGTGATTATCAGCATATATATATATATATATATATATATATATATATATATATATATATATATATATATATATATATATATATATCCACAATGAAAACGTGGATAAGATAAATCTTGATAAAATCACACGGGAAAAGGGAAACAACGGAGCACCTCTGAAGTTGGCTCTGAAGATGTCTTGAATAAAGACGAAAGCTAAGGTGCTCCGTTGTTTCCCTTTTCCCGTGTGATTTTATCAAGATTTATTTTATCCACGTTTTCATTGTGGATCTACATGATATATATATAAATATATATATATATATATATATATATATATATATATATATATATATATATGTATATATATATATATATATATGAAACCGGTCGGAATTTACTGGACTTTATTTTCTCACTTGACTTGGGGTTTATGAAAGATTATAAGATGGTAATGGCAGTGGAAGCGCCCCTTGAGAAAAATCCCGAACCAGCACAAGAACACTTAAATCTACTAAACAAAATTAATTGTCCGTGACCCGTGGAAGTATAGCGTCTGTGACTGGGATGAATGAAACACACTGTAAAATTTAGACACTTATATTCCCTCCAACACTACAAACACAATCAGTAATGGTACACCAATATGCGCACTAGGGTGTGTCAATTTTGTCAACATGTTAAAAATCGAATTTGGTAGTCAAAATATTGTGCCTCTTTATGTCTAAACTTGAGATTAGCAAACAAAAATGAATTGAAATAACCCTCACCTACATCAATTATACCTTAAAGTTTCAAATATCAGTATTTCAACAAATTAATGCGACTTGATTAGAATTATTCACTTGATATTAACTAATCTCATGTAAGCATATGGATTATGGAGTATTTTATGGTTCTATAGCTTGTGTACAATATGCATGTCAGAACATGAACATGAACAGGCTCTCCGTGTGGGACAGTTTAATTCTTGTTTTGACTTGTACCAAGCGTGAGGATAAGGCGCCCGGCTCACTCTCCTTCTAGATATCATAGAGGGTGGTTTGCTCTCATTGCACTTGCACCTACTCTACCAGACGAATTCTACATTTTAATTATTGTAAGTAGGGCATATTGATTGTCGCAGTTACTTATATCATTGTATAAAACATTATGTTCTAAGAAATTATTATGTTATTTCTGTTACAGCATTTTTGATAAACAAATTGATATTTTTTGAAACAACAATTGAATTATGAAACATTGAAATATTTTTCTATTTGTCAGATAGTGTGAAGATGTCAAAATTGAAGACAGAAGTCAGTTGTCAACCCACTTGAGCCTGCTAGTTGGTAAAGGGAAGGAGCTTCCTGTATCAGAACTTCCAACAGTGAGAGACATGCTAAGATTAGGGTTACTCCTTCGAGAAAAAAATGCAAAGGACAGAAGGAACTATACAGATAAAGAACTCATAAATGACATGATAGTCCCTCTTCTGCATCAATGGACAAAAGCTAATGCACTATTCAAACCACCTGTGATTAATCAGTGTCGAACTATTGAGCTAAAACTAACGAAATTATGGCACAAAGCAGTTGAAACATCACTTGGTAAAGGAAACTTGGCCAGGAAAAATGAATTTCTGCACACACTTGATACTCTGTTTGACATTTTGACCTGCAAGTGCTCCATACAATTATGTTCTGAATCCAACTGTTCTCACTCAGGTAAGAGAGAAAATAATTCCCACATTGATTGTGGTTGTCCTCGTGAAAAGAAGATCCCTGTTTTAGAGCTTGAATTTATAAAGGCACAGAGGACAAAGGCAGAAGGCCAAGGAAGTATGCAAATGGGTTCAATAGATTATTCAGAAACAAAGAAGCAGATTGCTAATGCCAAGAAGAGAGAACAAATCCGAGAGAGGGAACAAAAGAAGAAAATGAAGAGTGAAGAAGCCATCCAAAGAGAGGAAGAGCTGTGTCAAGATGTTTATCACTTCTTTGATAGTTCTTCTGATGAACAGGAAGCAACATCAGATGATAGTTCCAAAGAGCCATCAGAACCTTTACCAAAGAAAATGAAATACAATACAAGAAATATTTCAAACATTGCTTTAGCTAGTATTCGCCACCATGCTGGACTTCGTGAGGCTGCAGAAATTGCAACTGCCGCTTGGATAGATGCAGGCCTCATCAGCCGAGAGGATGTATCTTTGGTGATAGATCATAATAAAATTAGAAGAGCACAAGAAAAAATAATGAAGGAAATATCCGATCAGCATGAAAAAGATTTAAGCGAGGGAGGGCTCTCCTGTCTTTTGTTTGATGGAAGAATAGATGACACAAAAGTTTTGCTAGAAGTAGAGGGAGTGAACAGAAAGTTTCCAGGTCTCATCAAAGAAGAACACTACTCTGTCTGTTCTGAGCCTGGTGGTCGGTTTTTGTTTCACTTTGCTCCCGAAACTGAAGTAGAAGGGAAGAAACATGCAGAGGTCATTGCTGATCATATTTTATGTTGGGTTCAGGAGAGAGGACTTGGCAGTTCACTGCAGGCTGTTGGTGGAGATTCAACTGCAGTGAACACCGGATGGCAGGGGGGTGTAATGACGCATTTAGAGAAAAAACTAGGAAGAAGACTTGTTTGGATTGTATGTGATTTACATACAGGCGAGCTACCTCTTCGTCATCTCATCCAGGAACTTGATGGTCCTACAAAGAGCAACAACAAGTGGTCAGGTCCCCTTGGCATCATGCTGGATGAAGCAACACAACTAGAAATAAATACAACCTTTCCAAAGGTCGAAGTTGGCCCTCCCCTTCCGGCGTTGTCTGAAGGAGTCATCAAAGATCTCAGCACAGATCAATCCTATGCTTATCGTATTGCCCAAGCAATAAGATCAGGAGAAGTGCCTCAGTCATTGGCTCTCTTGGAGATTGGACCTGTCAGTCACAGCCGTTGGTTAACTACAGCTCTTCGTTTCTGCAGGATTTGGATTTCCAAACACGAATTGAAGGGCAAAGTGCTGAAGAATTTGAGGTTAATTGTTGAATTTATTATTGGAGTTTATCTTCCCCAGTGGTTTAGTGTAAAACTTAATCCTATGTGGGTGGATGGGCCCAATCACCTTTTGTTTCAATTGCAGCTAGTAAGAACACAGAGGAAGGTAGTGAGGGACATCGTGTTACCTGTGGCAAGAAGGTCCGCTTGGTATGCTCGATCAGAAGCAGTTTTGCAAGCAATGTACCAATCTCCGAACCGAGGCTGTAGAAGTCATTCTAAAGATTAGAGGAACGCTAATAGATGACGACCAGTTGGGAGACTGTTCGTTTCATTCAAGAAAAGTTCCCCCAATAAACGTCAATGCCACCAAATTGTCAGAATTGGTTGACTTGAGTTTGGAAGTCATAGAGCCACCATTGACAACAAGTCTAACTAGCCAAGAATTGAGAAACCTTAAAGAGACTCCAATGCAGGTGCCGGAGTGGCCTTCCCACACTCAAAGTGTGGAGAGATGTGTGAAAATGGTCACAGAAGCAGCGGGCCATGTTTACAGCCACGAGAGGCGAGAAGGTTACATCAAAGCACAAATAGCAAGCAGACTACTGATGACAAGAAACCAAAGCAAAGAGAGTATGAAGGCATTGGTTACTTTCAAATAGACTACGGATAATAAAATATAATAATTTGAAACTTGAAACAGTAACATGTGTGCAAACGCTGGTTATGTTATAAATTCACAAATATGCACATTTAAAAATCCATTTGATGTAGGTAGGACTTATTATAAAGAAAAATTTATGCCAGAATATTGTTTTGCATGCTTAAAGACTACAATAAATTGCTACCAAATTACTCGATTTTCAATTTAGCCAGTTCACCCCCTAAATTGACACACCCTAATGCGCACCTCTTAACTTGAACTTAAAACACTACTCTGGGGAATAAAAGTTATACATGATATAGAAATTATTGGAAACTTAGGCAACAATAAATTTGAAGTATTAAGAAATGTTGCTTGCACACATGAAACAGGCCTTAAGGGCTTCCACAAAATAATATCCGTCACTGAGGAAATGGTAATAAAAAATAAGAAATTAAACACTCTACAATGAATAGGCCTTAAGGGCTTTCAACAAAATTATATCACCCCAACAGATGCACTCTTCCTAACCTAACTTAAACACTACTCTGGGGAACAAAGGATATACCTGAGATCAGAATTATGGAGAAAATTTAGATGCATTAAAAGAATCAACCCCAGTATCACTCTAGTTCCACTTAATGACACAAACATTCAAAAAACACTACTATCAAAATTATTTAAGAAATATTAAACTACACACGTCAAGATAATATCAGTCTGAGAAATGGTATTAACTACACCCGTAATAAGGGAGATAAAATGTCCCTCAAGGTATCTCCTAGAGTCCTAGACTCACGGTCTCAGTGTGTGACCATTAATTTACTCAGATAGCCTCAGTGTACTCCCAGTGCGTCCATGGGCAGGAAGAGAGAACGCCAGCAGGTGTCTATGGCCAGTAGGTAACACTTCTAGCTGACCGAGGACACGTGGTGTTGTGCACCCGAGTGGTAAGAACTGATCACCCACTACTGATGCTGGTCCCGTGTCGTTTTAGTTGTCGGGAGCACTCGTTCACTCAGGAGATCCTTAGCTACCCCGCTAAACAGTGACAGGCCTACACTGATCGGTCCAATGGCGACAATCGCCACCCTCAATCATCAACGGCAGTCTCAAACGGCAGTCAATATCTCGCAGTCAACTCCGGTCAACTCCGGTCAAGTGGGTTCTGACGGAAACCCTGAAATGAACTCACTGTTAGCTCTAGTTAACTTTACCACTGCCCAATAGGGTGTGTCAATTTAGGGGGTGAACTGGCTAAATTGAAAATCGAGTAATTTGGTAGCAATTTATTGTAGTCTTTAAGCATGCAAAACAATATTCTGGCATAAATTTTTTTTTATAATAAGTCCTACCTACATCAAATGGATTTTTAAATGTACATATTTGTGAATTTATAACATAACCAGCGTTTGCACACATGTTACTGTTTCAAGTTTCAAATTATTATATTTTATTATCCGTAGTCTATTTGAAAGTAACCAATGCCTTCATACTCTCTTTGCTTTAGTTTCTTGTCATCAGTAGTCTGCTTGCTATTTGTGCTTTGATGTAACCTTCTCGCCTCTCGTGGCTGTAAACATGGCCCGCTGCTTCTGTGACCATTTTCACACATCTCTCCACACTTTGAGTGTGGGAAGGCCACTTCGGCACCTGCATTGGAGTCTCTTTAAGGTTTCTCAATTCTTGGCTAGTTAGACTTGTTGTCAATGGTGGCTCTAAGACTTCCAAACTCAAGTCAACCAATTCTGACAATTTGGTGGCATTGACGTTTATTGGGGGAACTTTTCTTGAATGAAACGAACAGTCTCCCAACTGGTCGTCATCTATTAGCGTTCCTCTAATCTTTAGAATGACTTCTGCAGCCTCGGTTCGGAGATTGGTACATTGACTGCAAAGCATTGCTTGCACAACTGCTTCTGATCGAGCATACCAAGCGGACCTTCTTGCCACAGGTAACACGATGTCCCTCACTACCTTCCTCTGTGTTCTTACTAGCTGCAATTGAAACAAAAGGTGATTGGGCCCATCCACCCACATAGGATTAAGTTTCACACTAAACCACTGGGGAAGATAAACTCCAATAATAAATTCAACAATTAACCTCAAATTCTTCAGCACTTTGCCCTTCAATTCGTGTTTGGAAATCCAAATCCTGCAGAAACGAAGAGCTGTAGTTAACCAACGGCTGTGACTGACAGGTCCAATCTCCAAGAGAGCCAATGACTGAGGCACTTCTCCTGATCTTATTGCTTGGGCAATACGATAAGCATAGGATTGATCTGTGCTGAGATCTTTGATGACTCCTTCAGACAACGCCGGAAGGGGAGGGCCAACTTCGACCTTTGGAAAGGTTGTATTTATTTCTAGTTGTGTTGCTTCATCCAGCATGATGCCAAGGGGACCTGACCACTTGTTGTTGCTCTTTGTAGGACCATCAAGTTCCTGGATGAGATGACGAAGAGGTAGCTCGCCTGTATGTAAATCACATACAATCCAAACAAGTCTTCTTCCTAGTTTTTTCTCTAAATGCGTCATTACACCCCCCTGCCATCCGGTGTTCACTGCAGTTGAATCTCCACCAACAGCCTGCAGTGAACTGCCAAGTCCTCTCTCCTGAACCCAACATAAAATATGATCAGCAATGACCTCTGCATGTTTCTTCCCTTCTACTTCAGTTTCGGGAGCAAAGTGAAACAAAAACCGACCACCAGGCTCAGAACAGACAGAGTAGTGTTCTTCTTTGATGAGACCTGGAAACTTTCTGTTCACTCCCTCTACTTCTAGCAAAACTTTTGTGTCATCTATTCTTCCATCAAACAAAAGACAGGAGAGCCCTCCCTCGCTTAAATCTTTTTCATGCTGATCAGATATTTCCTTCATTATTTTTTCTTGTGCTCTTCTAATTTTATTATGATCTATCACCAAAGATACATCCTCTCGGCTGATGAGGCCTGCATCTATCCAAGCGGCAGTTGCAATTTCTGCAGCCTCACGAAGTCCAGCATGGTGGCGAATACTAGCTAAAGCAATGTTTGAAATATTTCTTGTGTTGTATTTCATTTTCTTTGGTAAAGGTTCTGATGGCTCTTTGGAACTATCATCTGATGTTGCTGCTTCCTGTTCATCAGAAGAACTATCAAAGAAGTGATAAACATCTTGACACAGCTCTTCCTCTCTTTGGATGGCTTCTTCACTCTTCATTTTCTTCTTTTGTTCCCTCTCTCGGATTTGTTCTCTCTTCTTGGCATTAGCAATCTGCTTCTTTGTTTCTGAATAATCTATTGAACCCATTTGCATACTTCCTTGGCCTTCTGCCTTTGTCCTCTGTGCCTTTATAAATTCAAGCTCTAAAACAGGGATCTTCTTTTCACGAGGACAACCACAATCAATGTGGGAATTATTTTCTCTCTTACCTGAGTGAGAACAGTTGGATTCAGAACATAATTGTATGGAGCACTTGCAGGTCAAAATGTCAAACAGAGTATCAAGTGTGTGCAGAAATTCATTTTTCCTGGCCAAGTTTCCTTTACCAAGTGATGTTTCAACTGCTTTGTGCCATAATTTCGTTAGTTTTAGCTCAATAGTTCGACACTGATTAATCACAGGTGGTTTGAATAGTGCATTAGCTTTTGTCCATTGATGCAGAAGAGGAACTATCATGTCATTTATGAGTTCTTTATCTGTATAGTTCCTTCTGTCCTTTGTATTTTTTTCTCGAAGGAGTAACCCTAATCTTAGCATGTCTCTCACTGTTGGAAGTTCTGATACAGGAAGCTCCTTCCCTTTACCAACTAGCAGGCTCAAGTGGGTTGACAACTGACTTCTTGTCTTCAATTTTGACATCTTCACACTATCTGACAAATAGAAAAATATTTCAATGTTTCATAATTCAATTGTTGTTTCAAAAAATATCAATTTGTTTATCAAAAATGCTGTAACAGAAATAACATAATAATTTCTTAGAACATAATGTTTTATACAATGATATAAGTAACTGCGACAATCAATATGCCCTACTTACAATAATTAAAATGTAGAATTCGTCTGGTAGAGTAGGTGCAAGTGCAATGAGAGCAAACCACCGTCTATGATATCTAGAAGGAGAGTGAGCCGGGCGCCTTATCCTCACGCTTGGTACAAGTCAAAACAAGAATTAAACTGTCCCACACGGAGAGCCTGTTCATGTTCATGTTCTGACATGCATATTGTACACAAGCTATAGAACCATAAAATACTCCATAATCCATATGCTTACATGAGATTAGTTAATATCAAGTGAATAATTCTAATCAAGTCTCATTAATTTGTTGAAATACTGATATTTGAAACTTTAAGGTATAATTGATGTAGGTGAGGGCTATTTCAATTCATTTTTGTTTGCTAATCTCAAGTTTAGACATAAAGAGGCACAATATTTTGACTACCAAATTTGATTTTTAACATGTTGACAAAATTGACACACCCTACTGCCCAATCTAAACCCTGTCTGAGATTGAATGAGACTTACTTGTTATACTGCAATAGCGCAGCACAGGTGACTAGGCCACGTGACTATTTCTGTGACGGACGCGCAGGGACGTCTTGTATGTGTGAATGCTTCTCCGTGACTGAGGGAGGGCCAGCGTCGCGTCCTCTCAAGGCGTTAGCTTAGGCCTACGTGACATATTTTCCGCCTAACTAATAACTCCTTGGGACACCCGTGACATTATTCAGACTGATAAACGATCTATAATAATTTCAAATTCAATAATAGTCCCTTAACTTCATGAATCGCATCATTATTAATTCGGTAAATTACATTTAATATCATATAGGCCTAGTTCCGCAATCTCTCGCTATGAGCAGGCAGCGCTCTCTTCCCTCAGATGACCTTGAACGCTCAGTATCGCTAATGGCGGGGCATTCGAAATTACTCTGAAATTTCTGAATATTACAATCGACCCCCCTAAAAAAAGACAGCACTGTCCTCATGTGCTGAGAAAACATACATACGACCCCCCTAAAAATTTGTTCTAAGAAACTGCATCTTACCCCTTCTGCTAAACGCAGCATTCCCGTCTTCTCTTCTCTCCTTTTCTCT
The DNA here is from genome assembly GCA_958450375.1 of Homarus gammarus. Classification (NCBI taxonomy): domain Eukaryota; kingdom Metazoa; phylum Arthropoda; class Malacostraca; order Decapoda; family Nephropidae; genus Homarus; species Homarus gammarus. The sequence goes on along the minus strand of CAUDMG010001556.1, from coordinate 202,499 downwards.
CCCGCTAACACTCGACCCCCCTAACAGAAAACAGCACTGCCCTCATGTGCTGAGAGAACAACTTAGAAGCCACCTTTAACTCTGTACTATTCCACTCGCAGCCAGCAACTCCATTTCTTCCTAGCCCAACTCAAAACCAACCAGAACATCACGCTCCCCTTTTGCCTGGCCCTTAACTAGAGAACCAATGTCAAAACAATACACAGTCCAAAACAAACATGCTCTCCTTTGCCTGCCCCTTGAACTAAGAGGAACCAGTGTCAAAACAATACTCAGTCCATCTCAAACATGCTCTCCTTTGCCTGGCCCTTGAGCTAAGAGGAACCAGTGTCAAAACACTACTCAGTCCATTTCAAACATGCTCTCCTTTGCCTGGCCCTTGAGCTAAGAGGAACCAGTGTCAAAACAATACTCAGTCCACGTCTCCGAACCTCATGCCGGCAGACCAACCCTCTGACAATGTACCAGTCCATATTAGTGAGGCCCTGGACATTACAACCGTACTCTCAATCCCGCTCATGACAGCAACCACTACTCAACGCACATCTCTGACCTAACCATCTCTCCAATCCCCTCTGCCCTACTCACAACTCCTCCAACTCACCCTCTACAACCTGTCTTTTCTCATTATCATGCACCCCTAAACTGTAATTTGTCGGCTTCGTCTTGTCTCTCAGCTGGAGGGCTCGATCAACCTCTCTGAACTTCTTACATACCCCTGTATTTCCCACTTGGACCTCACACTTCCTTGACTGCTGGACGTGTGCCTGACATTCACCCCTTGTTTCCTCCCTGAACCGTTGAATGTGTGCCTGAAACTCCCACTTGAACCTGTTTACCCGTGCTTGATAATCCTTCTTTAGGTCTCCGAACTCCTGTCTCAGCTGTACCAAGGTCTCGTGGCTGTCTCTCTTCCTCGTCACTTTTATCTCTACTGTCAAGCCTAACCAACTCAATCCGGGCACAAGGATGAGCATCAGTGCGAGTTCAATCCCTACCATTACTAACCAACACATGATGGCGTTCATTATCCCAACCACAGTACTATCAGTCACGACATTAAAAACTATGCTCTGCTACCATTTGTAACCGGTCGGAATTTACTGGACTTTATTTTCTCACTTGACTTGGGGTTTATGAAAGATTATAAGATGGTAATGGCAGTGGAAGCGCCCCTACAGAAAAATCCCGAACCAGCACAAGAACACTTAAATCTACTAAACAAAATGAATTGTCCATGACCCGTGGAAAGATAGCGTCTGTGACTGGGATGAATGAGACACACTGTAAAATTTAGACACTTATATTCCCTCCAACACTACAAACACAATCAAATAATGGTACACCAATATGCGCACCTCTTAACTTGAACTTAAAACTCTACTCTGGGAAATAAAAGTTATACATGACATAGAAATTATTAGAAGCTCAAGCAACAATAAATTTGAAGTATTAAGAAATGTTGCTTGCACACATGAAACAGGCCTTAAGGGCTTTCACAAAATAATATCAGTCACTTAGGAAATGGTATTAAAAAATAAGAAATTAACTACTCTACAATGAATAGGCCTTAAGGGCTTTCAACAAAATAATATCACCCCAACAGATGCACTCTTCCTAACCTAACTTAAACACTACTCTGGGGAACAAAGGTTATACCTGAGATCAGAATTATGGAGAAAATTTAGATGCATTATAAGAATCAACCCCAGTATCACTCTGGTTCCACTTAATGACACAAACATTCAAAAAACACTACTATCAAAATTATTTAAGAAATTTTAAACTACACACGTCAAGATAATATCAGTCTGAGAAATGGTATTAACTACACCCGTAATAAGGGAGATAAAATGTTCCTCTAGGTATCTCCTAGAGTCCTAGACTCACGGTCTCAGTGTGTGACCATTAATTTACTCAGATAGCCTCAGTGTACTCCCAGTGCGTCCGTGGGCAGGAAGAGAGAACGCCAGCAGGTGTCTATGGCCAGTAGGTAACACTTCTAGCTGACCGAGGACACGTGGTGTTGTGCACCCGAGTGGTAAGAACTGATCACCCACTGCTGATGCTGGTCCCGTGTCGTTTTAGTTGTCGGGAGCACTCGTTCACTCAAGAGATCCTTTGCTACCCCGCTAAACAGTGACAGGCCTACACTGATCGGTCCAATGGCGACAATCGCCACCCTCAATCATCAACCGCAGTCTCAAACGGCAGTCAATCTCTCGCAGTCAACTCCGGTCAACTCCGGTCAAGTGGGTTCTGACGGAAACCCTGAAATGAACTCACTGTTAGCTCTAGTTAACTTTACCACTGCCCTATCTAAACCCTGTCTGAGATTGAATGAGACTTACTTGTTATACTGCAATAGCGCAGCACAGGTGACTAGGCCACGTGACTATTTCTGTGACGGACGCGCAGGGACGTCTTGTATGTCTGAATGCTTCTCCGTGACTGAGGGAGGGCCAGCGTCTCGTCCTCTCAAGGCGTTAGCTTAGGCCTATGTGACATATTTTCTGCCTAACTAATAACTCCTTGGGACACCCGTGACATTATTCAGACTGATAAACGATATATAATAATTTCAAATTCAATGATAGTCCCTTAACTTCATGAATCGCATCATTATTAATTCGGTAAATTACATTTAATATCATATAGGCCTAGTTCCACAATCTCTCGCTATGAGCAGGCAGCGCACTCTTCCCTCAGATGACCTTGAACGCTCAGTATCGCTAATGGCAGGGCATTCGAAATTACTCTGAAATTTCTGAATATTACATATATATATGTATATATACAGTATATATATATATATATATATATATATATATATATATATATATATATATATATATATATATATATATATATTTATATATATCATCACTACCACCACTACTACCGCCATTGTCATTACCACCACCATCATTACCACTACTGTCAACCAGTCTCTACCACCACCACTATCACCACAAACATGCCGCTATCACCATCACCACCACTGTCACTACCACTGTCACCACCACCACTACATATAACACCATCCATCATCACTACATATACAGGAACACCATCCATCATCGCTACATATAACACCACCTATCATCACTACATATAGCAACATCCATTATCACTACATATAACACCATCCATCATCACAACATATAACACCACCTATCATCACTACATATAACAACATCCATTATCACTACATAAAACATCATCCATCATCACTACATATAACACCATCCATCATTACTACATATAACACCACCTATCATCACTACATATAACAACATCCATTACCACTACATATAACAACATCCATTATCACTACATATAACATCATCCATCATCACTACATATAACACCATCCATCATCACTACATATAACACCACCTATCATCACTACATATAACAACATCCATTATCACTACATATAATATCATCCATCATCACTACATATAACACCATCCATCATCACTACATATAACACCACCCATCATCACTACATATAACAACATACATCATCACTACATATAACACCACCTATCATCATTACATATAACAACATCCATTATCACTACATATAACATCATCCATCATCACTACATATAACACCATCCATCATCACTACATATAACACCACCTATCATCACTACATATAACAACATCCATTATCACTACATATAACAACATCCATTATCACTACATATAACATCATCCATCATCACTACATATAACACCATCCATCAACACTACATATAACACCACCTATCATCACTACATATAACAACATCCATTATCACTACATATAACATCATCCATCATCACTACATATAACACCATCCATCATCACTACATACAACAAAATCTATCATCACTAAAGATCGGTAAAGTAGTTTCCGAGATTCTCGTGCGGACGCACACACAAACAGACAGACTTCTTTGTTTTATATAGATATAGATCATCACTACATATAACACCACCCATCATCACTACATATAACATCATCCATCATCACTACATATAATACTATCCATCATCACTACATATAACACGATCCATCATCACTACATATAACACCACCCATCATCATAATTACATATAACACCATCCATCATCCCGAAAGATCGGAAAAGTAGTTTCCGAGATTCTCGTGCGGCCACACACACACACACACACAAATACACAAACAAACACTCAGACATACTTCTTTGTTTTATATATACTGTATAGATGTTTTTTGTTTTTTTACTTAAATGTCGAGTTATCAGTCATTAACTTCAGTTTCCTGATTGAATAACCGAAAATTATCTATGGAAACTTTTTTGTTATGTTTGGTCAATGGATAAGATCACGCAAAATAATGGTTTACTTTTTATTTCAAAAACTGAGAATCAAGTTAACAGTGTATGGCAAGATGGTCCTCGGCTGTTAATCAGAAAGACTTTATCTTCTGACAGCGAAAGATCAATGCTCTAATTGAAGAACAGCATGGATTACTACTATAGACTTTCGTAACATATTCTAGAGAGCCGTGTCTGGTAGCCATTATATAGAGATGAATCGAACAACATAAAATCGTCAAAACAAACTTACTCAGTTTCGAGCAATTACTTGCCGATTTTGCCATTAGATCGGGCTAGTTAATCCAGGAGGCCTGTGACTTGAGGTCTATATCGATATAAGTTGAGATAAGGATTGAGATAAAGATTGAGATAAAGGTCACCCATGACACGGAGAACAGTTTGACACATTTCAATAAATATGACGCCAAGACACTTGTCGTTTCAGGCAAATACTCCCCTACCAGTTATCCTGCTCAGTGTACACTCCCCTACCAGATATCTTCTTCATTGTATACTCCCGTACCAGCTATCTTTCACAGTATGCACTCTCCTACCAGTTATCTTTCTGAATGTACACTCCCCTACAAGCTATTTTTTCATTGTACATTCCCATGCCAGCTATCTTCCTCAGTGTCCACTCCCCTAGCAGCTATCTTCCTCAGTGTACACTCCACTACCAGCCACCTTCATCAGTGTACACTTCCCTACCACCTATCCTTCTCTGTGAATATTCCCCTACCAGCTATTTTCCTCAGTGCACACTCCCCTACCACATATCTTCATCAGTGTACACTCCCCTACCAGACATCTTCCTCAGTGTATATTCGCCTACCAGCTATCTTCCTCTGTGTACAGTACACTCCCCTACCAGCTATCTTCCTCAGAGTACACTCACCAACTCGTTATCTTCCTCAATGTACACATCCTTACCAGCTATGTATCTCATAGCACATTCCTGTACCAGCTATCTTTCTCAGTATACTCTCACCTACCAGCGATCTTCTTCAGTGTACACTCCCCTACCAGCTATCTTCCTCAGTGTACACTCCACTACCAGCCACCTTCATCAGTGCACACTCACCTACCAGCTATCTTTCTCAGTGTACATTCCCCTACCAGCTATCTTCCTCAGTGTACACTCCCCTAACAGTTATCTTCCTCAGTATACACTCCAGGCAAGCTATTTTCCTCAGTGTACAATCCCATACGAGCTACCTTCCTCAGCGTACACTCCCCTACCAGCTATCTTCCTCAGCACGCATTCCCCTGCAAGCTATTTTCCTCAGCATATACTCCCCTACCAGATATATTCATCGATGTACATTCCCCTACAAGCTATATTTCTCAGTGTACACTCCCTTATCAGCAATCTTCCTCAGTATACACTCCACTACCAGCTATCTTTCTTAGTGTACACTCCCCTACCAGCTATCTTCCTCAGTATACACTCCCAGGCAAGCTATTTTCCTCAGTGTACACTCCCCTTCCAGCTACCTTCCTAAGTGTACACTCCCTTACCAGTTACCTTCCTTTGTGTGCACTCTCCTGTAAACTATTTTCCTCAAAGTACACTCCCTTACCAGCTATATTCCTCGATGTACATTCCCCGAACAGATATTTTTCGCAGTGTGCACTGCCCTACCAGCTATACTCCTCGATGTATATCCCCCTACCAGCTATATTTTTCGGTGCACACTCCCTTACAATATAACTACCTTAGTGTGCACTCCCCTGTAAGCTATCTTCTTCAGTGTACATTCTCCTACCAGTTATCTTCCTCCATGTACACTCCCCTACCAGCTATATTCCCCAGTGTACACTCTCCTACTCTCCACCAGCTATCTCTCTCAGTGTACATTCCCCTACCAGCTACCCTCATCAGTGTACATTCCCCTACCACTTATCTTGCTCAGGGTACATTCCCTTACCAGTTATTTTTCTCAATGTACACTCCCCTGCAAGCTATCTTCCTCAGTGTACACTCCATACCACCTTTCTTCCTCAGTGTACATTCCCCTTTCAGCAATTTTTGTTCGTATACACTCCCTTATCAGCAATCATTCTCAGTGTACACTCCCATACCAGCTATCTTTCTCAGTGTACACTTTCCTAAGAGCTATCTTCCTCAGTATACATTCCCCTACCAGCTATCTTTCTCACTATACACTCACCTGCCAGCTATCTTCCTCATAATATAGTCCTATTCCAGCTCTCTTCCTAAGTATACTCTCCCCTATAAGCTATCTTTCTCAGTGTACACTCCCCTACTAATTTTCTTACTCAGTATACACCCCACTAACAGCTATCTTCCTCAGTGTACACTCCCCTACATGCTATCTTCCTCAGTATGCACTTCCCTACCAGCTATCTTTCTCAGTGTGCATTCCCCTATTAGCTATTTTTCTCGGTGTACACTCCCCTACCAGCTATCTTTCTCATAATACATTCCCCTACCAGCTATCTTCCTCAGTGTGCACTCCTCTATGAGCTATCTCCCTCAATGTACACTCCAGTCCCAAGATCCTTCCTCGGTGTACATTCCCCAACCAGCTATCTTCCTCAGTGTGCACTCCCCTACCAGCTATATTCCTCAGTATGCTCTTCCCTACCAGCTACCTTTCTCAATGTATACTCCTCTACCACCTATCTTTCTCAATGTACACTCTCATACCATCTATAATTCTTAATGTGCATTCCCCTGCCAGCAATCATCCTCAGTGTACACTCCAATACCAGCTGTCTTCCTCAGTTTACACTCCCCTACCACCTATCTTCCTGAGTGTGCACTCCCCTACAAGAAATCTTCATCAGTGTAACCCCCTTACCAGCTATCTTCCTCAATGGACACTCCCCTACGAGCTATTTTTGTCAGTGTACACTCCCCTACCAGACTATCTTCCTCAGTATACACTCCACTACCAGCTATCTTTCTTAGTGTACACTCCCTTACAAGTTATCTTCCTTAGTTTGCACTCCCATGTAAGCTATCTTCCTCAGTGTAAATTGTCCTACCAGCTACTTTCCTACGTGTACACTCCCCAACCAGCTACCTCTATCAGTGTACACTCTCCTACCAGCAATCTCTCTCAGTATACACTCCCCTACCAGCTACCTTCCTCAGTGTACGCTCTTCTATTAGTTATCTTCCTTGGTGTACACTCCCCAACAAACTATATTCCTCAGTGTATACCCTCCTACCACCTATCTTCCTCAGTGTACATTCCCACACCAGATTTTGTTATCAGGGTGCACTCCCTTGCACGCTATCTTCCTCAGTGTACACTACCTACCAGCTAACTTCGCAAGTGTTCAATCCCCTACCAGCTATTTTTCTTAGTGTACGCACCCTTTCCAGCTATCTTCCTCAGTGTACATTCCTCTACCAGCTATCTTTCTCAGTGTACATTCCACTACCAGGTAGCTTCTTCAGTGTACACTCTCATACCAGCTATATTTCTCAGTGTACACTTCCCAACCGTTTACCATCATTAGAGTGCACTCCCCTGTAAGCTATCTTCTTCAGTGTACATTGTCCTACCAGCTATATTCCTCCGTGTACACTCCCCTACCATCTACCTTCATCAGGGTACACTCCCCTTCCAGCTAACTTCCCCAGTGTACACTCCCCTCCCAGCTACCTTCATCAGTGTACACTCTCCTACCAGCTATCTCTCTCAGTGTAGATTCCCTTACCAGGTATCTTCCTTAGTGTACACTCCCTTACCAGGTATCTTCCTCAGTGTAAACTACCCTACCACCTGTCTTTCTCAGTTTACGCTTCCCTACCAGCAGTCTTTCTCAGTGTACACTCCCCTACCAACTACCTTCTTCAGTATACACTCCCCTACCAGTTATCTTTCTTAGTGTACACTCCCTTACACGCTATCTTTCTAAGTGTACACTCCCCTCCAAGTTATCTTTCTTAGTGTGCACTCCCCTGCAAGCTAGCTTCTTCAGTGTACATTCTCCTACCAACTAACTTGCCCCGTGTTCAATCCCCTACCAGCCTTCTTCATCAGTGTATGCTCTCATTCAAGTTATATTTCTCAGTTTACATTCCCCTATTCGCTATCATTCTCAATTTACATTCTCCTCCCATCTATCTTCCTCCATGTACACTCCCCTACTAGCTATCTTTCTCAGTGTACACTCCCCTACTAACTATCTTATCTGTTTAGACTCCATTAACAGCTTTCTTTCTCAGTGTACACTCCCTTACCTGCTATCTTCCTCAGTGTGCACTTCTCTATGAGATATCTTTCTCAATGTACACTCCCATACCATCAATCTTTTTCGGTGTACACTCCCCTACCTACTATCTTACTCTGTATAGGCTCCACTAACTGCTATCTTTCTCAGTGTACATTCCCTTCCCAGTTATATTCCTCAGTGTACACTCGCCCACCAGCTGTCTTCCTCAGTGTACACTCTCCTACCAGCTATCTTCCTCACTGTACACTCCCCAACCACCTATCTTCCTCCATGTACATTCCCCTACCAAGAAACTTCCTCTTTGTACACTCCCCTACAAACTTTGTTCTTTAGTGTGAATTCCCCTGTAAGCTACCTTCCTCAGTCTACATTCTCCTATCAGCTATCTTCCTCCATGTACAATCCCCACCCAGCTATCTTCCTCCATGTACAATCCCCTCCCAGCTATCTTCCTCAGTGTACTTTCTCCTACCGGTTATCTTTCTCATTTTGCATTCCCCCACCAGCTATCTCCCTCAATGTGAAATCCCCTACCAGCTAAATTTCTGAGTGTGCACTCCCTTGCAAGCAATCTTCATCAGTGTACACCCCCTACCAGCTATCTTTCCCAGTGTGCATTCCACTACCATCTATCTTCCTCAGTGTACACTGCCTTAACAATATTCTTTCTCAGTGTAAACTTCTCTGCTAGCTATCTTCCTCAGTGTACACTCAACTATTAGCTATGTTCCTCAGTGTACATTCCCCTGCCAGCTATTTTTCTCAGTGTGCACTCCCTTACCAGCTATCTTCCTCAGTGTATACTCCCCTACCAGCTATCATTCTCAGTTTTCGCTTCCCTACCAGCTATCTTTCTCAGTGTAAACTCCCCTACCAGTTACCTTCCTCAGCTTACACTCCCCTACCAGTTATCTTTCTCAGTGTAAACTCCCCTCCCATCTACCTTCCTCATTATATAGTTCTCTACCAGCTATCTTCCTTAGTATACACTCCTATACCAAGTATCTTTCTTAGTGTACACTCCCCTTCCAGCTTTCTTCCGTAGTGTGCACTCACCTGCAAGCTCTCTTCCTCAGTGTACACTTTCCTACTCTCTACCTTCCTCCGTATACACTTCCCTACCAGCTGTCGTCCTCACTGTACACTCTCCTACCAGTTATCTTTCTCAGTGTACATTCCCATACAAGCTAGCTTCCATAGAATACATTCCCCTGCAAGCTATTTTCGACGATGCAAACTCCCAAACCATCTAGCTTCATCAGTAGGGCCCGGATAGTTATGCATTTGCATATTTCATATGCAAATGCATATTTTGCGTGATTTCTATGATAAGTGCATATTACCTAGATAACTGCATATAAATGCATATTTTGGTAAAATATTCATCTGGCAGTATCTCTTTGTTGCCACTGAATGAGCACACGTGGTACTGGGAGGTGAGGTGAGGTGTGGTTAGGTGAAGTGAGGTGAGGTCACGTCGCTTTAATCTGTCGTTTCCACACCTGGTCATGACTCATTGGTATTTCTGGGTTAACCCCACCCCCTGACTGTTGTTGCTGCAGCAGAGTGGACTAGTGAGTTAGTCAGTCAGGAGCAGTGCTGCTGTGTGGAGCTACTCTCTTCTGCTGCTCGTGAAAATGCCGAAAGTACAAAGAAACCAAAATGAAGTGCTGAGATCATATGTAAAGGAATTTGATGCATTTACTACTGATGGAAGTGTACTGTTTTGTAAATATTGTGAAGCAATCTGTAATGTCTGAAAATATGTCAGTCTATAATGTAAATACATGTTCATATATATTTTTTGAAGCACTTTCACATATATATGTTAAATACATTACGTATATTGCTTAATAAACATTAACATTAGTTTATATTACCTATTTTGTTTCTGTATAACCTGCATTCTTGGCTTTATAAGTGACATTTTTAGTGCATATAAATGCATATTTCCCCCGTTTTTGCATGCATATTTGCATGCATATTTCATGGTTTTTTAGTGCATAACTATCCGGGCCCTATTCATCAGTATACACTCCTCTAACAGCTATCTTTCTTAGTGTGCACTCCCCTACCAGCTGACTTCCTCCGTGTACACTTACCTACTAGCTATGTTTCTCAGTTTACACTCCCCTATCAGCTATCTTCCTCATTATGTAGTCCTCTTCCAGCTATACTTCCTTAGTATGTAGTCCTCTTCCAGCAAGCTTCCTTAGTATACACTCCTTTACCAGTTTTCTTCCTCAGTGTACACTCTACTACCAGCTATCTTTCTTAGTGTGAACTCCACTGCAAGCTAACTTCCTCAGTCTACATTCTCCTCCCAGCTATCTTCCTCCATGCACAATCCCCTCCCAGCTACTTTCCTCAGTGTACATTTTCCTATCAGTTATTTTTCTCCGTGTACGCTCCCGTACCAGATATCTTCCTCAGTGTACACTCCCCTACCATCTATATTTCTTAATGTACATTCCCCACCATTTATCTCCCTCACTGTACAATCCACTACCAGGCTTCTTCCTCATTGTAAACTCTCCTACCAGCTAGCTTCCTCAGCATACACTCCGCTACCAGCTATCTTTCTCAGTGTACATTCCCCTACCAGCTACCTTCTTCAGTGTACACTGCCTTTCCAGCTATCTTTCTCAGTGTACACTCCCCTAACTTCCTTAGTATATACTCCCCTACCAGTTATCTGTCTCAGTGTAGACTCCCCTACTAGCTATCTTCCTCATTATATAGTCCTCTAACAGCTATCATCCTCAGTATACACTTCCATACCTGCTATCTTTCTCAGCGTACATTCCCCTACCAGCTCTCTTTTTCAGTGTTCGCTTCCCTACCAGTTATCTTTCTGAGTGTACACTCCCCTACCAGCTACCTTCCTCAGTATACACTCCCCTACCAGCTATCTTTCTCCGTGTAGACTCTCCTATCGTCTATATTTCTCAGTATACGCTCTCCTACCAAATTTCCTTCTCATTGTACACTCCCCTACACGCTATCTTTCAGTTTACCTGTACACTCCTCTACCAGCTAACTTCCTTAGTGTGCACTCCCTTGCAAGCTATTTTCCTTATTGTACATTCTCCTACCAGCTAAATTTCTTAGTGTACATTCCCCAACTAGCTATCTTTTTTCGTGTGAACTCCCCTGTAAGCTATTTTCCTCAGTGTACATTCTCCTACCAGCTTTCTTGCTCCGTGTACAATACCCTACTAGCTTTCTACTTTTTTTTTTTTTTTTAAGGTTAAGGTGGGGAAAGGATGGAAGGCATGCTGAGGCTCAAGGCACAGCCAGACATGAGGGATAGAGAAGTCACTACATATTGTCGTGGGGGGGAAAGGTTGGAAAAGAAGTTTAATGAGTTAAACAGAGGGGGACGACACCCCTTGTTTTACATATTACAGAGTTTGTTGGCTAACTAAGCTAACCTAGGATTTAGGATGAAGTTGCACAATGGTTTCTTTGGTAGACAATGGCTAGTTTGATTTTACAATTACATGTGTATTAAAATCTTATACTGTATTGCGTTATGGACTCACTAGATTGTGACTTTTGTGACTTGTTAAATGTGAACTTATATCATCAAAGCTTTAATTTAAGGTGGATCACTGTGGCGGACATAGATGGGTCGCGGGTTGGGTTGTTGTAGTGCGGGCAGACTCCGGGGCCACCAGGCGTGGGGTCGCCCTCCGTTGATGTCTTCCCCGCGTAGGTGGTGTGGGCTGTGACGGTCGTCCAGGAGCTTGTACTGAACCTGACGTTGAGGGCCTCTGTTTTATTTCTTAGGTGGATGGTTTCCACTGTCTCCTGGTAGGGTGGCGCTTTGCCACTGGCTGACATCAAACACTTGTTTTTGAAGCTCTGTACTTGTTGTAGTCTGGTCTTCCCGAGTGTGACGAGTGGTATATGTGGGTACTCCAACACAGGCCTCACCAGCGCCTTGTACAGGTGGACTTGTATCTTCTCAGGCATCAGAGTAAACCGTTTTAATTTGGCTGCGGCTACTTTGGCTTTCTTTAGTCTGTCCTTCACGTGGTAACTAATTCCCGTCCGAGATATGATGAGGCCGAGCAACCTGCCTTGTTTGGAGTATTCAATCTCTTCGTCGTCGATCATCAACGGCGCTGGCTTGAATTTGGCTATGGGTATTACCTCGAATTTCGTTTTGTTTGATTTTATTTTCCATTTATATTCATACTCCGAGATATCCTTTATTGCTCGAGCAGTGAGTAGTGCCATCCTTACAGTGGACCTTCCTGGGCAGGTGACGATTTGTGTTACATCGTCATCATACATGATGTACTATCGTGCACCAAAGTAGTGTCCACAACCCAACCACAGTGAGGATTCGAATAGCCTTGAGTCTGAAGTTTCGAAACAACTGGGGAAAATGCTGTGATCGGCCAACAGATGTCGCCCACTGTAGTGTGTGTGTGTGTGTGGGGAGGGGGGGAATAGAGGAGGTGGGGGTTAGTCTAGTAACAGGCTGTGTGTAGGTGGAGCATAACATCGTGAATTCAGCAATCACTGATAACAATAAGAATGTCGTGAAGATAGTTAATATTATTAAGCATGGTGAGAGATGTGTAACTGGTAAATAAAAGTACTACAACGAACATATCTCTGCTGTTCATGGCTACGACGGTGAGACTGATGGGCACACCAGTAATTAATTCTCCGTGACTACCAGTAATGGTAGTCACGGAGAATACACAAGTTGTTAACAAGGTTGGAGCCACCCACACCAGGAGAAGGAGATGATGTAGAACACTGAAACATGCCGAGGTCTCATTCCTACCATCGTCGTCACCAACAGGTAAGTCACATTAATTTGTCAGCATAGCCCATGTCGTCCTTATACTATTGCAGGATGTCCCATGAGTGACACCAGATATTTGTAGAGGTGAAAGAATATGTGATATTGAGCCACCTCGTCTCTATCTCCATCCGTTTCCCTCTATCTATAATAAAAAGTGTAACCCTACTCAGAAAAAATAATGAATGGGCCCTCCAAACAAATTAATGTTGAGGTGCACCCCACCCAAATAGGGATGGGCCCTCCATTTCCTTTTGCCTTCTTTTCTCCACATCCTTTCTTCCCTCCCATCGCCCCAGTCACACCAACCTACCACCCAATACCATGCAGTGGGCAGAAGGCCACACACTATCTCTCCTCCCAAAAGTCTGTTCCGTTTAACCCACATTCTTTCACTACTAAACCTTCTTCCCCCTTTCTTATATTTCGCTATTGCTATCGGTATCTCCCGCCTCGACTCCGCCATTTGTAATGGTTGCCTTGCGTAATTTGTAAGATCCACCTCACGGCTAAACGTAACCCGAAAAATCCATATATGTATAGAAGTTTTATACTCAGAATCACATATTCTTTCACCTCTACAAATATCTGCTGTAATTAGTGGGACACCTTATTATAATTATATGACAGTTGTTATATGATCTCCTTAGTTAACTTCACCATAAAAATATGGTGTTTGATGTCCTATGCTTTTGCCGCACGTTACCTTACTCGGTTATGTTACACCCCCAGTTGCAACCTGGGAGTTTGAGTTGGGTAATGTAGTATTTTGAGCAGAAATGAAATTCAGAACGACTCAATGAACATGAAGAAAAAAGGTTTTATATAACGAACCCTAACGTAATGTAACCTATTACACTGTATTACAGTTATATGTAATCTGGGACGAACATGTCATAGCTGAAAATTGTCAAAGAAATATGTAAAGCAGTGGAAAACCATATACTTTGATTATCGGCGAGGCTAACTACCTATAAACAATTAATATTTGACGATTGGCAAAAGTCCTGGGAAAATGAACCAACAAGTCATAAGCTAAAAATGATCAAATTATCAGTTTATCCTTGGTCATCATCAAAACAATCCTCTCGACATCACGAAACTATTCTGAATCGTCTAAGAATTGGGCATACGCGATTGACGCATGGCCAACTCATGTCTTCCCCTAATAGAGCCCCACCTATATGCTCCAACTACTGAACACAAATAACAGCCCAACATATTCTCATGAATGCCCTATTTATAATCGGTATCGAACAATGTGCTTCATTAACCCTACAATGTAAGATATTTTAGCAGAGACCTCAAAATTTTCGCTAAGTTCACTTTTGACCTTTTTGAAATACTGTAATCTCCTCCAAACAATATAACACTAAATTATAGAAACACAAATATATGTTAACTAATCCCTTTGGCCAGCCCTAGGAGAGACTGAAATGGGTGTTAGTGGCCTGGTTAAACTAAATCTTGATGATGATGATTATCGGCGAATGTTCACTCTACAGTCGTAGGGGTGGTGGTGGAGGTGGGGGGGGGGGGGGGAGGATCCACTTACAGTTCACTATGAATACATGAAATAGGAAGGGTTTCTTGGGCAGTTGATCCAAAAAGATTTATCAAAACGTTATGTCAGAGTAATAATACTTAACTTAGATGTTACTAATATCATTAATTTACTCTAGTATATAAAAGCCTGCATCAGTTACCACAACATAATATTACTCTGCCATTTCAGATATGCCTGCAGGACGAGCAAATTCATCGGCAGTGATTGCTGAGCGAGGCCAAATCATCGGGATGTGGAGAGCCGGGGCAACTGTGCCGAACAATGCTGTCGAAGTGGAAAGGAGCACCAAGACGATTAGGAGGTGGATCCGTCGGTGGGAGGAAGAGGGCTCAGTGGAGACGAAACCTCGAAGTGGGAGGCCACGAGTAATGTCGGCAAGGATGGACGCCATGATCGTGGCAGCTGCAACGGCATATCCAATGCGAACATCAGTGGAGCATACAAGAAATCTGGGCCTCAACTGCCATCACATGACGACGAGACGCCGACTTCATGAAGCCGGGATCGACTGTCATATTCCAGCTCACAAAGGGTGGCTAACACCTACTCACAAGGAGTGTCGACTTCCACATAGAGAAGAATACTGTGCTGGCGGCCCCCCAACATACGCTACCTTGAGAAACACATTCAACATCGCGAAGTGAGTGGTAGGGTGTCAGTGTCATTCTGGGGGTGGATGTGGGCACATGGGCCAGGTGAACTGGTCAAGATCAATGGCCGTTTCACTGGTGAGCAGTATGTAGACATCCTGGAGCAAGTGCTAATTCCTACAGTCCGGCCTATGGCAGTTCAAGCCCCCCACACTATCAGGCAGGTTCATGACAACATTCCCATTCATACCAGCAACATAGTGAAGGAATACCTCCAGGATCACCCTGAAATTGAGGTCATCGACTGGCCAACACTAGGATGTGATATTAATCCGATTGAACATATTTGAGCCATGATGAAACGTGATTGGGATATTGGGGAGCAGCGAACCTGCGGAGCAATATAGGCCAAAGCTTACGACGTGTGGGAGGGTATACATCGACGACCAGGGGTGTGCCTGAAGCTGGTCGACTCCATTCCTAATCGCCTTAATGAAGTCCTGAATGCAATGGGTGGCTGGACCAAATACTAAGATGTGTGTATTGGTGTATTGTTTGAATTTTAGTATTGTTTGTAAATACAATTAATATATATTAACTCATCTACAGTGTTATCTTAAATCAACGATCCTTAGTGATGTCTTAAACTATATCGCATGAAATTTCATAACAAAGTAACTTAACAGCCACAAATTATGTATTGTTCTGGTATACAATGATCTGTATGACACGTCCTGGAATGTGTTGTCTTATAACACAATATAATTATATAGTTACAATTGCTACCATCATTGAAATGCTCATGATGTTCAGCACACAATATTAACAGTAACTGAGCACACTCCAAAATATATGAATCTTGCATATTGTGGTGGGGTGTTTAAACACTGGAACTTGGAATAATTGGAACTAGATTAAGTCTGAATACTATTTTACAATACTGATAACTTTTTCACTCCACTCTTTTTAACATAAGTATATAATTATATAATATTGCATATTATCACAAATATTTATTAAGCAAAGGATGGGTGGAATATAAATAAATATTACCATAATCTCTATGTCGGAATAACAACAAAATTGTGACGTGGTCGCTGAGTAAAACTAGCTGATCCTTGCATATTTCACTTTTATCCTTAATATATTCCATTCTTTAAAGTATCATTGTGACCTGAGCGGCAATAAGCACCCAGGACACTGCACCTGTTCCATGAATTCGTAACCATAAAGAAACAACTGTAAGACAAAACGTAGTTAAAGAGGCAGCTTGAAATTATGGTGGTATAAATAATAAATAAACCTGCCTCTCATCCAGCCCCCACCTCCTCTATTCTCCCCCCTCCCCACACACACACACTACAGTGGACGACATCTGTTGGCCGACCATAGCATTTCGCCCAGCTGTTTCGAAACTTCAAACTCAAGGTTATTCGAAACCTCACTGTGGCTGGGCAGTGGACACGACTTTTGTGCACAATAGCTGGTGAGAGACAAGAGCCCTGAGGCACGCTGCTCGAGAGTGAGAATTCTTCTCCACAATGTTCTTGCATCTTGATTTTGGCTCTGGGGTCCGTAATGAAGTTGCACAGCAGGCACGTCAGGTTTTCGGGTAGCCCCAGATGCATGATCTTATACTGCAGACCCGCATGCCAAACTTTGTCAAACGCCTTGCTGACGACCCTCAGTACTAAGTTGCACTGCAGGCGGCCAGTGATGAGGTTGGCGATCTGCTCGTAGGCCTGGGCTATGGCGGTGAATGTGCCTCGATACTGGCAGGTACCTGTAGCAGTGATATTGGTC
This sequence comes from Homarus gammarus, assembly GCA_958450375.1. Lineage (NCBI taxonomy): Eukaryota > Metazoa > Arthropoda > Malacostraca > Decapoda > Nephropidae > Homarus > Homarus gammarus. The sequence continues at coordinate 185,152 of CAUDMG010001556.1, read as the reverse complement.
GAAAGTTTTCGACTTTGTTTGGAGGCTTCCCTGCTTTTGGTATGAGGCGGATAACGGCAATTTTGAACATCTTAGGGAAGTATCCAGAGGCGAAGCAGGCGTTGCATATATGAGCAAGCCTCTCTATCATGTTGTCGGGGAGTTGAGTCAAGATCTTCTTGTTAATATGGCTTTGACCAGGTGATTTGTTTTTAAACCTTTTATGACGGCTGACACATCTGCAGGAACTATGCACTCCATCAGTCTAGTGAAGTCAGTCCATGCGAGCGGCTGGAGCAGGTGCTGATGGTTTTGCAACTGACCTGAAATGTCCCCCTGAAACTCCCTGTCAAAGCCCTCTTTCACCTGATCACTAATGGTAAAGATCTTTCGCAAATATCGTCAATGTAATTGTTCTAGGTTTTCCTCCCCGAATATTTTCACGTTGTTTTGGTCGAGCAAGTAAGGGACCGTACTACTGTAGAGGTGGAACTCATCAGTCACTTGATCCCTTTCCAGAATGCAGCAGAATCGCGGTAATTGTTGGCTGCCTCCTACACCATGGCGGCCCACTTTTATTCATGTAGACGTTTGCTCTCGTGCTGGATGTCCGTCTGTAGCTCTCGGTACCGGTCTCTCAGCTCTTGCGTCCACCGGCGGATACTGGCTAGCTGTCTCACGTGATCGTACTGGACACTGAGCTGCCTCAGCTGGTGATTAGTGTGAGAATGGGGAATGGTCCTGTGAGTGGTGGTCGGGATGTTGTTGTCCATCTCCGTCTTCACATCCGTGTACCATTGTTCGACCGCGTCGTCAATGTCATTGGGGCTGGCTTCTTCCAGATTCCTCCCCTGCTTGAGACTGAGAGACTCCCAGTCTGCCCTTTGAGGTTTGACCTGAAGTTGTAGGGGATCATAATGGGATTGAATGAGAGCGTCATGACAACTGGCAGGTGATCGCTGGTACTGATGGGTCAGGCGATAACATGCCTTTTCTGGACCGCATCGTTGTGAGAGAGGATTATGTCGGGTGCTGCGGCACTGGCACTTCTGATCAATGTCGGGAAATTTGGCCCGAGGTGTTGCAGTTTTTCCCGGCATTGTTCTCATTGCCGTGTCCGAGTATGGCGTGGCGCGCATTTTAAGTCCCTTATAATGTATGTTGGTTTTCTGTGGCGTTGCAACACTCTGTGACTCAGCCGTGACCTGATGGCCACAGCGACACCATCGTTCAGCTCACCCGTCAAGTTCCTCTGGTATACAGTGGAGCCAAAATTTTTCAGCTTACTTTCGTCTTTTATGCCAGTACTGTTTTTCAAAATAATGTCTGGGTCTAATTGATGGTATAAGTTAGACAGTTCGTTACGTCTATTAAAGGACCAGTGTTGGACATTATGCTGGACAATTTTCATCCTGCTAACGACTGCCATCTTGGAGACTGTAACTTGGGGCGTCGCTTGAAGTGTTTGCTTGGCTTCTGCCATTTCTAGGGGGCCGGATCTTCTTAGCAGAACCTTCGAACATCTGCTTGTCAGTTAATGGCAGGCCCTCTAACTTCTCGTCTCCCGTGTACAGGAAGGTGTTCAGGTCCTGGGCCTACGTGTCGAAGTAATCTACTGACGCCGCAGCTCGAGGGTCATGTTCCTCTGTGGAGTAAGTCACCATCATCTGGTCGCAACCATTAACTGTGGTTGCAGTCCGATGGTCACTGTCGTCGCTGGGAGTACATGTCTTGGGGTCACAGAGATTTACTGTGTCGTTGGAGCTGTGATCCCAAGGGGACTGACTGGCCACGTAAGGGGCTACGGTTATACTGACCCTTGCCTAAGTCAGGGAGGTCATGGTCCATTTCTGGCGTGGGTTAAGGTCGTCGATAAGTCGTTATGTAGGTCATTGCCTTCGGGATTTCTTTTGAAGGGACTTCTTCGCTTATTTCAACAGGTGCAATGTTTTTCCTGGTTAGTGTCTCGTTGAAGTGTTTCGAGAATGAACCTGGATTAACCATGTTCATTTGATTGGCATGCAAGTAAGACAAGTATATAATGGCGGCTCTTCACTCGTCCAGCTGTGGAGAGGAGACGTTCCTGATGCTCTCCGCCACTGCGTCCCTCATGGCGCCCAGTGACTTAGTAACTGCCTGTTTTATTGAGTCCTTGATGGTTCTTATCTCTGATTGCAGGACTTCCATGGTCTCGCTGATATTGTTGAGATTTTGTGAGTCAGCTTGAGTTTCTTTCAGAGCGTCTTGTAGAGTTTGGCTGTAAGCCATGTTCGTCGACTGAGTGTCCTTTCTATGCTGTTAGAAATTTCCCTGGTTTCTTTTTGCTTGGTTATTTCGGTCAGTTTCTTCTCTGTTTCTTGAGTTACTTGTTTCCTGACCAGGCAGGTGGCAGAGAAGGTCCTGTGGACACCCTCTCAGACGACACACTTTTTGATGATGCTACGGCAGTCTTTGTAGAAGTGCTGATCAGATGAACACTCAGAGCATATGACCCCTTGCAAGGGACAGTTCTTGGCCATGTGGTCATTGTATTTATAGTACTTCATACATTGTTGGATGGGCGTATACTTTTCATATTCTATTTGATGTGATGACATGGAAGTGCCATATGCATAGAGCCCCTTCTCCTTCATTATTTTTGCATCCATTGTGTCTGCAAAGCAAACCTTGATTATATTACGGGCATACATAGGATACACCTCCACAATCTTGACATTGTTTTGCTCTTCTATTTCATCTCTTATTTCTTCTACGTTATTTTCCACTACATCTCTGTCCAACTTCTTACATACAAGGGTGAGCTTGGCGCCGAATTCCTACTGGGACAATGACCTCGTAACCGTTAGTTTTCATTTTGTCCATGGCACTAGACTTAAATAGTTTATCAGCAACTTCATCTGTTTCTGTGAGGATGATGTAACCACCTCTCAGATCCACAAATCTATTTATTCTCACCCTTTGGTCACTTAATAGCCTTTTTAGCCCTATCCGAGACCCCTGGGTCGGGGTTCCGGAGACCTTCACTCACACTTTGGCCATGGTCAGTAACATACATAAAAAAAATACTACCTAATCTGTCCACCTCAGCTAAGCCCCATGGATGCCGCTTCTTCTGTCCGCTTGCTGGGCGAGTAAAAGACCGGTCTAGGGGTAAGGTGAACAGACTATCCCCTGATGGGGACCTAGCCAAACCCTAAAACCTAACAGTGACAGGTTATGAAGCACTGCCGAATCCCTAACAGAAAATGTTGCCAGCCTTACTGTTTCGATTCAGCAGCCCCCCCTTGTGGCTCTGACCGCAGGGTTCGCGTCGTTACCAAACAGCAGGGACTCTCGGCGAGATGATAGGATAGGGAAGAAGCGCAGTGTACAAGAATAATAATATCTATGTACAACTACAAGATAAATCAGCCGGAGCGAACCCAACGTGAAAAACAAGGCTGACAGTCGAAACGGTCAACAATTTGAACATGAGGCAGGAACGACGCGCAGTACGTCCGCTCGCTGTGAAGGTTCAGTGCACTCTGAGGTTTCTTCAACAGTGTACACTCTCTTACCGGTTATCTTTCTCAGTGTACATTCCCCTACAAGCTAGCTTCCATAGAGTACACTCCCCTACAAGCTATCTTCATCAATGCAAACTCCCCAACCAACTATCTTCCTCAGTGTACATTCTCCTACCAGCAATCTTGCTCCATGTACAATCCCCTACCAGCTTTCTTCCTCTATGTACACTCTACTGTACTACCAGTTATCCTTCTCAGTGTACACTCCCCTACCAGCTATCTTTCTCATTGTACAATCCCCTTTCAGCAATTGTTCTCAGCATACACTCCCCTACCAGCTATCTTTCTCAGTGTACACTCCCCTGCCAGCTATCTTCCTCATTATATAGTCCTCTTCCAACAACTTCTTCAGAATACACTCCCCTACCAGCTATCTTCCTTAGCATACCCTCCCCTACAACCTATCTTTCTCTTTGTACACTCCAATACTAGCTATCTTTCTCAGTGTACATTCCCCTACTAGCTATCTTCTTTAGTGTGAACTCACCTAACAGCTATCTTTCTCAGTGTACACTCCCCTACCAGCTATCTTCCTCAGTGTACATTCGCCTACCAGCTATCTTTCTCATTGTACATTCCCCTACAAGCTATCCTCCTCAGTGTACATTCCCCTACCAGCTACCTTTCTCAGTATACACTCTACTACCAGCTATCTTCCTCAGTATACACTCCCCTAACAGGTATCAGCCTCAGTGTACTTTCCCCTACCGGCTATTTTTATCAGTGTACACTCACTAACCCGCTATCTTCTCAGTTTACACTGCCCTACCAGGTATCTTTCTCAGTTCCTCAGTGTACACTCTCCTACTTGCTATCTTTCTCAATGTACACTCCCTTACCAGCTATCATCCTCACAGCACAGTCCCTTACAACCTATCTTCTTCAGTGTACACTCCCTTAAACTATCTTTATCGGTGCACCCTCCTCTAAAAGCTATCTTCCTCAGTATACATTCCAGCACCAGCTTTATTTCACAGTGTACACTCTACTACCAGCTATCTTTCTCAGTATACACTCTCCTACCAGATATCTTCCTCAGTGTAAATGCTCCTACAAGCTACCTTCCTACTTGTACACTCCCTTACTAGCTATCTCTCCCAGTGTACATTCCCCTACCAGCTTTCTTCTTCATTATATAGTCCTCTTCCAGCTATCTTCATCAGCATAGACACCCCTACCAGCTATCTTTCTCAAGGAAACACTCCCCTACCAGCTATCTTACTCACTACCAGCTATCTTCCTCAGTGTACATTACCCTATGTGCTATCTACATCAGTGTATGCTCACATACCAGCTATCTTTCTCAGTGTACACTCCCCAACCAGCTACCCTCCTCAGTGTACACTCCCCTACCAGCTATCATCGTCAGTATGCTCTCCCTATCAGCTATCATTCTCAGTGTACACTCCCCTACCAGCTATCTTTCTCAGTGTACACTCCCCTGCAAGCCATCTTCATCAGTGTGCATTGTCCTACCAGCTATTTTCCTCCGTGTACACTCCGATACCAGCTATCTTTCTTAGTGTACACTCCCCAACCAGCTACCTTCCTCAGTATACACTCCACTACTAGCTATCTTTTTCGGTGTACACTCTCCTACCAGCTAGTTTCCTGAATGTACACTCCCCTACCGCCTATCTTTTACAGTGTACACTCCCCTAAAGCTATTTTCTTCAGAGTACACTCTCTTACCAGCTATCTTTCTCAGTGTACACTCATCTATCAGGTATCCTTCTCAGGGTACGCTACCCTACCAGCTCCCTTCCTCAGTGAACAGTCCCCTACCAGCTATATTCATCAGTGTACACTTCACTACCGGCTATCTTCCTCGTCGTAGACACCTCTGAGAGCTATCTTCCTCAGTGAATACTCCCCAGACAACTATCTTTCTCAGTGTACTCTCCCCTACCAGCTATCTTTCTCAGTGTACACTCTCCTACCAGCTAGCTTCCACAATGTACACTCCCCTAGCGGCTATCTTTCACGGTGTACATTCCCCTACCAGCTGTCTTTCTCGGTGTACTCTCCCCTAACAGCTATCATCCTTAACATAGACTCTCCTACCTCCTATCCTTTACAGTGTACACTCCCCTAAAGCTATTTTCTTCAGTGTACACTCTCCTACCAGCTATCTTCCTCAATCTACACTCCTCTGAAAGCTCTCTTCCTCAGTGTACACTCCTTAACAGACATCTTTCTCAGTCTACATTCCCCCACCAGCTATCGTCCTCAGTGTACACTCCCTACCAGCCATCCTCCCCATCGCAGACTCCTCTGAGACCTATCTTCTTTAGTGAATACTCCCCTACCAGCTATCTTCCTCAGTGTACATTCTCCTACCAGTTCCCTTTCTCAGTGTTCTCTTCCCTACCACCTAGTTTTTTCAGTGTTCTCTTCCCTACCAGCTATCTTTGTCAGTGTACACTCCCTGTCTGCTATTTTCCTCAATTTACAGTCCCTTGGCAGCTAGTTTCATTGGTGAACACTCCCTTACCAGCTATCTCCCTCAGTATTCCCCTTTATCAGTGTACTGTACACTCCCCTACCAGCTAACTTCCTTAGTATGCACTCTCCTGCAAGCTATCTTCCTTTCTGTGCATTCTTTTACCAGCTATCTTCCTCCGCGTACACTCCCCTATCAGCTATCTTTTCAGTGTACGCTCTCTTACCGGTTATCTTTCTCAGTGTACATTTCCCTATTATCTATTTTCAACAGTGTACACTCCCCTACCAGCTAGCTTCATCAATGTAAACTCCTCTACCAGCTATCTTCCTCCATGTTTCGGTGAATGCTGTTATATCGATTTTTTCATTACTTACCAACGCCCTGATCTCATCTATATTGTTTCGCATACTTTTAATGTTTGTGTAGTAGACAGTTAAGTGAGTTGTGATCTGAGTTTTCCCTTTGTCGCGTTTAGGTTTTAAATCCCTGCCTAATATAGTTTTGTCATCATTCCTAGCACTTGTTTTGCCTGTTCCCACTGTAGTCTCTTGGATTCCCGTGCTCACATGTGCCCATAGCAGTTTAAAGACTTCGACATCTTTCTCATCCCATTTTTATTTTTAGCACAGAAGGCTCTATCCAGGTGCCGTACCTGGGTATCACCAACAATTAAGATTTTTGTACCTTCCTTGTCAACCCTGTCTCTTACTACGCTAATGTCCAATTTGTCTATCAAAGGACTAAAAGAGTTTTTACACTTAGCTCCTGTCGTTTCCTTGTCTTTTCTCACCACCAGTTTGGTCGTTCCTCTCCTCACAACCCTCCATTCGCCTGTGTCTTCGTCAGACACTGGGTTTCCTTGCCTCGTGTGTTCGTCCTTCATCCTCGCAATTACTTCCTTTAATTTCAAGTTTTCTTCCTTGACCTTCAATAACTCGGCCATCACAAGGACACAGCCCGCCTCACGATCAGCACAAGCCACAACTGACAATTAATCCCTGCCTGTGTACCACACAGTGTACCGACCTCTGAATGAATAACACACAATGTACCGATCCCTGCCTGTGTACCACACAGTGTACCGACCCCTGTCTTTGAACTACACAGTGAACCGGCCTCTGCCAGTGTACCACACAGTGTAACGACCTCTGCCTGTGTACCACACAGTGTATCGACCTCTGTATGTGTACCACAGAGTACCGACCTCTGCCTGTGTACCACACAGAGTACCGACCTCTGCCTGTGTACAACACAGAGTACCGACCTCTGCCTGTGTACCACACAGTACTGACCTCTGCCTGTGTACCACACAGAGTACCTATCTCTGCCTGTGTATCAAACAATACGAAGATGACGAAGACTCACTCTATTAACATCGTGTTTTGGTTGATAGCGATGACTGAAATCAACAATAATAACATCGTGTCACCAACGGAAATTACTGTATATATGCAGTATACTAACATAATTTAAAATAATAATCATAAACAGTGAGGAAATATACTGTCATCTTTGTATACGATATTGGTAATGTATAATCTAATTTGAAAAGTAAATCTGAACTTACGTTGACTATCTTCCTTCCCATTATATTTAGCTGAAAAAAGATAGGCTCACTGATTTCATTGGCTCCTAAAATATAGGTTCAGCAATCGAAAGGAATTGGCTACGTGGCTTAAGAACAGATATATTAAAAACTCTCTTGTTAATACTCGTCCTTTTGAAAATCCAACATGGCTACCGTAGACACAGAAAAATTTATTGTAAATATTGATTTTCGTACTCAGTATATAAGAACATAAGAACATAAGAAAGTGGGATACTGCAGGAGGCCGACTGGCCCATACAGGCCAGATCCCTTTCACACCCATCCCAGCACTTCCATGTGCCTATCCAACTTCGTCTTGAAGCTCCCTAGCGTCCCCGATCCAACTATAGCACTCGGTAGCCTATTCCACATATCCACAACTCTATTACCAAACCAGTGCTTGCCTATATCCTTTCTGAATCGGAAATTATCTAATTTAAAGCCATTTGTTCTAGTTATTTCGTTATTACTGAGCTTCAGAACATCTTCCATTTTACCCTTGTTAATCCCACTCACCCACTTGTACACCTCTATCATATCTCCCCTAACTCTACGCCTTTCTAATGAATGCAAGCCTAAGCTTTTCAGTCTTTCTTCATATGGAAGGTTTCTAATATTATGGATCATTTTTGTCATTCTTCTTTGTACTCTCTCCAAAGAATCTATGTCCATTCTATAATACGGACACCAGAACTGAACCGCATAATCCATGTGTGGCCTCACTAATGCTAGGTAAAGTTTCAAGATAACGTCAGCAGTTCTGTTACTCACAGACCTAGATATGAACCCAAGAATCCTGTTTGCCTTGTTGCGAACGCTAATACATTGTTTTCTAGGTTTCAAGTCGTTGCTAACAAATACACCTAGATCTTTTTCACAAACTGAGTTTTCTATTTCCGTGTTACCTAGTTTATACTTAACGTTTGTATTCGTCTTCCCTATCTGTAGTACCTTGCATTTATCAGTATTAAAATTCATTTGCCAGTCTACTGACCACTCATGTAAGGTATCTAGATCTCTTTGAAGGTGTTCAAAGTCACTGTCTGAATTTATCACTCTCCCCATTTTGGTATCATCTGCAAATTTACTAATCCTACTAGTTATGCCTAAATCAAGATCATTAATGAATATAACAAACAGCAGAGGGCCCAATACAGATCCCTGGGGAACTCCGCTTTTGACCGCACCCCAGTCTGACTTTAATCCATTTATGCTGACTCTTTGTTTCCTACCAGTTAACCATGACCTAATCCATTTTAATAATGATCCACCTATTCCATGTGCTTCTACCTTCCTTATCAATCTCTCATGAGGGACTCTATCGAATGCTTTACTGAAATCTAAATAAATTATATCATATGACTTATCATTATCTACCTCTTCATATACTTCTGAGAAAAAGCTAAGCAAATTTGTGAGACAAGAACATCCCTGGGTGAACCCGTGCTGAGAAGAATGAATTAAGTTGAATGTTTCAAGGTGGCTTCTGATTTTTGTAGCAATAATTGACTCTAGCAACTTGCCTATAATTGACGTGAGACTAATGGGACGGTAATTTGATGCAATTGATTTATCACCCTTTTTGAAAATCGGAACTACATTTGCAAGTTTCCAAGCTTCTGGCACTAGGCCCGATTCTAATGACTTATTAAATAAGACTGCTAGTGGATTACTCAACTCATCTCTACATTCTTTTAATATTCTAGCATATACCTCGTCTGGACCAGGCGATTTATGAGGCTTCAGTTTGTTAATTACCTTAAGCACATCGTTACTAGTAATATTGATATTCATCAACATATTTTCTATACTGTCGTTATATACCTTATGAACTTCTGGAAACTGTGCTAGGTTTTCATTTGTGAATACGGAGCGAAAATGACTATTTAACGTACTACACATTTCTAACTCATCATCAGTCATTTCTCCTGTCGTAGTTTTAAGGGGACCTATTGTATCTCTAACCTTTGATTTATACAGTTGATAAAAAGCTTTGGGGTTATTTTTCGATTAGTTTGCTACCTTGATTTCATAATTTCTCTTTGCTTTCCTAATTTCTGTTTTTACCTGTCTTGTTAGGTTCTGATAGTAACCAAGTAAGTTATTTTCGCCTTTCTTAACTTTTCTATATACTCCTTTCTTTTTCCCTAGAAGATCTAAGAGTCTATTATTCATCCATTTTGGTTGGTTCCGTATCGATCTGAATTTTCTTTTAGGGATGTGTTTATTTTGAGCATTATTGATTGTCGCAATAAATTGTTCATAAGTAGCTGCTAAATTAAATTTGGGGTTATCCCGTCCTAAGTTGACAGTTTCCGGAGGTGTGGGGGGGATTAATCTTTTGACCATAGGGTCATCTCCTTAGGTCTCTCAAAAATTTCTCACACATTCCTTCACAACTAAAAACCTGGAACGTCAATGTGGCATATAAAAACTCATGCACTGTTAAACAAATGTTAATCAAGAACTCCCCCAACAACACAATTGGTTGCATTTATAAAGTCCCTTGCAAGGAATGTAATATGTTTTACTTAGGCCAGACAGGTAAAGATCTTGTAACTAGAATTAAACAACACAAATACAGTGTTAGGACAGGCCAGGAATCCAATGCTCTGTTTGTTCATTTGAGGGATAACAAGCATTGCATTGACTGGGATAATGCCTCCTCAATATTACCATGTAATTCAATTGATAGTAGGAACATCATAGAATCTAGTCTTATTAAACATACTGAAGCATTCAACATGAATTTGAGTAACGGCATGTACAAGCTGGACAATTTTGTAATTAAGAAGATTTGTGATCAAGTGAGAGGGCGGGTCACTGGCCCATCTGACCTGACCACCAACCGTTGTGTGCTATTTGAAGATTAGTAGGGTCATTACCTAATTACCTGACCATTGTGGACCTGGTCTCACCCTCCTCTGTATATATTCACCTTGATTTGTATTACTCTCTCTAGTCTGTACTCACCCCTGAAGATGTGAATTACACGAAAGCGCTTGGGAACTTCGTGTTTTCTTCTTTCCTTGTGGTTATCAGCATATATATATATATATATATATATATATATATATATATATATATATATATATATATATATATATATATATATATATATATATATGTATATATATATATATATTTCATGTAGATCCACAACGAAAACGTGGATAAGATAAATCTTGATAAAATCACACGGGAAAAGGGAAACAACGGAGCACATTAGCTTTCGTCTTTATTCAAGACATCTTTAGAGGCAACTGGATTACATGGACAGAGAGAGGCTTAAATATACAGGGTGACCTTATAAAACATGAGGTCAGGTCATAATGATGTCATCCACTAATCCCCACACCAACACACACGTAGAGGAGCTTAAGAGAAGGGGGTGACGTGCCTAGTCAGGTCAGGTAAAAAATAAGGGACCCACTAAATAACTATGATACATCTAGATCAAAGGTTTTCAAAGCATTTTTAACCTTGGGCCACGGACAATAAATTTATGTAACATGTTATCAGTTTTGAACTGACCATAACTAAGGTTTATTGATTTTATATATATATACTAGCCGAATTACCCGCGCCTTGCGCGGAACATTTTCTGTCGACCATACATGGGGATCCTTCATTTAGGGGACCACATGGGCCATGGATCATGTGTTTCATGACCAGATCATGGAGTTCTTTATCTTGCTCTTTTTTAGGGATTTCTGCAGAAATTGCCAAATCATATTCTTCGGCTTTGATTTTGTGTTCTGGAGCTATCCAGAAAAGAAAGTGTGCATGGGGTAAACCTCTCTTCTGGCACTCAATGGTGTACAGCCATGCTTGCAATGTACCAAATATTCCCTTCTTCATATGTTCCATAAACTTTTTCACTTTTAATCTGAAGACTCTCGCAACAATATCTGGTCGATCATGACTCTCTTATCCGGGAGCCAAGTTGTCAACAATTTCTGGCCAACGTGGATTACATGTCATAGTGATAAGGTAATCTGCTCTTCCGTAGTGTCTCACAAAGGCCATCGCATTTGATCTTTTTTCATGAAGGTATCGAGGACCACCAGTATAGGTCGCTGGAAGCACAATGCGACGACCAACTTGATTTGGATCTCCATCAGCAGCAAGCAGACTATCACGTAAATCTGAATAATTTTCAGCACGGAGACTTTGCTGTTCTCTTCTCAAAAACTTCAATCTTTCAGTTTTTATTTTGCAGTATGCATCCACCAAGAATTGCTGGAAGAGTCGCCTTCCAAGCAAGAGGTAGTTCCCTTCTCTGCACATAATATGGAAAGAGTAAAACTGCAACTGTGTGACTTTCCGACCATTTCTCCCTTGCAAATATATGTGGTAGCCGTCTGTTCCATATGGAAAAAACAATGGATACATCAAAGGATCATAGGATCGATGTAGCTCTGAAATTCTCCTCAATCCACCTTGTTTCAACTGAAGAACAATATCTCTATTTTCTGTAGGCTCATTTGACATTAAAATTGCAACTTCAGCCCCTGTTGGTGCATTAAAACGCCGAGCATGTTCTCCCTGGGCACGCTTATTTTCCCAAATTACAAACCTAACTTAACCTAACCTAACCTAACCAAAGTGTCCAAAAAGTAAACTTGAATGTATCTTGCTCTTTTATCTTCAGGAGGCATCAGTCACCCAAGTTCATGGTAAATTTGACCTTGGATTCTTACAGATGGATTCCAACCTTGGACAGATGCATCTTTGTGACCAAAGCTGGTCATGGCAAACAAGAGTTGTACTCCCTGAGTCTTGACAAAAAGTGTTTGCTGAATTGACTTTCCCCAGTGAACAGTTCTTCAAATAACTGAGGCAGAGGTGGAAATTGATCAAGTGTAACCTTTCCATTTCCACAGCACATTCCTAGTGATTCTCCAGTAAATTTCTTAGCGCCACACTGACAAAGTTTGGTCATTTCTCCAATTGCAGCCTCCACTGCCATCATTAGCTCAGTTGGGTCAATCCCTTATAAACTATCTAAATGGTTAGTTTCCTTACTAAACCCCCTAGTTGGCAACATTTCTAACTCCAATATCAAGAATAATATGGATCTGGTTGATAAACTCAATAACTTACACATTAATTATGATTTTAAACTGGTCAGCTTTGATGTAACATCACTCTTTACAAAGGTCCCAGTTGATGATTTACTAGAGTTCCTCATAGATTCCCTGGATGATATTTCACTGCCCGTCTCGAAAGACGACTTCATCGAACTCATCAAACTATGTATTAAGGATTGCAAATTCGAATTCAATGGAGAATATTATGCTCAAAAATTGGGTATGGCAATGGGTAATCCACTCTCACCAGTATTAAGCAACCTATATATGGAATTCTTTGAAAAGAAACTATTAAGTAATATTTTACCACCCTCAGCAGTCTGGTTTAGATATGTTGATGATGTATTATGTCTCTGGCTATGTAATGAGGACCTAAAAGCTTTCCTGCCACAACTTAACAACTTAGCCCCCTCGATCAAATTCACTGTGGAATTAGAGCAAGACTTTAAATTGCCATTCCTAGACTGTCTGATACACAGAATAGGTAACACTTTTAAGTTCAGTATTTATAGAAAACCAACTAATGTGTGTTCATGCATTCATTATTATTCTGCCCACCATAATAAAGTCAAAGAGTCAGTATTTTCAACAATGTTTTTACGTGCCTTGAGAATTTGCAGTCCGGAATTCATCGATGAGGAATACAAATATATATATAATATTGGCTCAAACCTTAAATACCCTAGATCTTTCATAGACAAATGCCTAACCATTACTAAGAAAACTTTTTATAGAACTGATCCCAAGCCCACCCATGACCATAATAATATCTTAGTATTACCATGTCACAAAAATTTCTCACACATTCCCTAACAACTAAAAACCTGGAACGTCAATGTGGCATTTAAAAACTCATGCACTGTTAAACAAATGTTAATCAAGAACTCCCCCAACAACACAATTGGTTGCATTTATAAAGTTCCTTGCAAGGAATGTAATATGTTTTACTTAGGCCAGACAGGTAAAGATCTTGCAACTAGAATTAAACAACACAAATACAGTGTTAGGACAGGCCAGGAATCCAATGCTCTGTTTGTTCATTTGAGGGATAACAAGCATTGCATTGACTGGGATAATGCCTCCTCAATATTACCATGTAATTCAAATGATAGTAGGAACATCATAGAATCTAGTCTTATTAAACATACCGAAGCATTCAACATGAATTTGAGTAACGGCATGTACAAGCTGGACAATTTTGTAATTAAGAAGATTTGTGACCAGGTGAGAAGGCCGGGTCACCTGACCACCAACCATTGTGTGCTATTTAAAGATTAGTAGGGTCATTACCTAATACTTGACCATTGTGGACCTGGTCTCACCCTCCTCTGTATATAAACACTTTGATTTGTATTTCTCTCTCTAGTCTGTACTCACCCCTGAATATGTGAATTACACGAAAGCGCTTGGAACTTCGTGTTTTCTTCTTTCCTTGTGGTTATCAGCATATATATATATATATATATATATATATATATATATATATATATATATATATATATATATGCAAGTAATCACTGAGGTGCGCGTGACTAGTATGCTGATACCACAGGAAGAAGAAAACACGAAGTCCCAGCGCTTCGTATATGTATATAATATTTATATATATATATATATATATATATATGTATATATATATATATATATATATATATATATAATATATATATATATATATATAATATATATTATATTAACACAATCACACACACACACACATATATATATATATATATATATATATATATATATATATATATATATATATATATATATATATATATATATATATATATATATATATATATATATATGTGTGTGTGTGTGTGTGTGTGTGTTAATAATGATAATTGTCAATTCTTTATTTATCTTTAAACTTCTGAATCGCCTTAGACGATTAATAATAATTGTAGTTCATCATTATACATAGAATAGTTTCACAGAAAACTTCACCTAATCTAGCCTTACCTAACCTAAACTAACCTAACCTAGCCTAACCTAACCTAACCTAACCTAACCAAATTTAACCTAACCTAACTTAACCTAACCTATTCTAGGTATAATTTGACTATCTATTGATGGTAAACTACGTTATTAATGAAACAGAGAAAATTTTACCATATATGAATTAATTTACATAAGGATGTTATCTCTGATTGGCAAAACTATCAGTAAGTTTAATCGGCAATTACCCACATAATATAATGTAATATATACAGGGGACGGCTGTGTGTGTGTGTGTTCGCACACAGGGTGATGAAATACGTTTAGTGTGGCAGCATTTTGTCAGTGTTAAGGTGCAAGCACTGGTTGCTCCTTCTCTCTTTCAGCTGCCGCCTCTGGCTAGCCCTCGTGGTGAATAGGGAGGCAACCTTGCAAAATTCTTACCCTGCTATCAAGACTCCTGATGTAATTCCTCGCGGCAACACATGGAACTGGATGCCTAGTGGGCCCGGGCTAGACCAGTAGGGGATCTCAGAGCAGCAGTGGGCCCCAGAGGGAGGGCACATGAGCCGACTGGAATGTGGAAACATCTTAGCGCCTACCATACCACCACCCCGCTGCCTTGCAGATTAACCTCGGTGGGTATAAGGCTATGGGAGTAAACCCCCCAACGAAAAATCTGCGGGCAGTCATGCTTACAGAGCTCCAACAAGACCGCAATGGCGGTATAGGCGGAGGAGGTGACCACCGTGGGAACCCAACAACTACACCGGCGGACGAAGGCAATGCCTGATGGACAGGCTACCTAACAAGATGAAACCCAAGAAACTGGGCTATCGGCAGTCCATTGCAACCCCCTCTCCCCAGTCGTTGCAACAATTGCACCATGGGAAAGGGAGAGCCAAGATGTGTGGTTGCAGCCTGCGCTCCTGCCTCACCACATAAATCAACTCATGCACAGCCATCATCCAGATCATCATACTGAAGGTTCCAAAGTGTTCCCTGAAGAAGGCAGTGATGGGTAGAGAAACACCGGGTAACACTGAAGTCCATTTATTAACGGATAGGAGAAATACAAGTAGTGACTAGCGTGTGCCATGCACGACCCACGGAGTCAGACTGAGGCTGCCTTGCCATATGGCAGCCTCGGGGCAATGCTGCCACATAACACGTGCAGGGTTGCCACGCAATTACATACATAGATGCTACTCGGCACAGTAGATTATATACAAGGTTGCTACTCGGCACAGTAGCTTATATACAAGGTTGCTACTCGGCACAGTAGCTTAGATACATAACCTACATCTCCTTCCCCCCCTCATGCTCATAGTCTTTGTCTTGAGTGGACTTCTTACTCCTAAGTCGCTTCAAGGTGCACTGTGGGGCGGATCCTTATGAAGTGTAGGGGACTCGTTCTCGGTCAGGGGGCCAGCAGCAGGGGATGGGACTGGCCGGAGGAAACGGCGGTTCCTCCACCAGACGCGGCCGCTCGGCATCCTGACCTTGTAGTCCCGCGACCGGCCGACGCCCATCACTATGCCCACCTTGTCCCAACGTGTCGTCGTCGGGTCCTGGACGTGGAGAAGGGCACCAATTTCCAGCGACTGAAGAGGGGCGGGCACGGTCGTCATACCGAGCCTTGGCGTCCTGGGCACATGTAGCGGCGCGGCGGTCGCAGCTCTTGGCTCTGGTCTGCCACTCCTTCGCGAAGGCCTTGGCAAAGGCCTTGGCATGTGCAGGAACGCAAGAGCGGAGAGGGTGACCATGCAGGATCTGGGCAGGGGAGCGTCCTGTGTGGGTGGGAGTATTACGTAACTCCAGGAGTCCTTTGTCAAACACCTCACAGTCTATGTTGCCTGAAGGGGCCACCTTGAGGATGAGGTGCTTGACTGTCTTGACCGCAGCCTCAGCGTGGCCGTTTGACTGTGGGTAGTGGGGTGTTGACACGATGTGGCGGACTCCCCAACGCTCCAGGAATCCTGTGAAGTCCCGGCTGGTGGACTGTGGCCCACCGTCCATCCGCAGACATACGGGGACGCCCAGGTCACGAAAGAGGTGCCGGAAGTGGCGAATGGTGGCCGCGGACGTCGTGTCCGAGCCACAGATTACCACCACAGGCCAGCCAGAGAGTCGGTCGGCGACAACTAGGAAATGTTTCCCAGCTGTGCTGAAGAAATCAGCCGACACAGACTCGAAGGGCCTGGTGGGTTCGTCATCGCACAAGAGGGGCTCCTGCTGTTGACTGGGCTGCATGATCTGGCAGGGCTCACAGGCACGGACCGTATTGACGATATCAGCGTCAATGCCGGGCCAGTACACAGCCTGCCTTGCGCGGTGCTTGGTGACCTCTGCTCCACGATGGCTGTCGTGTAAGCGGGCCAGAACGCGACGACGGAGACCTGCAGGGACGATCACACGAGCACCGTACAGGACGAGGTCCCCATCTGCATAGAGGTCGTCACGTATCTTCCAATACGGGAGTAGGGCGTTGTGGAGGTTAAAACGGTAACGAGGGAACCCAGTCCTCACACTCTCCAAGAGCTGAGTGTAGGAGGGGTCGTCGCGTACCGTGGTCCGTAGTTCCTCAAAGGTCAGATCACTGTCGGGTGGCGACACTGAGGCCTGGGTGCTGGCGAGGGACTGTATGGCCTGCAAAGTGACGATGTTGCTTACAGAGATACCGGCGTCGGTGCTGAACATCTCGTCTTCAGGTGTCGGGCGACTGACTGGGGAGCGGGAGAGGGTATCAGGGATGCACAACTCCTTACTTGCGCGCCAAGCCGCGGTGAAGACGAAGGCCAAAATCTTCTCCTTCAGGCGATGGAGGCGGGGATTCTCGATGGCGTCCAGTGAATAGTGGTTAAGAATGGGGACCAAGGTCCTGTGCTCTGTGATGAGGTCGAAGTGCTGTAGGCCAATAGGGTGTGTCATACGGAGGCGAATATTTTTTTTTTGAGTTTGAAAAATCAGCCCATGGTATTAATGATGTAGTTCTATGTGCAGAATCATGTGATATCTTCAGATTTGAAAGGTTTTCATTTTTTGCTAGGTAAATTTTAACTTGAAATCTTATGAAAATTCAGTATTCCCACCCTTTTACCAACACCACTAAATAGCTTATTTAAAGTAAAGTAAATGTATCAGGTTAATTTATTAGGATGAAAATGATCCAGAATAGTGAAACGAATGATCTTGACACATTTATTAAATTTAATATTCCTTTAGAAAACAAAATCATGAAATACAAAAACCGGTTTTACTACTACGACCCGGTGTTGCTGCACACCATAGAGAACATGTCTTTCTTGCTTCTGTTTCTACTCATCACCTCCCTGCTGACCACCTGAGCTCGGATGTAGCCTTCCCTCCTCTCCTGGCTGTACACGTGACTGCTGGCCTCGCTCACTTGCTGTACACAACGCTCTATACTCTGGGTGTGTGAGGGCCAGGCAGGGACATGCATGGGGTTGTCCAGGAAAGCTCTGACTTGAACATTGGTGAGGCTGCAGGTAAGAGGGGGCTCACTGCCAGCCTGGATGTTATCCAGATCTATGAGATCAGTGAGGGTCTTGGCACCTAGATTGACTTCAGGAGTCTTCCTGACCCTGAAGGAATCGTCACCAACTGATTCGTCATGCCCAGATCCTCTCATAAGTCTCATATCCAAGATCTTTTTGACTGCCACTCTTCTCTCCTCCTCATCCTTACTGCAGAGCATTGTCTGCAGAACTGCCTCGTGATGAGCATACCAGGAAGATCTCCTCACAGTCTGCTCCATAATCTGAACAACCTTCCTTGGCTGACTCCTCAGGAGCTCAAGCTGGAAGAGAACATGCCTCGGACCTTCGGAGAACGATGACTTGACCTTGGTGTTGAACCAATTTGGCAAGTAGACACTCACGATGAATTGGACAATAAGTCTCAGGTTGTGAAGCTGGTTCCCCTTCAGTTTATGATGAGCGACCCAAATTCTGCAGAACCTGAGAGCCGTTGTGAGCAACCTAGAATGTGAGACTGGACCTATCTGCAGGTAAGCAAGTCTATCAGGCATGACCCCAGTTTTTATGGCACTGCAAATCATGTAACCATAGTACTGGCCAGTACTCAGGTCGTCAATGACAGTATGTGCAAGCTCAACGAGTGGAGGGCCAACTGTGATTTTTTCAAAGCTCGGATTTATTTCTAACTCAGTGGCAGAGTCCAGCATCTTGCCAAGAGGACCAGACCATCTGTTGTTTGAAAGAGCCTTGCCATCCAGCTCCTGGATCAGATGTCTGAGTGGCAACTCGTTGGTGTGGAGGTCACAAACAATCCAGACCAGCTTCCTCCCAATCTTCCGCTCTATCCACTGTGTTCGTGTTGGTGCTGTCCCCTCCACTGGCCTGCAGGGTCTGGTCTACGTTCCTCTCTCTGAGCCAGTTCACAATGTTATCTGCCACTATCTCAGCTGGTTTCCTGATGTCATCTTTCTCTGGAGTGAAATGCCACAAATACTTCCCTCCTGGTTCACTGCAGCAGGAGTAGTGTTCCTCCTTCACCATGGCAGGGAACAACTTGTCAGAATCTCCAACTTTCATGAACTCTTTAGTGTCATCCCTTCTCCCATCAAAGAACAAACAATTGATTCCTTTTTCTCTTATCCCCTTATCAAACTCCTCTTCTAGGTTACTGACAAGTTTCTCCTGAGCTCTCCTTACTTTGTTATGATCTATCACCAGGTGAACATCATCAGGTGTTATCAAACCACCGTCAATCCAGGCAGCTGTTGCTATCTCTGCAGTTTCTCTGAGACCAGTGTGGTGTCGCATGCTGGCCAGAGCTATGCTCGGGATATCTTTCCTATTTCGAATCTTATGCCTGGAAGGTTTGGGATCATTATTTTCTGGGTTAGGGACAAAGTCACCATTCTCCTGGTCAGCACTCGGATCAGCCATGGGGAAGTCATTAAACTCTGAATCAGCTTGACTCCAATCATCGGCCTTTTTTATCTCACCCTGGGCCTTCTCAAGTCTCTTTTCCTCGGCAACTCTTCTCCTCTTCTGTCTCTCTGTGGCAGCCTCCTGTCTCTTGGACTCCGGAATATCTTGGCTAGAAATCATGAGAGCCCCTATACTGCCAGTCTTCTCTCTCTGTGCTTTGACAAATGCCAGTTCGATCACAGGAATCTTCAGTTCACGCTTGCAAATACAGGAGATGTGGGCCTCGGATTTACAGTCACGATCGCATCCAAACTCAGGACAGAGAACAATTGGGCACTTGCAAGTAATTATGTCAAATAACTGGTCCAGTTGCTTGGCAAAGCCGTCCTTAACTGCAAGTTTTCCTCTCCCAAGAGAGATATCTCTTGCCTTTTCCCAACTGGCTAGCAGTCTCTCACTAATCTTCTTCTGACTTGTTATGACTGGAGGCTTGAACTGAGCGTTAGCCAGAGTGTACTGTGCCAAGACAGCTTTGGTCATATCACTGGCAATGTCTTTGTTTGTGTAAGTTCTTTGGTTCTTTTCACTGATTTGCCTGATTAAAACACCGTATCTCAAAGCATCTCTCAATGTAGGCAACTCCGACTTCAGGAGCTCTCTCCCAGACCCAAGATAGTGACTGAGATGGCTGGATTTTTGGTTCCTCGTCCTGACACAAGCAGCCATCGCAAATATTATCAACTTATAAATGCATCAGAATCTGAAACAGAAAAAAATATTGTTAGTTGGGTTGTTAAAGAATGAAGTCAGAAAGCAATGTTCACTATTTAATTGTAATGAACTAATGCAGCTGTACGTTAGATTTTCGATAAATTTCACGCTAAAATTTACCTAGGAAAAGGTTGCAAAATATTGAAACTGAAATTATTTTCTGTTTACATACACTAAAATCTACCAAAAAAGTGATGGGCCATTAGTTTTAGCTGATCTTCCCTCCTATGACACACCTTAGTAGGCCAATCAAGTAAAACTTGCACTTCGATAAGGCCCATACCACTGCCAGCAGCTCCAGTTAGATGGTAGAGTAGCGAGACTCAGCATCAGTGAGGAAGCGAGAGCCACGCTGTATGAGCCGGTACTTTCCTCCACCGTGATCCTGGAGAAGGGTGTAACCAACCCCGTACAGGCGCGAGGCGTCTGTCTGGAGGACGGTGGGGAGCGCTAGGTCGAAAGTAGCGAGGATAGGTGGACTTGACAGGGCCTCCTTCATCTTATGAAAGGCGAGGTCGTGGTCAGGGGTCCACGTGAAAGTCCTCTTGGGGCTCATCAGGGGGCGGAGAGGCCCAGCAGCGGCGGAGACGTCAGGAGAAAATTCTGCCAGCTGGTTCACCAGGACCATGAAAGACCTGAGATCCATAAGGTTGGCAGGTTTGGCAAAGTCCGCTATGGCGCGAATTTTCTCCGGGTCCACAGCAGAGTCATCCCTTGAGAGTCGGTAGCCGTAGAAAGACACTGCAGGTGCGGCCAAGACGAACTTCTCGGCATTCAGAGTGATGCCGTGTGTCCTACACATGGTCAGTACCCCTTAGCCGCGAATCCCATAGGGCCACAGCAGTAGCGGAAGCGTTCGTAAGGCGTGATAAAAGTGGTCAGTAGCTGATCCTCCTTCTTCAGTGGGATCTGCCAGTAACCACAGAGGGCATCCATTGTCGAAAAGTGCCGTACCTTCGGGTCCACACTCCGTATAGCTGCTAAAGGTGTGGGTGAAGGGTGGGCCGGACAGGACACCTGGCTGTTAAGCTTAGACAAGTCGGTAGTAATCCGCACTCCACCGTTAGTCTTAGCCATGGCGACTAGAGGGTGGCACCAAGGGGACGGGTCGTCACCAACGGGTACGATGACACCCTGGGCCACAATGGAATCCAGTTACTTCTTCACTGAATCTATGAAGGCGAGAGGCATCAACCGGGGAGTGTGTGTTGCAAACGGCTGCGCATCTTCCCGCAGGTGTATCCTCATAGGTTGACCCGCCATAGCCTTCAGTGGAGCGGTCCGTAGGGTCTCCTTCGTCACCAGCACTTCCGAGTACTCCTTCAGGATGTAGGCCCTTGCGGCTGAAGGAGACGTCTCGCTGTGAAGAGGAAGCAGCTGTGACTTAGGTGGAGGCGGGGTGGGAGTGGACGCGGGTTCTGGGCAGCTCTGTGCGGCAGCGAGAGGCGGGTCGCTCGTTGACTCACTCACCCTGCTGGCGGTGTACCGAGCAGCTGGGATCTGCTCAGGAAAGTCTCTGGGCACCACGCCTAACTCCTTGCAGTGTTCCCAAGACAACAAGGGTGTAGCGAGAGTAGGCTGCATGTCCATCCATCCGTGACACGACCTAACCGTAGGTGAGCTCTGCTTGAAAGGAGCACACAGCGTCCGGCATCTGGGAACCGTCCGCATTGTAGTACAGCAGCTGCGGCGGTGGTCCCAGGTAGCGTTTGGTGAGGCCCAGTTTCTGGAGGTCCTTCAGGCCTATCACCATAGCATCAGCGTCGGTGTCAGGTATCGCCTCGATGTGACCCGACACATCACCATGTGTGACGGCGACACGGATGGTAGGGGAAGGGTTAGCCCTGGGGCGTGTGGTCGATTCCACCCTCCTGATGTGACTCAGCTGCTGCTTGGGGCTGTGTGGGCCATCTGAAGGGGGCTGCGTGCGAACCACCCCGAGGGAAGTGCGCTGCTGTCCTCCTCGTCTCGGGCTTTTGGGCTTGGGTTGGCGGCATCACTTGTCGTAGTGTCCATAGCGACCGCAGGCCTGACACTTGTAGCCTCGTGCAGGGCACCTGTCTGTGTTATACCAGTGGCCCTTACGGTCACATCCAAGACACAGTGCGTCGGTGGCCGGGCATGTCTTGGGGCCATGCTGCTTTCCACAACTGCCACAGGAAGCACTAGGCAGAGGCATGGAAGAACGTGCGGCAGCCTTCATGTTGTTGGCCGCCTTCTTACCCTTCTTGTACTGTGAGATAGCTCTCACAACAGATGGGGCCCGTAAGGCAGAGGTGGCGGACTTGGTGGCCTCGTATGACCGACATTCAGTCACTACCACCTGGAGTGTGGAGGAAGCGTCCAGGGGGATGAGTCGCTGCATTAAATCTTCTTGCCTGACACCTATCAAGATCCTGTGCTTGATCCAGACTTCCTCACATTCCCAGCTGTGCGCCTTGCAGACATCAATCTCTTCCGACAAACTCTTCAAACGTACAAAAAAGTCGTCAAAGGATTCATTCTCCGCCTGCTTGCAGCTGGTGAAGGCGCGGCGACGCAAAGCCTCGTTATTCCGACCTTTAACATGCTCCTGTGAAAGGTCGAGCACATCCGTCACTGAAGACGTAGAATCGGGAGGCACTTGCAACGTGTGCTCCAAAACTCTCTGGGTCTCCAGTGACAAATACATCTGCAGTTGAATGAGCTGTTTGTTTGGAGGCATGCTATCAAGGTCCACCATCGTGGAGTAATCTGTCCACCGCCGCCTCCACTCACGAAAAAGCTGAAATGTGACGTCTGGTGAGAGGGCGGGTGGGGGTTGAACAGATGCCTTGGGAGCTGTTGGAGTAGCAAGAGTACCTGGAGGACGCTGGTGTGGTGGAGGAGGGAGGGTACTGGCGCCTTGTTGCGCGAAACCTGCGAGTGAGGGAGGGTGGGTTAGCGCCAGGGTAGCCAATATGGCATCAAAGCGCGCCTTTTTCTCCTCTCTTCGTATCTCCTCCCTGTGAAGTTCCATCTCTCTGTGTCTCTCGTCTCTGTCGTCCAACCACCTCAGAATTGCGGCAATGTCCGTCGCTGGAGGTGGAGGATTAGGGGCAGTGGGCACAGAAGTTCCGTCTGCGCCCGGTAGAGGAGAAGGTGGGGAGTCGTGTCTCCCATCTTGACGTTGTCCCTTCTTACCGCCCATCTTAGTATGCTTGAACTGCGCTGTTTAGTATATAAAGTGGCACCTCATCAGCTCGAACCACATATATATGACGAAAACAGCGCAGAAATAACGCATAGAGTCTACTGTTCTGTCCGTGAGTGCGTGCGTGCATGCGTGTGTGTGTGTGTGTGTGTCTGAGAGAGCAGATCGTGGTGGCCTTAATGAGGGTGGCTAGATCCGCAGCGGAGGTAAGAACGTTAGTGTCTCCCCGGATGTCACACGAGAAGGGTGTACGCCTGCGTGCTCCGTGGGTACCACAAAAAACAGGCCAATGCTCAGCTCTCAGCTCTAGACACACTAATACACTAACACTAACACTGCCACCGTCACTAAAATGCACTGTGACGGCGCAACACTGCACGTCGCGCCGAAACACAACACACTAAGAGTCGACGCGCACATCGCCGGCAGTCGGCATTGTTCACAACACTTGTAAGTCCACAGATCCTACTCACTGCGCCATGAAGGTTCCAAGTGTTCCCTGAAGAAGGCAGTGATGGGTAGGGAAACACCGGGTAACACTGAAGTCCATTTATTAACGGCTAGGAGAAATACAAGTAGTGACTAGCGTGTGCCATGCATGACCCACGGAGTCAGACTGAGGCTGCCTTGCCATATGGCAGCCTTGGGGCAATGCTGCCACATAACATGTGCAGTGTTGCCACGTAATTACATACATAGATGCTATTCGGCACAGTAGCTTATATACAAGGTTGCTACTCGGCACAGTAGCTTAGATGCATAACCTATACATACCTCTCATCATCATCAAACCCCTATAGCCCCAAAATTCCTATTGTGACGGACGGTGTGGCGACTAGGACATGGGGAGGGGGCTAGAAAAGCTTGCCGAAAAAAACAACCTGACTGGGCAACAGCACCCAGTAAGATCGAAAACACAATTAAAATCACAAATCCAAACAAAATCAAACTGTACAACTGCTTACGGTCGCTTTATGGAATGTCAGGACCCTTCTGGATACTGGCACAAATGAGCGCCCCGAAAGAAAAGCTGCCCTTGTGGCAATAGAGCCTGCTAGGTATAACATCGACATAGCAGCCATTAGTGAGTCCTGGCTCCCAGATGAGGGTCAACTTACAGAACGGGGGTCTGGATATACCTTCTTCTGGAAGGGTAAGCCTGTTGCAGAGAGAAACCGCATTCATGGAGTTGGCTTTGCCATCCGCTAACGCATCCTACAGAGGCTAACTGAAATGCCTATTGGGATCAACGCATGCCTCATGACGCTTCGAGTCCCACTGAATCACTTACGTTATGCCTTTTTCGTCAGTGCATACGCCCCAACACTGTATGCAGAGGATGACATCAAGGAGGCCTTTTATGCCGACCTCGACAGAGTGCTAATCTCTATCCTCAGAGAAGACAAGGTTTTGCTCCTTGGAGACGTCAATGCTAAAGTTTGCAGAGATGCTAACATTTGGGGGAGAACCATAGGGAAAAATGGACTAGGCAAGTGCAATCCGAACGGCCTACTCTTCCTCAGCAAGTTTGCTGAATATAACCTCTCTATCACCAATACCTTGTTCAGGCAGGCCGACAAGTTCAAGGGTTCGTGTCAACAACCATGATCCAAACACTGGCATCTCATTGACTACATCATTGTCAGAAAAATAGATCGCCGAGATGTCCTCATCACCCGTTCCATGCGTGGCTCAGACCACTGTGTCACTGATCATCGGTTTGTCAAAGCCAAACTCACACTTCACGTCACCCCAAAACGGGGAAGGCAGCAAGCCTCCAGAACAGTTTTTAACACTAAGCGTCTGGAGGATCCAGCGGTAGCACATGCTTTCCGAGAGCAGCTTGAATATGGGCTGATAAACAACCCAATAGAAAACAATGCAAATCCCAGTGCCGAATGGGATATTTTCGACACTGTCATGAAAAAACCTGCAGAGAGACCCTCGGCCAGATCGAAAGAAAATACCAGGACTGGTTTGATGAAAATGACCAAGCAATCAATGTACACTTCGATGATAAACGTGCTGCTTTTACGGACTGGCAGAACAACCCTCATTCTCATTCGAAAGCTGTTACCTTCTGCAAGAAGAAATCGGCCCTCCAGCGGGAACTTTGCAATCTAAAGAGCAACTGGTTTATAAATAAAGCATTTGAAACACAAAAATTTGCTGATCAGCACAAGATGTGCGAATTTTTCAATTCCACTAAAACATTTTATGGGCCAATCACTTGTGACGCACCCCCCCCTCTGCTGATCCTACGGTAACACCATAATTAAAAAGGATGAAAGCTTCCTTCAGCGCTGGAAAGAGCACTCCCATTCATTGCTCAACCGAAACAACGATGTGGATATCCTGACTACACAACAGGTCCCTCACAATCCAGAGCTGACCCACATCAGCTATCCTCCATCCTTGGAAGTGGTACTGTAGTTACTGCCATCAAACAGATGAAAAATAACAAAGCCTCAGGGACTGATGTAATCCCAGCCGAGGTGTATAAAGCAGCAGGACCTCTGCTTACCAGCCGTCTCCACTCTCTCTTGGCGAATATTTGGAAAAAGGAGGAAATACCCCAAGCTTTTAAAGACGCCTCCACCGTCAATATCTATAAGAACAAGGGAGACTAGTCAGACTGTGGCAACTACAGCATGATCTTACTGCTTTCCGTAGCTAGGAAGATTAACCCACGAGTTCTCCTGAACAGACTTATTCCTGAGGCGGAAAACTTCCTTCCAGAATCTCAATGTCGCTCTAGACCATCACGTGGCACCACTGACATGATCTTTGCTGCCCATCAGATACAGGAAAAGTGCAGAGAAGAGCGTCGTGACCTAACCGGGGCTTTCGACTCGGTCAACAGGGGTTCATGCTGAAGTTCAGTAATGGAAGCTGCTGACACCTTTGTTCTTGCCTGGAGTCGTCTTATGTTGAAAAGACCTCCTTTCACCTGGTACTGGATGTCCACCCTGCCGGTTAAATTGGCACTGGCAAGAGTAAGGAAGGCAGCCAAGACAACCTCACCCTTGTTGCTCACAGTGAACACGACCTACAGGAGATCCTGAACACCAATGCAGATGTGTATGCACACTTCGGTCTTGAGGTGAATGTACGTAAGACTCAGATTCTCTTTCACCCTGCCCCTTGTTCAGAAACACCTCCACCATCCATCCAGCTAGACGGTACTACCCTCTGTAATGTTACCCACTTTCGGTTTCTCGGCTCCCACCTGTCCACCACCGCAGACATCTATGAAGAGATTCAGCATTGGATTAGATGTGCATCTCAATCCTTTGGCAGACTCGGAAACCGTTTCTTCAGCTGTAGGGAGCTGAAATTATCTACAAAGTTGCACGTATATCAATCATTGGTCCTCCTGACCCTGCTATATGGCAGTGAGACATAGGTCACATATTGGAGGCACCTCAAGGCACTCAAAAACTTTCACCAACCTACGTTCCATCCTCCGTGTTCGCTGAGAAGACAAGAGAACAAATGCCAGTATTCTTGCTGACACCAACTGTAGGAGCATTGAGGTTACCATTATCCATGATGAACAACTACACTGGACTGGCCATGTTACCTGTATGGACGACAGTAGACTGCCAAAGCAGCTACTTTACAGTCATCTAACGAATAGTAAACGTAACGCCGGCGTGCAATTTAAAAGGTATAAGGATAGTCTTGAGATAACCCGGAAAAAGTGCCAAATTGACCCCCTCGCCTGGGAGCCGATTACTCCACATCGTAACGCTTGGAGGAGCACTACACGAGAAGGTGTCAATACTTTCGAGTTAGCCCGACTGCAAACCGAGGTAGACAAGCGCCAATGCCGGAAAGACGCTGCCAACGCCCCTCCGGCACTAGATGCAGCCCTCTACATGTGCAACGAATGTGAACGACTCTGCCGGTCCCGTATCGGCCTCTTTAGTCACCTCAAAACTCACCAACCTAGGTGACATCCCTTTAACTCATATCATTGTACCATAGCTGGATGATCGTCATACTCCATTCCGGGTGAGAGTGAGGTAGTAATAGTACTGTGTGTGTGTGTGTGTGTGTGATTAACAAAACATTAGGAATCCAGGTATTCTGAATGGAAAACAATACAGTAAATTCTCTCACTTATAACACTGCCCTGCATAGTTTTTGAGGTTTGTGTATTATTAAGCTTTTCTGGGTGTATTTTGCATGCTGATCTTAAAAATGTTATCCATTTTGCTCAATCTGGTCAGAATTTTGTGCTATAGCATTTTAAGCGGAGATTCAGGTAAAATATTGTCATTTTTCGCTCAAAATGGGGTCCTCATATTCGTTCATTAAAAAAATCATCCGAAACATTGGCAAGCCTCACAGAAAAGATTTCGGTCAGTTTTAATGCCCTTACGATGCATTTAAATACACCCACGTGCTCGCCGGCCATTTAAATGTCCGCTGTGACGCAAAGGAAAAGAGTATATGTCCGTGTTTTTTTACATATATTTTTTCACAATTAAATTTCTTTTTCATCTGGTGGTACATGGCATGTACTAGCAACCACCCCGATGTGCCTCTAAAGTCTAGACCCTCAGTCCGTGTCTCTCGAGACTTCAAGAAAGTGGGAGTGTGTGCGTCTCTCTCTCTCTCTCTCTCTCTCTCTCTCTCTCTCTCTCTCTTACACACACACACACTCATATTTCTAATCATATACACACCTGTTTTTTCTTCTTACAGAGTTGTACATTTAATCATGAATTGGAAGTGCAAGAACGACCCGAACAGGTTTTGCTATGTGTGCGGTTGTGTAACAATGACAGACCGACAGTGCACCATTACTCCCCTAGTGAAAAACTTATATCATGCATACTTTGGAATGAAACTTGGAGACCAAGAAAAAGCTTTTGCCCCTCACATGTGCTGCAAAACATGTGTTGAAAATCTGCGGCGCTGGAGCAACAAGAAGATTCAACGTCTACCATTTGGCATTCCTATGGTATGGAGGGAAGGCAGAGATCATACCACAGACTGTTACTTCTGCATGACAAACCTTCAGGGTGAGTTATACTAATACATCAATACTAATATATCAAATGCAGTATGTTCATGCATTCTTAAATATATCTGTAAGTTAATATGTTATGCTATCTTGATACTAAATCTTTCGTTCACATTTCAGGTATAAACAGGAAGAACAAACATCATGTTAAGTATCCAGATGTACCCTCAGCCATCAAACCAGTTCCTCACGGACCAGGAATACCAATTCCAACTCCACCAGAAAACTATAGGGACATGATACTCAATGACGATCATGATATCGATGAAGACATAGAAGAGACTGACGCTTCTAATACATACTTGCCCACAGCTTCTGCAAAAGAGCCCATACCCTTCAGTCAAGCTGAGTTGAATGATTTAACAAGAGACTTGTGCTTGTCTAAGGAGTCAGCTCAACTACTAGCATCACGGCTTTGCGAACACAATATCTTAGCACCAGGAACAACATTTGCCTGGTTCCGTAACCGTGACAAGGAATTTCGCAAGTTCTTCAGTTTTGACAAGGAAACTTCATTGGTGTATTGCAACAATATCAGTGGACTCATTGCAGCTATGGGAATATCATACAATATATCGGAGTGGCGGCTCTTCATTGACTCATCAAAAAGAAGCTTGAAAGCTGTGTTGTTGTTCAATGGAAACCAGGTCGCGTCTGTTCCGGTGGGGCATTCAGTGTAGATGGATGAGAACTACAACAACATGGAGTATCTGTTAACTGCTCTGAAGTATAAAGACCACAATTGGAAGATCTGTGGAGACTTGAAGGTAATTTAATACACCAAAAACAGTTGCTTTCAAAAATTGATATTTTGTTGACAGTTTTTCTAATAGGTAATTATGTCTGCCGACATACTGTCATATTATGAAGTGTTAATATTTTTTAATAATAAAATATTCAGCTAAACATATTTTTAATCTGTTTTTTCCACAGGTTGTGTCCATGGTGCTGGGCCTACAAGGTGGTTACACCAAGTTTCCATGTTTCCTCTGTCTGTGGGATAGTCGAGCAGACAAGCAGCACTACATGCAATGTGACTGGCCTGCAAGAAGTGGACTTACTCAAGGTTCTTACAATGTTGTTGCCCATGCTCTGGTGAATCCGCAGAACATTCTTCTTCCGCCACTGCACATCAAGCTCGGTCTGTTCAAAAACTTTGTAAAGGCACTGGACAAAAAAAGCCAGGCTTTCAATTTTCTGAAAGAAAAATTTCCAAAAGTCAGTGAGGCAAAGCTGAATGCAGGAATTTTTGATGGCCCTCAGATCAGAGAGCTTTTCAAAGATCCCAAGTTTGATTGCAGCATGGATGTAAATGAGAAGAAAGCCTGGCATGCCTTTAAGTCTATTGTCTCCAATTTTCTTGGCAACTACAGAAGTCCAGAGTATGGACGAGTTGTTGAGGACCTACTTCTGAGCTGCAAAGTTCTTGGTGCACGCATGTCCATCAAGATGCACTTCCTCAGCTCCCACTTGGACTACTTTCCAGAGAACTGTGCTGATGTGAGTGAGGAACAAGGAGAACGCTTCCATCAAGATATCCGTGTAATGGAGGAGTGGTACCAGGGTCGCTGGGATATCAACATGCTCGCCGACTACTGTTGGTGTCTGAAACGGGACGCCCCAGACACCAACCACGAAAGAAATTCTCTGCGACAGCCATTTATACATGTCAAACTGTAAAGGCATCTATGTAGTTGACATATTTTGGTCCTATGTGTTGTGGTTACATTTCTTATGATATATTTTGCATAAAAATTTTGACATCATATTTAAGAATTTCGATTTTTTCCTAATTCCCATAGCATAAAAATCTGACCCGATTGGGCAAAATGAATGGCATTTTTGGAATCAGCACGCAAAATACATAAAGAATCAGCTAAGAAACCCCGCACCTCATGAATTTATTTTTCAAATGCAGCCCAGTGTAATTTTTGTTCCAGGTGCAGGCATAAAAGACGTCGAGGACTCTAGAATTACAATAGACACCTTGGAGTTCTCTTATGAGGGTGAGGGTCCCCTCCTGGCTGTCAAGGTCAAATAGACTTTTTTTTCATGGGGCTTAGCCCACCCAGGCACAGGTCACTGACCCACATGCTAATAATAATAATAATAATAATAATAATAATAATAATAATAATAATAATAATAATAATAAAGAGCCATAAAGATATGCAAAAACGAAAAAAATAATCAAAAGTGATAAACAATATATGTATGTTGTGTTGTCAATAGTAACAGAAACAATCATGCCGTATAACGTACCGAGGAACACCACATATCGTTACGATATAGAATAATATTAAATATGATGTCAGTTAACCTTCATTGCAGTATTATTATCATAAACAAAAATATCAAACTACCACTTTCACACATACTGTAAGGCTGTACTTCTTCATTTGTTGCTAAACTGGTAAAACAACACATAATCTCAGTCCTCTTAACCCGTGAGCCACCTCTCCCACCGCCACCAGTTGTCTACACCATTGTTTCTACCTCAGACCCTTCATTACACTATCCCACCAACAAAGTACAAAAAGATCCTAAGGAAGGAAGAGCTTTCTAAATCATTGTATGCAACAGAGAACAAAACAAAAAACGACTGGAGCGTGCATAAGCCCACAACAATGGCAGCGCCCCTTACTAGTTTCCGTGAGGAGAACTGCAACATGGTAAAACTCACTAGCCGGCTTCATTACTCACACACCGAAAAAATGTTACAGTCTGGTTCTCCTAGAGGTGTCATACTCTACAGTATATTTATTATCTGAGTCTCGTGAAAATTTCACAAGGATGAGCGATCTTGACAGAAGCACTGGTGTAAAACACTCTTACATAAGAATAAGATGTATACTTTCGCTGTATGGTTTGCTGATTCTATCTTTTTGTATTATTCGTCTGATTTCTTCATATACTTCAAGTCTTCTGATATTTACCGATTACTTCTTGCTCTGCGTTGTGTTGTTGTGTGTACCGTCCACCGGAGTATCTCGTGTGCTCTTCCACTTACTTTATGTCAATATGTTGACTTAGTATCCGTCACCTGTTCATACCTCTCTCTCTCTCTCTCTCTCTCTCTCTCTCTCTCTCTCTCTCTCTCTCTTGTAATCAATGAATTTCCTGACTTTTTCTTTCATAAGTAGCTGATTTAATGCCATCTTTACGGGTTTTATGGCTCTCAGCTGGAAATGAAGCACCAGCTGCTCCCCACAGCGACTCACACACACCCACACACACGGGAACACCATTTCTCATCAACATGAAAATTAGTCTCCCTCCCACCTCCCCCATTATTTACGTGGTAGCATAAAAACCAGGAGTTGCTCACATCTTAGGTGTCCAAGTATGGCGATAATCTTATAGAAGAATGCAGTCGTTCAAACATTGTTCTTATAAGGTGATCTACCTAAGGTCAGGCGGAACTTCGTCAATCCCAAGGTTATGATAGCTGAGGTTTCCTTCTCATGATCAGGTGACCATTGGGATTGTGTTAGTCTTAAGATATTTATACATGATTTCTTTCACTGTAACGGAGAATACGATCACATGAAAATATTCATGATTTATTATTTTCTTCCAACCAAGGAGCGTTCACAAGTATGATTGCTGAAATTTCATTTTATTGTTCACCTGGCCAGAGATTTATTATTATGATAACATGTCTGTCTGTCTGGCCAAGGTTGTAAAATTAAGGTTATCCAGATTGGCCAGAGGGACTATGTTAATGATATGTTAATATGTAAGATTTATCATGTTCCTTTAGCAAGACTACCAAGTTAGGATATCAGAGGTGAACCACTACGGCCTTGTTATCAGGTGAATAGGATTAAGTGAACAGCTTTATAAAAAAATTGCAATATTTTGAGTACCAAGTAGAGCAGGAGACGTGAACAACCATGACCAGGCAATCAGCAGGAGTGTCAAGAAGAAAATTTTGTAAGCATTTAACATTTTAACTTAATCATCAATACCGAGTTGTGACAGAGGAAGATCTATGGTCAGTTCAGGCTGTCAGTAATAATATTCCAGTATTGAGTACTTGCAATAAGAGTGAAGTATCGAGTTAGAGCATCAGTGATTTTGGGGCAATATTGTGGACTACTCTTATTTATTATAAACCTGTTGGTGACAGAGATATACCATTATATTTTACTAAGTTACTTTTTCAAGAAGAGTAAAACGAAATGGAGTGCAGTAAAAACAATCTAATATGGATAAGTGTAAACGTAGTAACATATTTATGGAGAGAAATTATTCATACACAAGTAGGGCGAACCTATGTACAGTAGAAGCTGCGGAGTTGACTTAAAATATTCAATTACCGCCAGACCTGTACAGAAGGCATGGTAACAGTGGCAATGGTCATACTGCCAGCAGGGACCAGCCAAGTAAAGGTGCCTGGAGTAACTTGTCATGGCAGAAATAATAATTGAATATGTCCATCAGGTTTTCTATTTGTGAGTTTTGTGAGCACAGTAATAACCTGGGCGATGGGTGTTGGCCCTCCAGCTGCAGGAGAGTTGGGTGTCATTAATGAAGAAAAAAATAGTGGTGAGACCACCTGTTCGCTGAAGGCCATCGATTTTCTTGATAAACAGGTGAAGAAGAATTACGTGAAAATGATGCATTCATCTCTGATTACTTTGAGAGGGAGAAAAACCAAAGTAACTTGTAAAAAGCAGACAATTTGGTTGTAAATTTATCTTCTTGCAGTTGCTGGAGTATCTTCGAAAGCCAGAGCTAATTACTTATATGTCTTAAGTCAAATTTACCTACAGTTCGATACTAAAAATTTGGGTTGTGAAATAAATTTGTGAATTTATGATCTGGGACTGACGTGTTGCAGAGGTGTTGAGCTGAGAGCTTACTAGTTGAGTTGGTGGTAGTGTGTGTGTGTGTGTGTGTGTGTGTGTGTGTGTGTGTGTGTGTGTGTGTGTGTGTGAAGTATTATTATCACCACTATTAATAATTATAATCCTTACTGCAGAAACATCCACCACATCACTTTTCCATTTTTTCTACCACCGTCACCTCTCCTCTAACACACCAAACTTCCTCTAACACTAAAACCAACTTTCCCCACCACTACATTCAATTTCCCCCACTACTGCACCCAACTTCCCCCACCACTATACCTAATTTCCCCTATCACTACACCCAACTTGCTGTCGTGATCCCAATATCCTTTATACCTGGGGAGTGAAACCTACCCCAAGTTATCATCAAATAAAGGAAGAAACAGAGAACACGGCAATAATTATCCCCACAAAAACCGACTCACCTGAATGTACTTGAATAAATAAGAATAAGTTGGAGTAAGTGAGTCACAAATGGGAAGATAATTAAATAATTTAATTTATGTTCTTAAAGGAGTACTGTCTAGCAACCATGGAATTTAAGGGAATAAGCGATTGTATATTAAAATAAGAGTGGTGCCGGAAGGGTGAAAATATACAGTTAAGGAGTTAGATCAAATGAATACTACTTAACATTAACTATATTAAACACAGACATTACAATATATACACAGCAATCACAACCAACTGGTTATTTCCTACCAAATAGGAGATTCCTTAACACCAGGATCCCTTCCTAGGCCTAACTTAACGTGCCACTAATTACCAGATACCACTAGGGTATTGTAGATGACTGAACAAGGCATGTCTGTACTGGGCAAGTGTCGAGGCTAGAGTAGGTGTAGACACGTCTTGCTTTTACCATGGTTTACTAGAGAGAGAGCCTCCGGCCACACAGAATATGAATGAGAAGCGTCTTAGCTCACGTGACCCAGGACAGTTGCCAAATAGTCTATAACTAATTAATACTACTCTTGGTTTGACTGAACAGAGTAACACAAATGATGCATATTAATGACATACATAGATATACAATTAGCCTAAGTAACTAAGAACAACAATAAGATAATAGTAAAAATAACAAGTTATTAATAGCTTGTGTGGAGTGGAGGCGTAAACAGATACCACACGACATGCGTGTTCCTAAGAGTTACAGGCACGTGACACTTGCCCCACCACCATGCCTAACTTGCCTCATCACCATACCCAACTTGCCTCATCACCATACCCAACTTCCCCCACCGGTATACCCAACTTCCCCTCCACAATACCCAACTTCTCCCACCACTAAACCCAACTTCCCCCACCACTACACCAACCTTCCTGAATCACTACACCCATCTTGCCCCAGCGTTAAAACCAATTCCCCCACCACCTCGCCCAACTTGCCCCACCACTACAAAGAATTTTCCCCACCACTAAAACCAATTTCCCCACCATTACACCCAATTTCCCCACCATTACACCTAACTTCCTCACCACAATTTTCCAACCACAACACCCAACCTTACCCACTACTACACCTAACTTCCCCCACCACTACAACCAATTTCCCCACCACTAAATTCAACTTCGGTCACCGTTATACCAAACTTCCTCACCATTATACTAAACTTCCTTACCACTATACCAAACTTCCTCACCACCACTAATCCATTCTCACCTTCATATCTATACCACTTACCACACTTATCAACATCTTCCTCATCACTACCACTCACCTCATCGCCACCACCTCCACTATCACTACCACCACCACCACCACCACCCTCCTCAGTACCATAACTACCACCACCTTTCTCTCCACCGCCACCCTTTTTCATGGTCACAACTGAATAACCTTCCTCTTTCAGCAGTGCTCCAACTCCCAGGCCCATTAATCAGACTCACATTCTGAAATAACAGCTTTGGTTAACAGACCAGGATCATGTAGACACTCCTAGCTACCTCTGGCTGAAAGTTGAAGATGACATTTTATATAAATGCACTGTGAGAATACATCCAAGGAAACTATTCATTATACTGTGCAAAAAGTCAAACTATTATATTCACAATAAAACAAGAGTACAGACATTGACACTGCATGGCCTTGTGGCACAATGGATTTAGTAATTTATCAATCTTAATCTCACAATAAGACTCTTCCTCCATTCACAGAAATATCACATAATATTCACCCTAAATGCTGGTGAGTATATTGATACCAAAGTGAAGGGTATACACTGGATGAAACAAGAATGCAACCACTTTTCTGATCTCACATCTACACCCTGTATTCATCTCTGGAGGAAGAGTAAGTCTCCAAGTAAACAAAGAATACATCTCTTACAAAATACTAGAAATTACATTCAACCAATATAATTCATAATTAAATACAAAAAATTAACTAATTTCGAAGGACATACATTTTTTTTATCTTCTTTCCTTTCATAGAAAACCAAACCACTCCTTCAATAGTGACTAATATAAAAATAACATACCGCACACATTTTAGTGTATTAACAGTATGTAAATACATAGCCATATATAACACCTTCTTGCTACCACTACCACCACTCTCTTCACCATCACTACAACTTCTCTCACCAGCACTACCGTTTTCACCACCTTTCTCGCCATTACAAACATCCTTCTCACAATTCCCTTCTCCTCATATCCATTATCACCAACACCAATACCCTTCTCATCACCACTGTCACCTTCCTTATCACCACCACATTTTTCACCAATACCATCACCTTCACCATTCTTCTTACTGCTACAACCATCACCACCCCACAGCCACTACCAACACCACCTTTACCTCCTTACCACTACACCCATCATCACCATTACCACCACCCTTTTCATAACTATAACAGCCACCAACACCACTCTCCTCTTTACACCTCACCACCACCACCACCACCACCACTGCTACTCTAGATCACTAGATGTTGTAACCGCTAGACTGAGGTTAGGATATATTATGTAAACTCTGCAACAGTTCTGCCTGGTTCACCTGGACGCAAGATGTGGCTAACGTGGCAGCTTGTGTGTGCGTTCGTGTGTAGATGCTCGAAAAACAGTCGGATCATCCTCTCCCTCAGTGAACCACGAGACTCATTAAGTTGTCAGTCAGAAGCAGTCGTTAAGTTGACCCATAGATGACGCAGGTCGATGTGTGGAGGAGGGGGTAGTCTCTGGGAGTGAGGGGGAGCTTGGCAAATGACAGGATGGCGGTGAGGTGGGGTCAGGTTGTTAACCCCAACATATTTATAATTTGACAGCTCTTTTTTTATTTATTAATATGTTGATATATTACTGTATATCCAAAATATTAGAAAACCAATGTTTTCTTGGCTGCTCTCTCTCTCTCTCTCTCTCTCTCTCTCTCTCTCTCTCTCTCTCTCTCTCTCTCTCTCTCTCGTGCACACACACAACTCCTTAGCTGCCTATCATTATATTCTCACACTTTATCAGTTTAGGCTCATGAGGAATGATGCTCCATAAATAAGTGTTTACCTTGACATTGTTATAGAAAGAGATTAACCAATAAATATTAAACCGATTTACTACACAATATTTCACAGAAGGAAAAACTTACCCCCGGAATTGGACCCCTTGTACCTTGGTAATACAGTCCTCAAACGTGAACAAAATACTGAATTCCTTAGGTTATTGTTGATGAGAAACTTAGCTGGAGAAACCACATACAAGCCATTCACAGTAAAGTTAATAAACAGTATGGTATCCTGTATCACACTCGTCAGTCACTCACTCTCGTAGCATTCAAAGAAATCAATTATGATCTTGTTTACCAACACTTGATACTCTGTCACACACTATGAGGCCTCTGGCCCTACAAAAACACAACCCCTGATCACTGCACAGACGAGAGTTGTGCGGACAATGACCTATTTGAAAACAAAAAATGATCTCACTCACGAACAATTTGTAAAGTTTAAAATTTAAACATTTTAGGATATTAACACCTACTGCTGTTCCCTATTTGTTTACAAATCTGTCAATCATTTGATTGACAATAATTATTTGCTGTTCCGGAATAATCAGACATACAGCTTAAGACACCCAGAGCTCTATAAAATATGGTGTGAAGGTGTGGAACAACTTACCCCACCCATCCAAGCAAAGAATACGCTCCCTTCCTTTAAATCATCTCTAAGAAAATATCTATTGTCTAAGTATTAATATTTTTGTAATACCTACTTTATATTTCTACCTTTGTTGTACCACCAAAACCATTATATCAGAAATTGTCATGTAGATAGACAGAAATTACCATTGCAATTATCATATTTGCCGACAAGACATGTTACTGACAGCATTTGTCCTTTTTTTTCCCTCTCTATACAACCCCGATATCAACTCCATTGTTAAATATGTATAAACTCTAACATAAATGTAACAAAATTAAATCAATTAAATAAATCAAATAAATCAAATAAATAGATAACGAAGTGGTTACCGTGGTAACATTCTGATATGTTATTGTTACCACCATGATATATGTACTATTACAGATGATACCAAATGTTACATAATACTTCCTTGAGGAATCGCTTCTTAGGATACCAGCCAAAATCCTCGATAAAATAGTAAACAAGCGGTTGCAGATGTATCTGGACGTGCATAATCCCCGCCAGTTCGGCTTCCGCCAGTACCGAGGCACATTCACCGCCAACGCTCAGGCCTACAAACAGAAAGCAGATGTGAACAAGACTAAATGTAAAGTGTGTGGTCAAACATATGGTCACACACTCAAACACTACGTCTTTGACTGTGAGAAGATAGAACCTTTAGGGATAGGTCCAAGCACATTGTGTGTGAAATGGCACAACACTTTATCTCTAATGGCAAGATAGCTGATATATTCAGATAGTATCCACTTTTTTGCTCTCAGTAGCTATAACATTTCCCATGTATAGAATCAAACACACACGTGCATGAATACCTTTTATGCAAATATGAATAATAAAGTGTGGGGCCATGCAAATTGCCTTACACTTCTGTATTCACGCAGTTGCGAATAAATCACCATCTACGTACAGAACTAAACATCACCACCACTATCCGCCTCACCACCACCATCACAACCACAAACATCACCACCACTACCTTCCCCCACCAGCGCACCACCACCTCCCTCCTCCCTTTTACTGCCATCACCATCATCACCAGTAGTAGGTAGTAGGTAGTAGGCAGCTACCAAACAGGGAGGTACAACCGCCTGGGATAACGAAAGTTGTGACCAAGTCCCAGGTTGCTGATCTATCTTTCTGCCTCATTTACACACAATTGTAGGGTCTCAATTGTTTCTCTTACATGACAACGCAACATACATATAGCGTTTATCACTAATGATTTTTTTCACTCTTGTATTTCTTTGAATTTATTATTATTACTATCACAGTGTTGTTATTATTATTATTATTATAATTAATATTTTATTTCACTCTTTATTTAAAATTTATTTCCTATGAATTATTATTACATTTTCGCCCCCCCCCCCCCCCCCAGGGTCAATGACCTGTGCCCGGGTAGGCTAATCCCCGTAAAAAAAAAATATAAAAGAACCTCGCCTCACTTCTAACTACCACCAACACCACCAGTGCCATCATCTCCAACACTATCCTCCTCGCCTCCACAACCTCCCCACCACCTTCACCAACCTCCTCACCAACACCTCCACCAACCTATTCACCACCACCTCCACCCCACATCCCCACCACCATCAACAACCTCTTCACCATCACCTTTACCAAACCTCCTCACCACCACCTCCAACAACCTCCTCACCATCATCTCCACCAACCTCCTCACCATCAACTCTACCAATCTCCTCACCACCATCTCCACCACCCTCCCCCATTCTGCTATCACCATCATCACCACCTGTTACGATTTAAATGCAGGAAAATGGTTTTCTTACCGTAGAGTTCAGACACCTTCACACTGGTTACTCACCCAGGAGATTATGGTGTATCACTACAAAGAATTTTACTCCGCTTCCGGCATTCAATGTGTTGTGTACTTGATAAATGATGATTTAATGAATTCCATTAATTTCCAACATTCATCTAAGTTATTAATTATACTTTGTCATACCAATCAGCCATTACTTTTGGTAATCATAAGATAGGGATCACAGATACGGGCAGATAATTGCACCTACTTTTATTTGACACAATTCCATACACTGGACTTATAATTTGCATGGATAGGTCAGTCACTAACATTCACGCCACAGTACCGTAAGTTATAAGGGAGAGTTTGTCAACCTTGAGAATTAACCGTTTAGATCTATTAGGCCGGCCTGGAGTGCTCTTGTAGCAAACAGGCCCTCACCAGTGATCACTTTCTTTACAGGATGTATTAACTTGTAGCTAGACTTAACAACAATCTCAGAGATTTGCACATACAGACTCGTAACACTGGTAGGACTATAGTTCTTAAGTCTGTGGAGCAGGGGGTCTTTTCTAACCCAAGGTCTAAGGCCCACTGACTAAAATGTGGTTTTGGGCGTGAGACACGATGAACAATACACCACTGTCTCAATCAACCCCTCCTCCTCCTACCAAAGACTAGCTCACATACTCACTAATGAAATAGTGATGACAGAATCACGGCTCGCCTGGTCCCTTATCTACCATAAACAAACATTTAGGATGGGGTTGTGCGGGGTAGGCCAACGCAACCCATGACACCACCACACTCCTCACTTCTACCACCAACAACACCAGTGTCATCATCTTCACCACTATCCTCCTCACCTCCACAACCTCCTCACCACCACCTCCACCAAACTCCTCATCACCACCTTCATCAACCTCCTCACCATCACCTCCACTAACCTCCTCACCACCTCCTCCACCACCCTCTTCACCATCACCTCCACCAACCTCTTCGCCACCACCACCTTCAACAACCTCCTTTCCACCATCTCCACCAACCTCCTCACCATCACCTCCACCAACCTCCTCACCACCACTTCCACCAACTTTCTCACCATCACCTCTACCAACCTCCTCACCACCACCTCCACCAACCTCCTCACCATCACCTCCACCAACCTCCTCACCACCACTTCCACCAACTTTCTCACCATCACCTCTACCAACCTCCACCAGCCTCCTCACCACCACCTCCACCAACCTCCTCACCACCACCTCCACCAACCTCCTCACCACCACCTCCACCAACCTCCTCACCACCACCTCCACCAACCTCCTCACCATCACCTCCACCAACCTCCTCACCACCACTTCCACCAACTTTCTCACCATCACCTCTACCAACCTCCTCACCACCACCTCCACCAACCTCCTCACCACCACCTCCACCAACCTCCTCACCACCACCTCCACCAACCTCCTCACCACCACCTCCACCAACCTCCTCACCACCACCTCCACCAACCACCTCACCATCAATTTCACCAACTTCCTTACCAGCATCTCTACCAACCTCCTCCTCACCACCACCACTGCTACCCTCCTCCTCACCACCACCACCCTCCTCACCACCTCCTCCACCACCCTCCCCATCAGTAAGACCACCACCCTCCTCACCACCCTCCTCACCACCTACACCCTCCTCACCACCATTTCCACCACCCTCCCCTTCTCGACCACTAAAACCCTCACTACCACGACTCTCCTCATCACAACTTCCGCCCCCGCAGGACCAGTATAACCAAACCATGAAGGTTTAACTATTTCTTTAGAGGCGCCGCTTTCTTTCGCTGGCAGTCCGCGCTATGCTAAACGAAGGCCATAGCGTAACTGCATTAGGTAGGTAGCTATGACAGGTGCAGCCGTGCGCATAAGTACCTCAGTTACGGTGTTTGTGCATGAGAGGAGCGTCTGGTGGATGCTGTATGCAGCGCCTCTTAAAGCCATTATACAACACCAGTACACAGGCGCGGCCAAGTCTTTTAGAGGCGGCGGGCAGGAGTGGCACACGGCGGCATCATATTTCAAAAGAAACCTCATGAGATATTCAGGAAGCACTACCCTGCCCCTTAAGATAGCGTGGAAATTAACTTCTTAGATATGCCAACACGCGCATATTTAATTACGATTTTGAAAGACCATTTCCTGAGTGAATGAACCTAGCCAGGAATATTTTTAGGTCTGGTAATTTCTTTGTAAACAATGTGCACCTGCAGGACTTACTTTTAAAGATTTTCCCTTGGAGTGGCTAATATGACACTAGAATAATATTACATTTTATATTTGACCTGTGTGTGTGTGTGTGTGTGTGTGTGTGTGTGTGAGAACCACATTAGACGCATGTTCGAGAACAACTGACTATGGAAGGTTGACAATAACTAACGATACATGAGACCACCGTTTACTGGTCGACAGCTGCACCACACAGCCACCCACGGAGACGTGAGCAACATCCTCAACATCACATCACCAACCAGTCCGTCACTTATTCTACTCCGAAATCCACTTCGTCGATATGAGTATGATGCTGTATACGTAAAGACTGTATTTACCTTAAGGTGAAAGTAATAATCTTAATGAGTCTGTACAAATCATCTCGTATATTACTGTACTTCATTCCATTAAGCTGAGATCATTATTTTATACATGTTTCAGTCGATTTATTTTCCATCTGGTTGTTTACTTGACATTGTTCCTTTGCTTCAGCCTTTGTGGTACGAGAATATTGAGTTTCTACGAAGAGAAGAAGAAACAGCTTCATTTTATATAGATTAAGGTAGCATATACTATTATCACTAGGAATCTTCGTACTTAGTGTTGTACTGTGGTGGCCAAATTTCAGTGTCATCCACCTCCAGCTGTCAACTTGTTTTAGTATAACCTGGATACGGCAGGTTGGATGTTGTCCGAGTTAATTTAATGGTGGGAGTTATGTTGCACAGTTGTCTTTATTTATTTGTTTGTTTTACCAGTTTTATTATTAATATGAATAGTTTATTGGCTTTAACATTGAAATTAATTTAACATATGTTTAGTGCCAGCTTTTATTGGTGTCCGTTACTGTTACTTTTTATTGAAGTGGTTAGCTGGTTTCACCAGTATGTTCGTCCACAAAAGCCACGTCATACCCACAATGCATCACGAGGCAACTCAAGTGGTCTGTGGTGTGACACACGTTCTCTCTGGACCGGACACTGCTCGCGCCCGGACCATACTTGTGTGTGCTGGCTGACTTTTTATTTACTGCGTGGTCTCTTGTCTCGTGTAATCTACTCACCAGGCCTCTAAGGATTTCCAGTCCCTTAGTTCAGTGTCTAACGTACATCCTAAGTTTACTGAAGTAATATGATAATTTGAGCAACATCACGAGTTACGTGCGTGGAACATAGTGATTGTCGGTTGTGTTAGTCTTGGCTTTTATTGGTGGTTTTGATTTCAATGCCTTTTGTGTATTTGCACGTTTGGGCCGTCACATTTATAGGTATTAATGTATTAAGTTATGATTATGTTTTTAAATGTTACTTGGGCTGCCATAATTTGTGACTTGTTTAACGTTAGTGATATTTCATTATGCTATATTATTAACATATGCTTTTATTATGCTTACTGATAGTTGTTTGTTTTGCTGTTTCACAAATGCTCCGAGTTTACTATAGAGTTAATAATAAAGTTAATTTCTACTATGGTTTTTACTGCCCTGTATATTACCAGACACCTGTCTACCACTTTAATTGTTTAGCTATTTTAAAGTTTAATTATTGTTAATGTTTTCAAATACAAGTAATGAAAGGGTTTAATGAAGAAAGTTACATCAAAATTTGTAGACTGATAATTTTCAATCAAAGGGAAGAGTTTCGGTACTACAGTACCTGTTTCTGAAAAATGCACTTCGCTCTCTTGTGACCATCTCCATATGGCACAGTAACCTCTTAACACAAAAGGTATGTACTGTGGTAATGAATTGCAAGGTCTTACCAGTACATTTAGGGAGTATCTGCAGTATTGTCTAACTGTAAGTATGTCAGAAGGTGTTTAGTTATTTACCGAGTGTTTCACATGGTTTCAGGGGTCAAGTAGACTGTTTATAACTTGGACTGCAATTACTGTGTCTAAAACTGTGATATATTACTAACGTCTGTGACATATAGCATTCTTTCATAGCTGGCACACACACACACACACACACACGCACGGACACACTCACGCACACACTAATGGTGACGCAGCTAAGCAATTAAATAATCATTTCGCAACTATATGCCCGGCTTGACACAACCAGTCTCCCTGCTTACCTAATAGTAGAGTGGATAATGGAAATATTGTGCAAATGGTGATACAAGCATGAAATTTGGCATGATCATACCCTAGGAGCTACTTGTCAAATGGGCCTGATTGGCCATTTGGAAATCCAAGATGGCGGTCATTTTTCAAGATGGCTGCCAAATTGACCTTCGAAAGATGATTTTTTTATTATAGAAATTAATGTAGTTGGTCAATCTAAATGATCTTAGTGTCGATATGTATGTTTTCAAGCATGCTCAAATGATTTGTTTTCTATTTTTGATACTCTCAGATATATATAGGTCTTATTTATGACTGGTTTTAGGTAATGGTTTTATGTTTTTTCCAACTAGGTGAGGGTAGCATGCAGAGGGTCTCTGCATGTGAGGGAGTGATTGTCGGGCACTACCAGGGCACACTGGTGACATCACGGCTGTGCAACCCAGCATGGGGTACAGTGTCAGTTAGGAAAAAGCATGTCATACTGCAACAGCTTAGTGTCCAAAATGCTGCTTAACCAACCCTAAATCAGTTAAGCAGCCGCACCTGAATTGACAGGATGT
The DNA here is from genome assembly GCA_958450375.1 of Homarus gammarus. NCBI lineage: Eukaryota > Metazoa > Arthropoda > Malacostraca > Decapoda > Nephropidae > Homarus > Homarus gammarus. The sequence continues at coordinate 140,985 of CAUDMG010001556.1, read as the reverse complement.
GCCAGCGCGGGAGAGCCGAACCAAGGATAACGGGGTTTTAGTTATCTGGATGGTGTACAGATCGCACGGGACTAATGACACTGGATGAACGATCGGACTAGGTGTAGGGCAAAAGGCATGAACCTAGTTGTATCCCATACAAGAAAGTGCTCATCAGGGTGGTAAAAGGACAAACCCTCGGCCCTGAAGATCAAAAATAGTTATGGACACAAAATCTACCAACAAATCATTCCTCACTGACTGGGCAAAGTGTTGTCTTTGTCAACAGGATAAGAAGGAAGATCTTAAGTCTCCACATGTAAATCCTGTCAAAAAAGGAGATGACGGTTACAAGAGCTTGGCAAGGAATATTCCTCTATTTCATTCACTCAATGCACTGCCAATCAAGCTTGACCCTGCAAGACTTGTTGAAGATGATGGGATAGAGGAGACCTTGAGGAGAAACAAGGCACAGTATCATGAGAGTTGCAGACTTCTGTTCAACAACACAAAGTTAAATAGAGCTCAGAAAAGGCGAACCTCTGCAGTTGCTACAGAGGAGAGCAGCAGTAGCAAGATACCACGAATGGTCAGAGACCCCAAAGCAACAGAATGCTTTTTATGTGAGGAAGAAGCGTTCCTTGTAGTTGGAACGCTACTACAAGACAGTGGTTGGACCGGTTCCCTTGTTGAAGCAGGAGTGGCTTCATCTGGTACAGCAGAGTCATTTCTGTCTGTATCAAGTGTAACTAAGACAGGACTAGCACATCAAGTCACAGCATGCAGCTTGTACAAACTGATGAATGAGGCATGCTCTAATGAGTCTGAAAGGTCAACTTTGAGCTTTGAAGACTGGTGTAAATAACGGAGGCTTGAGAGTTCACAGTTCCAATTCTGCAGCCTTATGCTGGACATGGAGCTCACCATCTTCATGTAGATCTGCTCATTCAGGAAAAGCAATTTCAAACTCTACCTTGAAGCACTCTCAGAGCTGATCCCCTACATCTTTGCGGACAATAAAGTTAGTTATACCCGATGGCTTCCAATTCACCTTCGAGACATGATGTGCCTTGATCAACAACATCCAGAGGTAGCGAGGGAGTTCTACAAGGGGAACTTTGTTGTCCACAAGTCAGGAAGAGAGTTCTCTGCCATTGATATTGATCAAGCCCATGAACAAAACAATGCAGTGATTAAAGGCGATGGAGGAGCAATTAGGTTGACTGAGGACCCAGCAGCACTTCGTAGGTGGATGGTGGCTGGACCTGAAGTGAGTCGTCTTGTTGCTGGATATGAAGCTGCGTCAGGTGCAAAAGATGGAACCACCACCAGCAGCCGACATCATGAGCAGACCCCGAGTGCACAGAAATCTTTCTTTGAGAAGGTGGAAGCACATTCCAAGTTGCTGTGGGAGATGGGCAATCCTTTCCAAGAAGAGTCATCTGACCTTCTGGTGTTAGACACAAAGAACATTGTAGATCTGGATATTGCTAAAATGGTTGTTACACACCAATCAAGAAAAACAGATCCTCCTTCTTCAAACATGACTACATTGTTAGCAGTTCCAAAGAGAAGGTACTGAAAGATGACTGTCAGCTGTTCTCGCGACTCTTCATCTCCAGTCAGAACAGACAGTGTGACTTGCAAGAATTCTTCAAGCATGAGAACCAGTCAGCTCCTGCCTCCCTCAGTGACAATGGCAAGCTTCATACATGTCAGTAGTCACAGCTGGCTGAAATTCTTCAAGCACAAGAGAATGCTACAGAGAGAGAACCACATGGAGATACTATCATCATAGATGGCTCAGCACCGATTAATGCCCTGCCTCCACTCACCTCAAAGACTTTTGATGTCTATGCCAGAGAAGACATCCTGCCCAAAGTGGAATTCTATGGTGTCAAATACAAATACAAGTCTGAAGTCTGAAGCCAGGTCGAAACGAGGACAGGGGATCAGGAGAAGAGTTACAGGAACCAGTAAGACTCCCAAAAACTGTAGAAGCCTTCTGCAAGATGACAAAAACAAGACAGAACTATTCCATTTTCTCGCGGAGAAAATGTGTGAAGCACAGACGACAAGCACGGTGGTTGTGACAAAGGGAGAAGATGCCATAAGCAACACAGAGAAGTCCCTAGAAGCTGTGGCTCCATGCTGTCATGAGGAAACAGACACACGAATATTTGTGCATGCTAGGGATGCAGCAATGGAAGGTAGCAAATCCCTCATCATCAAAGCCAATGACACTGACGTGATCGTCATAGCAGTATCTGTACTGCCATCACTACAGGAGCTTGGTCTTCATAACATGTGGATTGCCTTTGGCCAAGGAGCCAGTCATCGACGGATTCCAGTTCATGATGTAGTTTCTGCGATAGGGCATAAGAAAGCTATTGGGATCCTATACTTTCATGCTTTCACTGGCTATGACGTTGTGTCTGGCTTCAGTGGGAAAGGAAAAAAAATCTGCATGGCAGACATGGAATGTCTGTGATGAAGTTCAGAAACATTCACCAAACTCAGCCAATGTCCAACAACAGTTGCTGATGTTCACCTGCAGAAGCTGGAAAGATTTGTTGTCCTCATGTACAACAGATCTAGTGCAGCCACTGGTGTAGATGAGGCAAGACTAAATCTCTTTTCCCGCAAGCAGAGACCATATGACTCCATTCCACCAACCCAGGCAGCCCTCAAGGAACATGCAAAGCGGGCTGCCTACCAGGCTGGTATCATCTGGGGCCAGGCAACAGTCTCCATTCCAGAAACAAGCAGTCCTGTCAACTGGGGATGGACGCAGAAGGGAGAGGCATGGCAGGTACGTTGGACGACCCTTCCCCCGATTGCGACATGCTGTCAGGAGCTGACCAAATGTGCCTGTAAGAAAGACTGCAACCAGAGATGCAAATACTTTCGCTCTGGACTTTCCTGCACAGCACTTTGCAGCTGCATATGTGAGCAGCAGTAAATGCACAAAGATGTACTCTCAGGAGAAGTCACAGGAACCAGTGCTATTTGTGAGTACTTTTTCTTTAGTAAGTTCTTTTTTGTTATATTTTTTCACTAAAAGTGTTATTTATGTGGATACAAATGTTGCAATGGACTTAAAACTATAAAAAATCATCTGAGCATGCTTGAAAACATACAAATCGTCACCAAGATCACTCAGATTGACCAACTACATCAATTTCTATAAGAAAAATCAACTCTTGAAGTTCAATATGGCGGCCATCTTGAAAAATAGCCGCCATCTTGGATTTTTAAATGGCCAATCAGGCAGACTTGACTAGTAACCATTAGAGAATTACCATGCCAAATTTGGTGCTTGTATCACCACTTGCATGATTCTCTTGAAAAATGGCATTTAGCTGCCCCACTATAACAGCCTCCCTTCCCACCGAATTAGTGAAAGAATTTGAAGTCACAAAACGTTTGGAAAAACTGAAGTTGAAGCACTCCACCATACCCATTGACTTACCAATGAAACTCTACAGTGAATTATCCCCTAAACTAGCTATAGCCCTCTGCTCCATTTTCAATGTTTTCCTCAGTCAAGCAACATGCCCAGCTGACTGGAAGACTTCGTATGTGTCACCAGTGCCCAAGACAACTAGCCCACAATCCTTAAATGAGCTCCGACCCATTGCCATCACCGGAATATCCAGCTTAATCTGCCAAAGTTTTTTTTGGGGACTGGGTTCATGCTGATATTGCAGGCGCCATAGATCCTCATTAATTTAGCAATATGAAAACTTTCTCCACCACTAACTGTCTTGTCAGCTTTCTCGACTACATATACAGCCATCTGGAAAAACGAAAGACGTTTGTGGCTGTCACCTTCATTGACTTCACCAAGACCTTTGACCTAGTCGACAACAATTTAATCAAGAAAGCTATCGACCTCGGGTTTCGGAGAAGTCTTATACCATGGCTTACAGACTTCTTTAGTAACCGACGCAATTCGTAAGTTTCTGATAGGCTGCCTCCACCTTTCAGTCACTCACCTTTGGCGTTCCCCAAGGCACTAAGATGGGAACGCTAAGTGAAACCTCTGCTCGCTGGAATTAATAGTATGTCGACGATCCACCATTGGGATCAGTGTGAATAACTCAGTTCCCAGCTACAGCGCCCTCCAGAATAATTGAACAGTCTCCAAAATTAGGAAACCATCATCCATACCAACACCATGGTTATGCACATCGTGTGTGTGTGTGTGTGTGTGCGTGTGTGAGCGAGCGCACAGGGTGGTGTAATGCATCTAGCGTGGAAGCATTATGTAGGTTAAGGTGCAAGCACTGCTTGCTTCCTCTTGCTCTCAGCTACCGCCGCTGGCTAGCCCTTGTGGCAAACAAGGAAGCAACTTGCATAAGTCTTCCCCTGCCAGTGAACAGCCTCTTCATCATCAAGACTCCTGTTGTGCCTCTTCGTGGCAACACACGGTAACTGGGCCCAGGCTAGACCAGTATGGGACCTCGGAGAAGCAGTGTGCCCTACAGGGACGGACCATAGGCCCACGGGCATGTGGACACGTCCTGGCGTCTACCAACCACTGCCCCGCTGCCTTGTGGATTAACCTTGGTAGGTATAAGGCTACGGGAGTAACCCCAAACGAAAAAGCTGAGGTGGAGCTCCGCATCAAGCAGACATGCTTACAGAGCTCCAACAAGACCCCGACAGAGATATAGGCGGAATAGGTGACCAACATGGGAACCCAACGACTACAACGGCAGAAGAAGGCAATGCATGATGGACAGGTAACCAAGGCGAAACCAAACAAACTGGGCTATCGGCAGTCAGTTGAAACTTCCCTTCTCCCCTGTTGTTGCAACACTGGCTCAGGAAAAGGGAGACCCAAGACTTGTGCTTGCATTCTGCGCTCCTGCCTCACCACATAACTTAACTCATGCGCAGCCATCATCCAATTCATCATACTCCTCCTCATCATCAAGCCCTTATACCCCAAAAGTCCCATGGCGACGGACGAGTGGCGACAGAAACAGGCAGAGATGACTGCCAGGAGTCTAGTCATTAATCTACACATGGGCGGCACAGATAAGATGGTCGTTTATGCACTGGGATCTAGGCAACAATGCAATTCGGCCCTGTTTGTGCGACTGAGCATCCCTTTCGAGGAGCCACTCTGCTCAACCCACATGGGGAGGGGTTAGGAAAAGTGCCCTAAACAGAGCTTGCCTAAAGAACCAACCTGACTGGGCAACTGCACCAGTAAGGACATCCTTATGCGGTCGAAAGCACAATTACAATCACGGATCAGAAAAACTAAAAATCTATACAACCTTTTATGGTCGTTGCATGTTTTGTCAGGACCCTTCTGGATTCTGGCACAAATGCACATCCTAAAAGAAGAACCGCCCTTCTGGCAAAAGAGCTAGCTAGATGTAATATCGACATAGCAGCCATTAGTGAGTCGCGGCTCCCTGACAGGAGTCGACTCACATAACGAGGGTCTGGCAATATCTTCTTCTGGAGGTACTACCGCCTGGGAAGATATTATGGAAGCATAATGTGTTGTCTAATGGTAGGCCCTGCTGCTATATGGCATAACGAAAATTGTGACCAAGTCCCAGGTTGCTGATCTATCTTTTTGCCTCATTTACACACAATTGTAGGGTCTCTTACTATGGACAACACCACAAATAAAACCGTACTCATTCTTGATCTGTTTTAAATTATTCTATTTTATTCTCCTATGTCGGTTGATATTAATACTGAAGCGGGGCCTTCTCGGATGGGTCCCACTGGTCAGGAAGGTTGTGGACCCCAGGGCCGACTGGGGCCTCAACTGACGCCACCGCGGTTGCTGGAGGATCGGCTTTTTTTCACACTTCATTTTTCCAACATTCGCGGACTGAGATCCAATTTTTCTTCTGTGGAGCACCATCTATCAACCTCTTCCCCCGACCTCTTACTACTCTCCGAACTTCAACTGACCAAAGCAACTTCACCCAAACCTTTTCAAGTCTCTAACTCAACCTTTATACCTACTTCCGTTCTAAGGGAGGTGTATGCGCCTACTGCAACACACGTACACCTATAGCCCGACTCACGGATCTTGATTCTCCCCTTTATGATGTCATCTGGCTCAAAATATCTCTACCTACTGTGACTATTTTTCTTTGTTTACTATACTGTTCTCCCAACTCTGCCAACTATTTCGAACTCTTTGACTATCTCACTTCTTGCCATGAATCGTTGCTATCCACACACCCCAACACCGAGATCCTCTACCTAGGGGATTTCAATGTACATCACAGAGAGCGGCTTGACTCTGCAAGGGATGACCCAGGTGGAGCTGAGGCACTCTCTTTTTCCTTACTTAATGATTTGGAACAAATAATCAAACACCCTACACGTGTTCCTGATCGACACGATCAACTTGCTAACATTCTTGATCTTTGTTTTACCTCTGCCCCCTTACGGTCTTCTGATCACAACCTTATTTCTATTAAATCAAAATGGGCACGACCACCTCCCCCACCCCATCTAAACGTCAACTAGGGCACTATCGGAGGGCAAGCTGGCAATCCTTGCGAGAATTCTTCACCGACTTTCCTTGGGATGAATGTTGCTTTTCCACTCGGGATGCCTCGGTATGTGCTGACAGCATTGCTGGGATTATACAGGGCGGCATGAGTGCATTTATCCCATCTTCTACCAAAACTTTCACATTGCAATCATGGTTTGATCGCTCCTGCTCTCTTGCTTGCAGGGTGAGAGATAAGGCATATCGTGCTATGAAACTATCTCCTTCTCCTATTACCCACACCTCTTTCATTACTTCTAGGAATCGTTGTAAGGCTATTCTTCGTAGGGCCAAGCAGAATTTTATTAAAAGAAAGACCGCTGTCCTGACTAATTCTTCCTCTAGTAAATCCTTCTGGTCCTTAACTAAAAAATCTGTAACAACTTCTGCACGCCTTCTTTTCCTCCCCTCTTCCGTCCCAATAACTCTATAGCCAATTCTCCCCCTGACAAAGCCAACCTCTTTGGCACCTTATTCTCCTCTTAATTCCACCTTAGACCATTCCCACTCTACCCCTCCTACCCCTGCACCTCCTACTGAACCTATGCACTTTCCGATAATCTCCACTCGCAGGGTTGCTGGTGTGTTATCCAGGCTGGATGTGAGTAAGGCGCATGGACCGGACGGAATACCCCCTCGTGTTCTGAGGGAGTGTGCTGAAGTCCTGGCCCCTGTGCTTCCTCGCCTCTTTCGCCTTTGCCTCAAAACCCAAACTTTTCCTTCTTCTTGGAAGCATGCCTTGGTTCAGTCCATCCCGAAGAAGGGTGACCATTCTAATCCCTCTAACTATCGCCCCATTGCCCTAACTTCATCCCTCTCTAAGATTTTTGAAGCTATCTTGGACTCCCATTTTTCTCCGTCACCTTGAACGCCTTTCTCTTTTGTCGGATCAGCAGTATGGCTTTCGCCAGGCGAGATCTACTGGTGATCTGCTCTCCTATTGCAGCCATCTTTGGTCATCCTCTCTTAGGGATTATGGGGAACTTTTGTCGTGGCTCTCGACATCTCCAAAGCATTTGACAGGGTATGGCACAAGTCTTTGCTATCTAAACTTCCCTCTTTTGGTATCTCTCCCCCACTTTGTTTTCTCATCTCTAGCTTCCTTGAGAACCGATCCATGGCAGGTGTTGTCGAGGGATCGATTTCTCGCTCTTTCTCTACCAGTAGTGGCGTCCCACAGGGTTCTGTTCTTTCACCAACTCTCTTCCTTCTTTTTATCAATGATTTACTTCAAGCTACAACTAATTCTATCCATTCTTACGCTGATGATTCTACTTTTCACTCTTCATCACATTTTCTCCTTCCTCCTAACTCTCAAACTAGATCTGTTTCTAGAACTGATACCTTTACTTCTATCAACGCGGATCTGTGCAGCATCTCTGAATGGGGAGGTACAAACTTGGTTAAGTTCAATAGTAATAAAACTCAATATTTCCCAATTACACTTTGCAAATTAGACGATCTCCCACCAATTACATTTCAGGAAGTTATCATCCTGCCAAATTCTGAAATAAATATGTTAGGCCTCACCATTTAGTATAACTAAAGCTGCCTCCCGAAAGTTGGGAATGCCGTACAGATGCAGCAGCTACTTCAATCATGAGCAGTTGCTCCAAGTATGTAAGGGATTCATTCGTCCTAACTTGGAGTACTGCTCTCATATCTGGGGTGGCTCTTCTTCTGTCCAACTATTAGATAGGGTGGAATCAAAGGCATTTCGTCTTATTAACTCTCCTCCTTTAGTCGACAATCTCTTTTCCCTTTCTCTTCGCCGCAATGTTGCTTCACTCCCTCTCTTTTACAGGTACTTTAACAGGCAATGTTCGGTGGATTTGGCATCCTGTGTACCGCCGGCAAGGCCGTGGGTTTGTAACACACGTCTTGCCCGTGGTGCCCACCGTTTCTCTGTGGATGTCGGTCACACGAGAATAATCCGTTATAGTACCTCCTTCTTTCCTCACACAGCCAAACTGTGGAATGCTCTGCCTTCTTCTGTGTTACCATGCTCTTACAATCTGTCTCATTTTAAAAAGCTGGTTTTCCGGCATCTTCGTGGTGTAGATTAATACAGTATAACCTTTTTTTTCTATATTTACAATTTCTTTCCGTTCTTTTTTTTGTCGCCCCCCAGGCTCCGTTGTGGGTCGTTTGACCTGTGCCCGGGTGGGCTGATTCCCGTAAAAAAAAAAAAATCTATGGAGTTGGCTTTGCCATCTGCCAACGCATCCCATACAGGATAACTGAAATGCCAGTTGGGATCAACGACCACCTCATGACGCTCAGAGTCCCATTGAATCACTAACGTCATGCCTTTTTCATCAGTGCATACGCCCCAACACTGGATCCAGAGGATGACATCAAGGAGGCCTCTTATGCCGACCTTGACAGAGTGCTAACCTCAATCCCCAGAGAAGATAAGGTTTTGCTCCTTAATGACTTCAATGCTGGAGTTCGTAGATATGCTGACATTTGGCAGGGAATCATAGGGAGACATGGACTAGACAAGGTTAATCCAAACGGCCTACTCCTCTTCACCAAGTGTGCTGCACACCACCTCACTATCACCAATATCTTGTTTAGGCAGGCCGACAAGTTCAAGGGTTCGTGGCAACACCCACGACCCAAACACTAGCATCTCATTGACTACATCATTGTCAGAGAAACATATCGCCAAGATGTCCACATCACCTTAGCAATGCATGGCTCAGACCACTGAGACACTGATCATCGGCTTGTCAGAACCAAGCTGTCACTTTAAATCGCTCGAAAACGACAAAGGCAACAAACCTCCAGAATAGGTTTAACACAAAGCATTTAGAGGATCCAGCAGTAGCATATGATTTCAGAGAGCAGCTCAAACATGGGCTGATAAACAAGCCAACAACAAACAATCCAAATCCCAGTGCCTAATGAAGTATTCTCGACACTGTCAAGACAAAAACCTGCAGAGAGACTCTCGGCGAGATCGAAAGATTACACCAGGACTGGTTTGATGAAAATTACCCGGAAATCAATATACTCGTCGATGATAAACGTGCTGATTTAACTGACTGGCAGAACAATCCCTCAGTCTGGGACCAAAGAGGATGCCTTCCGCACGAAGAAAGCGGTTGCCTAGTGCAAACTTTGCAAACTAAAGAGCGATTGTTTTAAAACAAAAGCATGTGAAACGCAAAAATTGCAGATCAACACAAGATGCGTGAATTTTAAATTCTACTAAAACATTTTATAGGCCAATATTTCGTGGTAGAACCCCCTCTGCTCATCTGACGGTAAATCCCGATTTAAAGATGAAGAAGGCATCTATAAATGCTGGAAAGAGCAATACCATTCATTGCTCAACCAAAACACCAATGAGGATGTCCTGACTATCCAGCAGTTCCCTCAGCATCCAGAACTGAGCCGTCTCAGCTATCCTCCATTCCTGGATGAGGTATCTACTGTCACCAAACAGATGAAAAATAACAAAGCCTCAGGGCCTGATGAAATCCCAGTCGAGGTGTATGAAGCAGGAGGACCTCTGCTTACTAGACATCTCTACTCTCTCCTGGAGAATATATGGGAAAGGAAGGAATTACCCCAAGCTCTTAAAGTCGCCTCCATCGTCAATATTTATAAGAACAAGGGAGACATGTCAGACTGTGGCAACTACTGCGGGACTCTCTACTGTCCGAAGCTGGCAAGATTTTTGCCCGAGTCCTCCTAAACAGACTATTACCTGAGGCGGAAGACTTCCACCCAGAATCTCAGTGTAGCTTTAGACCTGTGGTGTCAAACTCAAAACGTTTCGAGGGCCAATTCCTATTTAAGTTACCCTCTTCAGGGCCATCACAAGTGCTATATCACATATTTGCAGGATTGAAGTTTACAGCTTCACACATTGCCTTACTTGGCTTACCAGGAGTACCTCATATAGGTTTGTCTGATCTTATGATTGTAAAATATAGTTTACTTATTAATCATGATTAAAGCTAATAATAGGATAGCAAGAGGAATATATATATATATATATATATATATATATATATATATATATATATATATATATATATATATATATATATATATATATATATATATATATATATATATATATATATATATACAAACCAAGGTGTATATGTATAAATATATATATATATGTAATATATAGACCCCCCAATCTTGACAGAGTCAATGAGCGACTTATCTGGGATGAAATGCGCAGGGCTTCCATACACAACAAAGTCTGTATAGTAGGCGACTTTAACCTTGGCCAAATAGATTGGACCGACCTTACGGGAAACTCAGAATCAGAGGATTTTCTCGAGACGATCCAGGACTGTTTCCTAAGTCAACATATAACCGAACCCACACGGGGTAATAATATATTGGATTTAGTTTTGTCAAACAGAGAAAACCTCATTTGCAATGTCGAGGTAGGGAACGAACTTGCAAACAGCGATCACAAAGAAATTCGATTCCAGTTAGATTTTCAGGGCAGACGTAAGGAAAATTCCACTAAAGTACCAGATTTCAGAAGGGCAAACTTTGACAGTTTAAAGAGGCAGCTAAGAGAGGGGGTGTCGCGCTTGGCCGTGAACCTGACAGATGACACCGACCTGATAACGAGATCTGAGATTGCCGAGTTCCACGACAACTTAAATAGTGAGTTACTTAATGCACAAAGGCAGAACATACCATACAAAAAACTCAGATCAAACAACAATGACCCTAAATGGATAAATAATTATTTAAAGAACATCATTGGCCAAAGGAAGGCTATAGGTAGAAGGATAAATCGTGGCGAAATTCACCTCCGGGACTATTATAGGGTATTGGCGAGTAGGGTTAAAACCGAGATAAGGAAAGCAAAGAGGAATAATGAGGTAAGGATAGCAAGGGAGGCAAAGACAAACCCCAAAGGATTCTACCAAATGTACCAAACTAAAACACGAGAAAAGATTGGACCAATACGGTCAGACTCCGGCGAGCTCACTGATAACGACGGAGAAATGAGCAATAATTTGAATAAATATTTTTCAACAGTTTTCACCAGCGAAAATTTAAACATGATACCCGAGGCACCGACTCTATTCAGAGATAGTGAAGAAAACAAATTAAGTGAGATAGTAGTGACTAGTAACGATGTTAGTAAGCAAATAGACAAACTAAAGCCTAATAAGTCACCTGGTCCCGATGAGATATTTGCCAGAGTATTAAAGGAATGTAAGGAAGAGCTTAGTATGCCCTTAGCAAAGTTGTTTAACATGTCCTTAAAAACAGGTGTAGTACCAGAATCCTGGAAAATAGCGAATGTAATACCGATCTTCAAGAAGGGGGATAGATCACTATCCTCTAACTACCGCCCAATCAGTCTAACATCAATAGTAGGCAAATTACTGGAAGCAATCATTTCAAACTCTATTCGAAATCATCTGGAGAAGCACAGATTGATCAATGATTCCCAGCATGGCTTCACAAGCGGACGTTCTTGCCTAACTAATCTATTAACATTCTTTTCATCAGTTTTCGAATCAGTGGACGAGGGGCACAATTATGATGTGGTATATCTCGACTTTAGCAAAGCCTTCGACAGAGTACCCCACGAAAGACTAATTAGAAAGGTAGAAGCTCATGGCATCAAAGGTGACATCCTTAAATGGATTAGGGCGTGGTTACAGGACAGGAAACAGCGAGTGAGCATTAACGGCACTAAGTCCCATTGGAGCAACGTCACAAGTGGAGTTCCCCAAGGCTCAGTACTTGGACCATTATTGTTTATTATATACATAAACGACATAGATATCGGCATAGACAGCAACATAAGTAAATTTGCTGATGATACTAAAATAGGACGTGTTATCAAATCTGACGAGGACTCGGCAAAACTACAGGAGGATCTAAACAAATTTTTCGAATGGTCTGAAAAATGGCAGATGAAATTCAACATTGACAAATGTAAAGTACTCAGTATAGGGAATGTAAACAGGGAAACCAGATACCAGATGAACAAAGATGCCATAGAGAAATCCGACTGCGAGAGAGATTTAGGAGTAATGATAAGTAGGAACCTTAAGCCAAGTAAACAATGTGTTTTTGCTCGTAACAAGGCTAATAAAGTACTTGGGTTCATACAAAGGAGTGTTAGTTACAAGACTAGCGAGGTCATCCTAAAACTGTATCTTGCTCTTGTGAGACCACACCTGGATTACGCAGTCCAGTTCTGGTCGCCGTATTACAGAATGGATATAGAATCCTTGGAAAGAATCCAGAGGAGAATGACAAGACTAATCCCGGGTATCAGGAACCTTGAGTATAGAGACAGGTTAAAGCATCTTAATTTGCACTCCCTTGAGAGACGTAGAGCGAGGGGCGACCTGATAGAGGTGTATAAATGGAAGGCAGGGCTAAACAAAGGGGACATTACAAAGGTACTCAAATTATCCAACCAGGAGCGAACTCGTAACAATGGTTTTAAATTGGACAAATTTAGATTTAGGCGTGAAATAGGTAAACACTGGTTTGGAAACAGAGTAGTGGATGAATGGAACAAGTTACCAAATATCATCATTAACTCGAATACGCTGAATTGCTTCAAACATAGGTTGGATGCTCATATGAGCAATAGGGGTTGGGTGTAAACGGGACTGCCCAGTATGGGCCAATAGGCCCGCTGCAGTTTCCTCCATTCTTATGTTCTTATGTTCTTATATATATATATATATATATATATATATATATATATATATATATATATATATATATATATATATATATATATAAATATATATATATATATATATATATATAAATATATATATATATAAATATATAAATATATATATATAAATATATATATATATATATATATATATATATATATATAAATATATATATATATATATATATATATATATATATATATAAATATATATATATATATATATATATATATATATATAAATATATATATATATATATAAATATATATATATATATATATATATATATATATATAAATATATATATATATATATATATATATATATATATATATATATATATAAATATATATATATATATATATATATATATATATATAAATAAAAATATATATATATATATATAATCAACACCTCAACCCGCCAGGATTCGAACCCACGGCCCACAAGCCTATGACTGTGACCGGGAACGCTAACCACTGGACCACCAGGATACTAAAAGCAGTCCTAGACTTTGTTATATTTCACACAAAGCCTGTTCAACGAGCTTATGGCGCCGTGAACCTCTAATGGGGACCACCCGTATCACTTAGGTGGTCAGAGTAACGTTTTACCAAATCCGGCTTCGAAACACGAGGATCCATATACATTTCATTAGCCCAATAAAGCACGCGGACTTCTACATACAATCAACACCTCAACCCACCAGGATTCGAACCCACGGCCCACAAGCCTATGACTGTGACCGGGGAAGGCTAACCGCTGGACCACCAGGATACTAAAAGCAGTCCTAGACTTTGTTATATTTCACACAAAGCCTGTTCAACGAGCTTATGGCGCCGTGAACCTCTAATGGGGACCACCCGTATCACTTAGGTGGTCAGAGTAACGTTTTACCAAATCCGGTCACAGTCATAGGCTTGTGGGCCGTGGGTTCGAATCCTGGCGGGTTGAGGTGTTGATTGTATGTAGAAGTCCGCGTGCTTTATTGGGCTAATGAAATATATATGGATCCTCGTGTTTCGAAGCCGGACATATATATATATATATATATATATATATATATATATATTATATATATATATATATATATATATATATATATATATATATATATATATAAATATAAATATAAATATATAAATATAAATATATATATATATATATATATATATATATATATATATATATATATATATATATATATATATATATACATATATACATATATATATATATATATGCTGATAACCACAAGGAAAGAAGAAAACACGAAGTTCCCAAGCGCTTTCGTGTAATTCACATCTTCAGGGGTGAGTACAGACTAAAGAGAAATACAAATCAAGGTGTATATATACAGAGGAGGGTGAGACCAGGTCCACAATGGTCAGGTATTAGGCAATGACCCTACTAATCTTTAAATAGCACACAACGGTTGGTGGTCAGGTCAGATGGCATGGTGACCCAACCTTCTCACCTGGTTACAAATCTTCTTAATTACAAAATTGTCCAATTTGTACATGCCATTACTCAAATTCATGTTGAATGCTTCGGTATGTTTAATAAGACTAGATTCTATGATGTTCCTACTATCAATTGAATTACATGGTAATATTGAGGAGGCATTATCCCAGTCAATGCAATGCTTGTTATCCCTCAAATGAACAAACAGAGCATTGGATTCCTGGCCTGTCCTAACACTGTATTTGTGTTGTTTAATTCTAGATGCAAGATCTTTACCTGTCTGGCCTAAGTAAAACATCTGACCTGACCACCAACAGTTGTGTGCTATTTAAAGATTAGCAGGGTCATTACCTAATACCTGACCATTGTGGACCTGGTCTCACCCTCCTCTGTATATATACACCTTGGTTTGTATTTCTCTTTAGTCTGTACTCACCCCTGAAGATGTGAATTACACGAAAGCGCTTGGGAACTTCGTGTTTTCTTCTTTCCTTGTGGTTAGCAGCCGATACCTAGATCACGCGCACCTACAGAGATTTACTTGCATATATATATATATATATATATATATATATATATATCTTGATAAAATCACACGGGAGAATGGAAACAACGGAATACCTTAGCTTTCGCCTTTATTCAAGACATCTTCAGAGGCAACTGGATTACATAGACAGAGAGAGGCTTAAATATACAGGGTGACTTTAAAAACATGAGGTCAGGTCATAAGATTTATCTTATCCACGTTTTCATTGTGGATTTACATGATATATATATATATATATATATATATATATATATATATATATATATATATATATATATATATATATATATATATATATATATATATATATGCATTATTTTCGGGCTACAATTTATTATAGAATTCCATTAGTGTTATTACTAGCATTAACAATATAAATTCAATTATTGCCACAATGATGAAAAGATCATTTCGGAATTTATGGACTCATTTCATATCTGCATTTTTCCTTCCTAACTATTTCTATCATAATTTTACGGTCTGATAAATGTTACCGTCATTCCGTTGGCCACACCTGACCATTCCAAGGGCCACATTTGGCCCTCGGGCTATGAGTTTGACACCCCTGCCTTAGACCATCACGTGTCACCACTTACATGATCTCTGCTGCCCGCCAGATACAGGAAAAGTGCAGAGAACAGCGTCGTGACACCGATTATAAACGGAGATAGCGAAGAAATTAGATTAAGCGAGATAGTAGTGACTAGTAACGACGTTAGTAAGCAAATAGACAAGTTAAAGCCTAATTAAACGCCAGGTCCCAATGCGATATTTACCAGAGTATTAAAGGAATGTAAGAAAGAGCTTATTATGCCCTTAGCAAATTTGTTTAACCTGTCCTTAAACACGGTTGTATTACCAGAATCCTGGAATATAGCGCATGTAATACCGATTTTGAAGATGGGAGATAGATCACTATCCTCTAATTACCGTCCAATCACCTTAATATCAATTGTAGGCAAATTACTGGAAGCAATAAATTCAAACTCTATTCGAAATCACCTTGAAAAGAACAAGTTGATCAAAGATTCCCAACATGGCTTCACAAGCGGGCGTTCATGTATAACTAATCTATTTGCATTCTTTTCAGCTGTTTTCGAATCAGTGGACGAGGGGCACGACTATGATGTGGTATAACTTGACTTTAGTAAGCCTTCGACAGAGTTCCACACGAAAGACTAATAAGAAAAGTGGAGGCTCATGGCATTGGAGGAGATATTCTAAAATGGATAAGTGCTTGGTTACGGAACAGGAAACAGCGATGAGCATTAACGGCACTAAATCCGATTGGAGTAACGTTATATGTGGAGTACCCCAAGGCTCAGTACTTGGACCATTATTATTTATTATATACATAAACGACATAGATATCGGCGTAGACAGTAACATAAGTAAATTTGCTGATGACACTAAAATAGGGCGAATATATAAATCTGTCGAGGACTCAGCAAAACTACAGGAAGATCTAAACAAATTTTCGAATGATCTGAAAAATGACAGATGAAATTCAATGTGGACAAATGTAAAGTACTTGGTCTAGGAGATGTAAACAGAGAAACCAGATATCAGATGAATACGCTGGATAGCTTCAAACATAGGTTGGATGGATTTTTGAGCGATAGGGATTGGGTGCAAATGGGACTGCCCAGTATGGGCCAATAGGCCCGCTGCAGTTTCCTCCATTCTTATCTTCTTATGTTCGTCGATCTAACCAAGGCCTTCAACACGGTCAACAGGGAAGACCTCTGGCGGACCCTCAGCCAAACTAGTTTAGCTGCCCACCAAAATTCATCACCATTGTGTGGCAACTCTACGACGGCATGAACGGCAGTGTCTTCACAATGGCACCCAGTCTGAGTTCTTCTCCATTCAAACGGGGTAAAACATGGATGTGTACTGGCACCAACTCTCTTTTCCATTTTCTTGGCTGCCTTCCTTACTTGTGCTAGTGCCAATTTAGCTGGCGGAGTGGACATAGAGTACCGGATGTAGGATCTTTTCAAATTAATACGACTCCAGGCAGGAACAAAGGTGTCGGCAAGTTCCATTACTGAACTTCAGCATGTAGACGACCACACCCTTGTCGCCCACACTGAACACGACCTACAGGAGATCTTGAACACTTATGTCGATGCATATGCACACTTCGGCCTTGAGGTAAATGTGTGTAAGACTCAGATTCTCTTTCAGCCTGCCCCTGGTTCAGCCACACCTCCACCATCCATCCAGTTAAATGGTACTACTCTCTCTAATGTTACCCACTTTCAGGATCTCGGCTCCCACCTGTCCACCACTGCGGACATCGATGAGGAGATTCAACATCGGATCAGATGTGCACCTCAAGCCTTTGGCAGACTCCATTCCCGTGTCTTCAGCTGTAGGGAGTTGAAATTATCTACAAAGTTGCACGTATATCGAACAGTGGTCCTCCCCACCCTGCTATATGGCAGTGAGACATGGGTTACATACAGGAGGCACCTCAAGGCACTTGAAAACTTTCACCAACGTAATCTACGTTCCATCCTACGAGTTCGTTGGGAAGACAAGAGAACAATACCAGTATTCTCGCTGACACCAACTGTAAGAGCATCAAGGTTAACATTATCCATGAACAACTGCATTGGTCTGACCGTATTACCCGCATGGACGAAAGTAGACTGCTAAAGCAAATACTTTACAGTCATCCAACGAATAATAAACGTAACGCTGGCGGGCAACTGAAAAGGTATAAGGATTGTGTTAATACAAACCTGAAAAAGTGTCAAATTGACCCCTTCACCTGGGAGATGATCACTCCACACCGTAACGCTTGGAGGATCACTGCACGAGAAGATGTCAATACTTTCGAATTACCCCGACTACAACCAAGGCAGACAAGCGCCAGCTCCGCACTAGATGGAGCCATCCACATATGCACCATGTGTGAACGACTCTGTCGGTCCCGTATCGGCCTCTTTAGTCATCTTAAAACTCACCAACCTAGATGACATCCTTAATAGCTCTTAATTATCACTGTATCATAGCTGGGTGATCATCATACTCGATTCCGAGTGACAGCAAAGTAACAGTATGCACTGTATGTATATTATGTATGCTGGATTATATATCATGTATGTATATTATGTATGTGCTCCATTTATGTATTATTTATTCAGCCTAGCTAGCAGCGTGTGGCAATGTTATTACCATATCCCACATGCTTAATTAATGTGCCTGGCGACGTATGGAAGCTGCTAATGTATCACTTGCCATACGCCGTCTATAGCAGTTGACCAGCAGGAGCCTAGCCGGGGAGAGTGCTGCTCCCCTTTGTGTACATACTCTTATCCAGTAAACCGAACCTACAAAACTATACAGGTGTTTGTGTTCTCTCCTGTATATAGAACTTATTATTCAGAACCTAACATGGCGCAGTGATCCGATCTTACTGGATAATTACGAGTGAAAGTGCAAAGTTTGTAGAAAGCCGGCTATGGACTCTATGGACTCTCGCTTGGGTCAACTCCCGCGCGTCACCTCTCCTCGAAGAATTTAGCAACTTTGAGCAGTGTCAGTGATTTTCTGTGAAGTGTTTAGTGCATTGTGTGTTCGTGCCATTCATGTGTGACCTTGTTCTAAAGGATTCCCAAGATATACGGCACGTTCTGGGCATTTGTAAGGAGTAGAGTTCAGTGCACCCGTCTCTGACCGCGTTCTGAGGGTAACTGGACTGACTGGGAGTCGCCGCGCCTCTCCCTCCACCCCCTCACAGCGCCGCCTCCACCCCCCCTCACAGCTGGGGCGAGACGCTTTTCCCGCCCGGGACACACACTCACACACATACATGTACTAACACTCGCTGACCGCGCGGCTTCCTTATATATATTTTATATATATAATCTACTTATCTGTGTATTTAATTAATTTTTTGTCTGAAATCTTGTTGATACGACGGGCTGACCGGTCAACACTGATTTAAGACACAGTACACAGATGAAGTAGTCATGTCTCATGCCTTACGTAGCCGTGGACCCAGCGCCTGGATGAGTCAGGCGGGTGATAGCCCCGCAGAGATGGATGACCAGGCCGGCCACGACGCTCCAGCCCCCACATCGCGCAGTCCCTCACCTCAATATTCAGCGTTGTCTCCAGAGATAATTGCTTTACTGAAGTTTATGAGAGATGAGAAACGCGAGGATGAAGCCCACAGACGTTTGGCGGATGAGCACAGAAGGCAAGCAGAGGCAGAACGAGACAACCAACGGAGATTGGAAGACAGTGAACGGTTTGAAGCCTTGATATCTCGCCTCACTGTTAACCAAGCCCCTGGCTCTAACACTGCCTCGGTACTGACTGGTTCAGATACCTCATCCATGCTTCCTTCACACCCCCCAGCCCCACCTAAAGCAGCAGCTCAAACACCGCCCATCTTGAAGCCTGATGTGAATTTCCAGACTTTTCGTGAATGGCGGCGACGGTGGACTGATTATTCTACAATGGTGGATCTCCAGAGTTTGTCACAGCCTAAACAACTCATCCAGCTGCGTATGTGCCTGTCCTTGGAAATTCAGCGTGTCTTGGAACATACGTTGCAGGTACCCCCAACCTCTTCACTGTCTGTAGAGGAGGTACTGGACGTTCTACAACGGCACATCAAAGGACAGCAGAATGAAGCTCTGCGCAGGAGGGAATTGTTTAGCTGTAGACAGATGGAGGGTGAGTCTTTTGATGCCTTTTACGTACGACTCAAGAGCGCCTCGGAAGAGGTAGATATATGTCCAGGCCACCACCAGCAGTGCGAGGAGACCCAGTTGAAGCAGGTGATCCTGATGGGTGTCAAGGACGAGGAACTTGTCCAACGCCTCACCTCCCTCGACTCTTCCTCTTCTCTTAAGGATGTGTTGACGATATGTCGCTCCTATGAGGCTGCCAGGTGTGCCACCTCTGCCATCCGTGCTCCCCCTACAGCTGTACGCGCTGTGTCCCGGTACAAGAATGACAAGAAGTCTGTTCCTACGCCTTCGCCCGCCACGTCCACGCCAGGTTTATTTTGCAACAACTGTGGTAAGCAGCACGGAACACAGGTGTGTCCAGCTGCTCAGTCTACCTGCAACAGTTGTGACCGTAAGGGCCACTGGTCACTCACAGTACGGTGCCCAGCCAAACGCGTCCAGTGCAATGTGTGCGGTCGTCTGGGCCACTATGACAAGTGTTGCCCTTCCAACATACCCAAGGGACCGCGTCGGCGGAAGCTTCAGCCCCCCTCCACCAGAGAGGGCCGCCCACAGTCTTCCAATCAGAGGTACGACGACTCTTGACAACGCTCGAGCCACATTAGGAATGTGTGCTCCCCCCCGCGTCCCAGGACCAAAGTCCCCCAGTACATCAGCGTCATCGTGACCTACGGCGGTGTGTCATCCCGTCTTCAGATGTTGCCCGACACCGGCGCTGATGCTACAGTCATCGGTCCCCAGCATTTGCAATGCTTGGGGCTCTCTCCAAGTGATCTAGGACCGCCCCCCAAGGATCTCCGCTTTATGGCAGATGGTTCACAGATGACCCCGGCCCTGGGTTCACTCTATGCACACGTCACCTTTGGCAACAGGTCGTGTCAAGCCTGGATTGATGTGCATAATGGCGTCCCGACTCCTTTGCTGTCCTACAGACATTGCCAAGAGTTGGCCATCATCTCCCAGGACTTCCCAACACCGATTCTCGAGGTAAAACACGCCAACAGGGTGCACGAAGGGAGCAGCAACTACCCTGCTGCCGCCCTACCCCTACCTCTGGCCAGTGACACCTCTCCTTCGGTAGTTGTCCCTGCTGCTTCAAGTCTCCACGCCTTGGCTCGCCTCCACGACAGTCACTGTGGAGCCGAGGCCACCAAACGGCGTGCAAGACAGACTGTGTTCCGGCCTGGCATCGACCCCGACATCTCCAATGCTGTCCAGGTGTGTAAGCCCCGCCACGTATTACAACCCAGCCAGCAGCAGGAACCCTTTATGAGTGACGACAACCCCACCCGCCCCTTTGAGTCTGTGTCGGCCGACTTTTTCTGTGTGTCAGGAAAGTCCTTCCTCGTTATCGTCGACCGTCTCTCTGGTTGGCCGGTTGTCATCAAGTGCGGTAATGACACGACGTCTGCCGCCACCATCAGCAAGTTCCGCCACTACTTCCGTGACGTGGGCGTTCCTGTACGCCTGCGAACCGACGGAGGGCCTCAGTTCACAAGCCGGGACTTTGCTGTGTTCCTTGACCGATGGGGAGTCCGGCATGTGTTGTCATCGCCCCATTACCCGCAGTCCAACCGCCACGCTGAGGCTGCTGTCAAATCCCTGAAGCACCTCATCCTTAAGGTGGCCCCTTCTGGGAACATTGACTGCGAGGCCTTCGACAGGGGTCTTCTTGAACTCCGCAACACACCTAACTACACCGGACGCTCCCGTGCCCAGGTTTTGTATGGACGCCCCCTTCGTTCTTGTGTCCCTGCTCACCCTCAATCCTTCTCCAAGGAGTGGCAGGCCAAGACAGAGGATTGTGATCGCCGAGCCGCCGAACGTGTTCAGGACGTCGTCGCCCGCTACAATGACCACGCCCGTTCTCTCCCCAGGTTGAGTGTCGGCACCCAAGTCCGTGTTCAGGACCCGACCTCCCTACGTTGGGACAAAGTAGGCGTAGTCATGGGTCTCGGCAGGTCACGGGACTACCAGGTGCGGTTACCCAGTGGTCGTGTGCGGTGGAGGAACCGCCGTTTTCTCCGACCCGTAACAATGCCGTTTGCTGGCCCCGCCACCAGTGTTGAGTCCCATACCCTTCCCAGTGATGAAGTCCCTCGACGCTCAGAACGGATCCAAAAGAAAAGGTCCGCTCAAGACTTTGCTATGAGCGTATAGGGGGGAGGGAGGTGTATGTATATTATGTATGCTGGATTATATATCATGTATGTATATTATGTATGTGCTCCATTTATGTATTATTTATTCAGCCTAGCTAGCAGCGTGTGGCAATGTTATTACCATATCCCACATGCTTAATTAATGTGCCTGGCGACGTTTGGAAGCTGCTAATGTATCACTTGCCATACGCCGTCTATAGCAGTTGACCAGCAGGAGCCTAGCCGGGGAGAGTGCTGCTCCCCTTTGTGTACATACTCTTATCCAGTAAACCGAACCTACAAAACTATACAGGTGTTTGTGTTCTCTCCTGTATATAGAACTTATTATTCAGAACCTAACATGCACATCAACCTCTCCTCTGACCTTGTGCAACGTCGCTTCATTACTTTGGGCCCCAACACACTCCAGGTTGTGGACTCCACCAAGCTCGTCGGCGTAACTATAGATAACAAACTATATTGGAAACACACATGAGTACAATTGTCAAATCGTCCAGTTTTCGTCTCCACCTCCTCCGCCGACTCAAGTCCCTTGGGGTTTCCGCGCCCAAGTTCCTCATTGCTTACTCAATACTTATACTTCCTAAGATCACGTATGCCTCCCCTGCCTGATCTTCCTCTCTAAGTGCCACACAACGGAAACACATAGAAAAAGTGCAAAAGAGGTCGTGTGCGATTATTTTACCCCCCTCTTACTCCACATATCAAGAAGCGCTCAACACACTGAACCTCTTGGCTCGCTCTGATCATCATCATAACCTCCTCTCAAATGTGAGGAGAAGCTTCTGCACCATCCTCGACACTGGCTCTTGCTTCCACTTAAGATCCCTCGTCTGCAAATTGCTGTTCTATACCACAAACGCATCCAGCCCGTACGAGCACGTACTGATCGCTATAAGAACAGCCCAGTCCCAACCATTGTAAAAAAAAGTATCAACAACTCATAGCCAACCAGTGTGTTCACTCCCTGCCAATCTTACATTTTTTGCAGTGTTTCTATGTTGAAATGTTCTGTAGTATGACCTTCTCCCCACCTTGTATACCACATCTGTATCAATCTTTTTTATCTTACTGGCATTAGCCTACCCGGGCACAGGTCATTGTACAAATTGTATAATGACCCACATCAAGGCCTGAGGGGTGAAAATATAATAACAAAATAGCAATACACTAATAACATTAATAATAACAACAATAAAATTGTTATTTGTATATTATTTGTTAATCAAGTGACCCATTCCTCACCCACACACACAAACACCCCCCCCCCTACACACACACATACACAAGTGTGTGTGTGTGTGTGTGTGTAAGCAATACCATTGCAGGTACTTACCTTTGTTCAGTATAGCTTATCTAAAACAACCTTTACTGGCATCTTTAACGACCACTATTGTTGAGTTATTGATGTTCCGAGCTGTTTTCAAAACATTCAGGAACTACCGCCAGGGTGTCGCCTACCAACGTCTTAGTAAATGCATACGTTTACAGTTGCGAAAGTAAACTGAAAACACCTGGGGCATTGCACCATGTTGTGTAAGTATAAGTAATTTCGCTCTACCGCCGGCGAATGTGCAGGGCGGCCAAGTCTGTCTATGGCTGGCTACACTCAGTTACTCTCCGGGAGGGATTTTTTTGCCCTAGTCTCTCTAAATTTTACTTCACAGAACACATCCCCACTGTACATATCTACATTCGGATTTACTTAAAACCCTTACTATAAGTTATTTACATAGAATCCAAGTGGAAAATCTAACAGAGAAAATTCTGGGAAGCCGCTCAACCAGATTCGCTACTTATTAAACCTCTATAGAGATATCCTACACACACACACACACACCGTCTTCAGCAATCATGGGGTGAGGATGTCTGTAGTTGGCGCTGCCCGCTGAGGCAGCCGTGGTCTGTCGGGCCTTCCCCTTCCCTAACTCCTCCTTCCCACCTGGATTTATCAACATCCTCCCACCAACAGTACAGTGCAAAGACTGACGATCAGCCCACAAGAGACAAAAGTGACAATTTCAACTAGAAAGAAAGAAACAACTGTTAGAGTGACAATCAGTGCTTAGTGGTCAATGTTGTCCTGATGCGGACCTGGCACACCCAGGGTCCGCCGTACACTCGCCACCACCAACACTGGATGAGAAGCCAAGAAAGACTCCAAACTACGTCAGGAGAGAAATTAGGACTCCCTACTCCACCCAGCTGAGGAACTGTGAATTCCTAAATACATCACACGAGGAAGACGAACCAGCTACAACACCCTGTGTGAGCTGAACGACCTACTCGGACCACGTAGTGGATGTGATACACATCTGCGAGGGAGCGGCTTAGCACCTTGGTACGACGGCCATCCAAACAGTGGGAAGGATTTTGTTGGCGCCAATATCAGGTCACAGGAATGTTTAGAAGATCAGCTCGAATAGTACTAGTTCTATAGTTAATCTATATGTTGACTTTATGTTGATTATATTTTTTGTATTGAAAGATTTTGTCAATCAAGCGACCCACTCCCCGATTTCACCTTATGTAATTTATCATCTCTGTTCATTGTATATTTTCAGCCTTCCGGCTGACATGTTATATCAATAAGCCGTTCATTATTATTATTCTTACTATTATTATTATTATTATTATTATTATTATTATGCACACACACACAAAATGTTCATAGAAGGTAATAGGTAGCAACATAGGAAAGGTTAGGAGTGAGAAACTTTTCAAGAGGTTTAGGGAGGCGCTAGGGAAGGTTAGAGATAATGGAGGGATCCCGATAGTATGTGGTGTCTTGCCTAGAAAAGGAGTTGGTGGTGAATGGCTGTCCAGGGCAATTGCTATAAATTGCCGACTAGAAAAAACATTGTGCAAGCAATGGTTGGGCGTTCATTGATAACTGGCAACCATTCTCTGGCAACAACTACCTGTACAGTCGTGACGGAGTACACTTATCTCGCTCGGGATAAAACGTTGTCTGCATCCCTGGAGCGTGAAATTGTCACTCCAAAGGGGGGTTTCGTCTGTAGAGAGAGAGATCAGGGTAAGTGCGAGTCAAAAACAAGCAAGTCCTGGGGAGTAAAATTGGTTACTTAGGACTAGGGGTAAAACACGACCAAGGAAAGGTAGGTTTAAATGTATACTATGCAAACAGTAGGAGCGTTAGAAATAAGTTAAACTTACTGAGAACGGTTGTATGTACCGAGAATGTAGACATCATAGCAATCACCGAAACTTGGATGATTCTGGCGAGCAAGAACTTTTTATCAGAGTACCACATAGAAGGGTACAACCTTTTTCACAAGGACAGGGAAGGTAGGAAGGGGGGAGAGGACGAACTCTTCGTCAGGGATACATTTAAATGTTGTATTAATAATTCAATAAGGGGTGAAATAGGAACCGATTCTCTATGGGTAGAAATTGCGGAAGGAAGAGAAAAAACTAATTATGGGTGTGATTTACAGGCCCCCAAGCCTTGGGAAAGAAGCAGCTCAGCCCATATGGCAGGAAATGAGTAGGGCAGCAAAATACAACAACTTGTGCATTATGGGGGATTTCAACTTCAGAAATATTGACTGGGAAAACATTATAGGTGACTATGAATCTGTAGACTTCCTAGACGCAGTACAGGACTATTTTTTAAAGCAATTAATTACAGAATCTACTAGAGGTGACAATATATTAGACCTAGTATTAACAAATAAAGAAAACCTTATCAGAGATATCACAATAGGGGAAGATCTAGGGAACAGTGATCACAGAGAAATCAGGTTCACCCTAAATTGGGAAACGAAAATCAATGACAATATGGCCAGAGTCCCAGACTTTCGATCAGGGGATTATCACGGAGCTAAGAAGGTACTTAGGTTTTTTTTTTTTTAGGTTAAGGTGGGTAACGGATGGAAGGCATGCTGGGGCTCAAGGCACAGCCATACATAAGGGATAGAGAAGTCACAACAAAGAGTCGTGGGGTAAAGGTTGAAAAAGAAGTTTAATGAGTTAAACAGAGGGGGACGACACCCCTTGTTTTACATATTACAGAGTTTGTTTGCTAACTAAGCTAACCTAGGATGAGGTTGCACAATGGTTAATTTAGTAGACAATGACTAGATTAATTTTACAATTACAAGTTTATTAAAATCTTATACTGTATTACGTTATGGACTCACTAGATTGTGACTTGTTAAATGTGAACTTATATCATCTAAGTAATAATCTAAGGTGGATCACTGTGGCAGACATAGATGGGTCGCGGATTGGGTGGTTGTAGTGCGGGCACACTCCGGGGCCACCAGGCGTGGGGTCGCCCTCCGTTGATGTCTTCCCCGCGTAGGTGCTCTGGGTTGTGAGGGTCTTCCAGGAGCTTGTCCCAAACCTTCTTCCCTAGGCGATGGAGCCTGACGTTAAGGGCCTCTGTTTTATTTCTTAGGTGGATGGTTTCAACTGTCTCCTGGTATGGTGGCGCTTGGCCACTGGCTGACCTCAAACATTTGTTTTGGAAGCTCTATACAGGAGTTATTGTAGTCTAGTCTTCCCGAGTGTGACGAGTGGTATATGTGGGTACTCCAACACAGGCCTCACCAGTGCCTTGTAATAAAGCCAAAGTCGCCGCAGCCAAATTAAAACGTTTTAAACTGATGCCTGGGAAGATATAAGGTACCTAGGTGAGGTCACCTGGGAACAGTCAGGTAAGTCCCAGGTAGGAACGGGTGAGGTTACCGTCGACACAACACTTGATCATGACTATAATATATTCACTAGTGTACTACGTAAAGCACAGGAACAAAACATACTATACAGAAAAATTATGTAAAATAAGAATGAGCCAAGGTGGATGACCAAAAAACTTAAACATGACATAAGAATATAGAAAGGAATTGACAAGAAATTAAAGGGAGGGGAGGAGCATCTCAGAAATAAGTATAATGAACTATCTAGGAATGCTAAGAAAAATGTAAGGAAGGCAAGGAGGGACTACGAAATCAGGATAGCAAGAGAATCCAAAACGAATCCCAAGGGATTTTTCCAGGTATATAAGACAAAGTGGGGCTTTTAAAGTCGATGATAGTGAGAAAATAAGCAAAGCATTACACATCTACTTCTTTTCAGTTTTCACAGAAGAAATTCACGAGGAATTGCCAGAGGTGGAACTGATATTTAGGGGAAATGAAGAAGAGAAATTAAAGAATATCACTATCAGAAAAGAGGATGTTCTTAAGAGGATAAATAAACTAAAGAAGACAAAATCCCCAGGGCCGGATGAAATTTTCCCTCGAGTTTTGAAAGAGTGTAAGGAACAGATTAGCGAACCTCTCGTAAATTTATTTACAAAATCATTAGACATAGGAGTTGTGCCTGACTTGTGGAAACAGGCAAATGTAGTACCCATGTTCAAAAAGGGAAACAGAGCATCAGAGTCAAATTACCGGCCGATTAGTTTGACGTCAGTAGTGTGGAAATTTCTTGGATCAATTATAGCAAATAGCATCCGATCGCATTTAGAGAAAAACAAATTAATCTACGAGTCTCAACATGGATTTACAAAGGGAAAATCTTGTCTAACAAATCTGCTGACTTTTTTTATGAAAGTCTCAGAGATATTAGATAATGACGAAAATTACGATGTTATTTACTTAGACTTTAGCAAATTGTTTGACAGAGTACAGCACCAGAGGCTTCTCAGAAAGATTAAGGCTCATATTATCGAGAGGAAGTTTTAAATTGGATAAAATCATGGCTCACCGATAGAACACAGAGGGTCAGCGTAGATGGTGTCAAATCTGAGTGTGGCTGTGTAACCAGTGGTGTTCCCCAGAGGTCAGCACTGAGCCCACTCTTGTTCATAATCTACATAAACGATCTAGGCACTGGGATCAGCAGTGACATAAGCAAGTTTGAGGATGACACCAAAATAGGGCGACAGATTAATTCAGGGCAGGATGCAAATGCATTACAGGAGGATCTAAATAAACTGCAGGGATGGTCTGAAAAATGGCAAATGAAATTCAACACCAGCAAGTGCAGCGTACTTAATATTGGAAGAACAAATACTGTCAATGTATACAGCCTTAACAACATCAGCCTAGAGAAGTCGACTTGTGAGAGAGACTTAGGGATACTTGTAAGCCCGGACCTACGGCCTAGAAAACAGTGCGTTAATGTTCGAAATAAGGCAGAATATTAGGTTTTATATCTAGAAGTGTAAGTAATAAGAGTGCAGAGGCCTTATTGCAACTATATCTTGCGCTAGTCAGGCCGCTCCTCGAGTGTACTGTACTGTTCAGTTCTGGATGCCCTTATTATAGAATGGATATCAATTCACTGGAGTCGGTGCAGCGAAGAGTGACGAAAATGATTCCGCTACTTAGAAACCATCCTTATCAACATAGATCAAAGGAACTAAACTTGCATTCCCTAGAAAGACGAAAAGTGCGGGGAGATATGACAGAAGTCTCTAAGTGGGTGAAAGGAATCAATAAAGGAGATATAGATGAAGTTCTTATAATATCCGAGCAGGATAGGACTCGTAGCAACTGATTTAAGTTGAATAAGTTAAGGTTTAGGAGGAAGACAGGAAGGAACTGGTTCACAAATGGGGTGCTAGACGAGTGGAACAAGCTTAGCAACTTTGTAATAATTGCTGGAATGCTGGAAAGTCTTAAAAGGAGTCTAGATAGATTCATGGATGATAGACAGTGGTAGTAACTCTGGAAAGGAGCTGCCTTGCACAGGCCAACCGGCCTATTGGAGACTCCTTATTTTCTTATGTTGTAATGTTCCTAAGGAAATACTTAGAGCAAATATTATAGTGATGTAGAGAAACGATGTCTTTACTTATACCCCATGTTTAACGTATCCGCATGCAAATCTCTCTCTCTGTGTACTCACCCCTGAAGACGTGAATTACACGAAAGCGCTTGGGAACTTCGTGTTTTCTTCTTTCCTTGTGGTTATCAGCATATATATATATATATATATATATATACAATCAACACCTCAACCCGCCAGGATTCGAACCCACGGCCCACAAGCCTATGACTGTGACCGGGGAACGCTAACCGCTGGACCACCAGGATGCTAAAAGCAGTCATAGGCTTGTGGGCCGTGGGTTCGAATCCTGGCGGGTTGAGGTGTTGATTGTATGTAGAAGTCCGCGTGCTTTATTGGGCTAATGAAATATATATATATATATATATATATATATATATATATATATATATATATATATATATATATATATATATATATATATATATATATATTGTTGATAAAATCACACGGGAAAATGGAAACAACGGAGTACCTTAGCTTTCGTCTTTATTCAAGACATCTTCAGAGGCAACTGGATTACATGGACAGAGAGAGGCTTAAATATACAGGGTGACCTTAAAAACATGAGGTCAGGTCATAATGATGACATCCCCTAATCCTCACACCACCACACACGTAGAGGAGCTTAAGAGAAGGGTGGTGACGTGACTAGCCAGGCCAGGTACTCCGTTGTTTCCATTTTCCCGTGTGATTTTATCAAGATTTATTTTATCCACGTTTTCATTGTGGATTTACATGATATATATATATATATTTATATATATATATATATGTATATATATATATATATATATATATATATATATATATATATATATATATATATATTGTTACGACCGTGTCGTATTTTTTCTATTATTTTCTATAACATGCTTCCATGTTGTTCCATATTATTCCTGTAATGATGTGTTAAATTTACTATTATATATTCTAGTCACCTTACCCTGTGCTGTTAAGGTTTTAACTGTCATTATTTGTTCAAGCCCATCTTATTTCTTTATTTTGTATTGTAACCAGCATTCTTTGTTCTCTAACGACTATCTGCATCGTTAAACGACCCACCGGCGGGTCGCGTGGCGGGAGCCGACCTTATATATAGGACCCACCAACTGACTTGAGTCAGTTCAATTCTCCTGTCATACAGTCTACATCCTTTGAGTGTCACTTGTCACTTATACTTCATTTATTTGTGTTGTTCCTGTCGCCACCAATGTGGTATATCTATGTGAGTACCTATTTATGTCTCTGTGTCCATCAGTATTTGCTTAGTTGTATTCAAGTAATTCAGTGTTGTTTCACGTTAGTTAATTTCAGTGTTAGTTTTTATATGTTTATGCAGTGTTAACGTAATCCAATGCATTATTTTTATTCTCTTATAATTTACTTCACTTTTTGTTTGGTTACGCCTAGAACCTGGATATGTAAGTAAATTAAGAGACGGCGTAACAATTTTGGCGACCTTGCCAGGATTCACTAACGACCTTTTGACACTTGCGATATTCTTTTGTTTTATATATATATATTTTTTTTTTATTAACTAGCCATCATGGTTATCCTTACCCAAGATGATGTGGCTGCATTTATATCAGGTAGTCCCTCCGTTGAGGAAATTTCAAAATTAAGTGCACTTGAATTAAGATTAATTTGCGGGACTTATGGTATGGAAATTTCTAGCAGCGCCAGTAAGGTAAAATTGTTGAACGCGGTAAGTAGTCGGCTGTTAGGAGATAGTGTTGATATTAGTTTAAGAGAAGACCACTGTGAAGCTAGTCAAGTTAATGTAGTTGAGTCACGGTCAGTGACTGATGAATTACGCCTTCTCGAGTCACAAATAAAATTGAAAGAGGCCGAAGCTATAGCGAGAAGAGTTGGAATACGTCAGGCGAAAGAGGCTGAAGCTAAGGCGAAAGAGGTTGGAATACGTCAGGCGGAAGCTGAAGCTAAAGCGAAAGAATCCGATTCAGAAAACTTGCGGCTGCGTATACAGCTCGGTCAGAGTAACCCTTCTAGCACCGATGGCCTCACCCCCAGATCTAGTTTTCCTCATTTTGATCCAGCACGTGCTGCTAGGCTAATGCCCACGTTTTCAGAGGAAACAGTTGATGAGTTTTTCATTGCTTTCGAGAGACTTGCTACCACTTTAAAGTGGCCTATAGAGTTTTGGCCCATTTTGTTTCAGCAGGCGTTTACAGGTAAGGCTCTGTGTGTTTTTTCGTCTCTTACAGACAGTGACGCTAAGGATTACTTGTGTATTAATAAGGAAGTTTTAAAGGCTTATGCCCTTGTTCCTGAAGCGTACATACAACGCTTCCGTGGCCTCCGCAAGAAGGCAGAGCAGACCCACCTTGAATTTGCTAGGAGTAAAAGAGAGGTATTCTCAAAGTGGTTACACTCCAAGGAAGTGAGTGATTTTGACTCCCTGATTGAGTTAATGCTCACATAGGAATTTTTGAGAACCATCGACGAAGAGGTTACCTTATACTTATTAGATAGGGAATTTAGTACTATTGAAGAGGCTGCTAAGCATGCTGATGGATATGTTTTGAGGCATGGTAGGACTAACAAAGATGTTATTCCCCCACAGGTTCAAAGGACTTTTAATCCCTCTCTCCACAGAGCGAGACAAGGGAATACTAATAATAGTAATTTTGTGCGTGACAGGAGGAGCTGGACGCGTTCGCCACCTAATGGGGCATCCAAATTTTCGACAAACCCTTGTAGTTACTGTGGAAAGCCAGGTCACAAGGCAAAGGATTGTTGGACAAGGCTGCAGCTAAATACGGGCAAACCAGCTATGATTGTGACTGAAGAGACTAATACGTCACCAGTCGAAGTGATGGCTGATTTGAGTAAGGCTGACAGCATGCCAATTGGGTTGGATTTACTTGTGTGTATATATATATATATATATATATATATATATATATATGTATATATATATATATATATATATATATATATATATAATTAGCCCAATAAAGCACGCGAACCTCTACATACAATCAACACCTCAAACCGCGGCCCATGAGCCCTTGACTGTGACCGGGGAATGCTACCGCTGGACCACCAGGATACTAAACGCATTCCTAGACTTTGTTATATTTCACACAAAGCCTGTTCAACGAGCTTATGGCGCCGTGAACCTCCAATGTGGACTACCCGTATCACGTAGGTGGTCAGAGTAACGTTTTACCTGTGTGATTTTATCAAGGCTTAATACCTGTTTATATATTGTTTGGCTGATTTCCTTTTCTATACTCGCTCTTTATTTTCTTTATTTACACCACTCCACACGACATGAAACATCCGCCACTCCACACTGTGTGACACCCACCACTTCACACTACGTGACATCCACCACTTCACACTACATGACATCCACCACTTCACACTACATGACATCCACCACACCACACTACATGACATCCACCACTTCACATTATGTGACATCCACCACTCCACACTACATAACACCCACTACTCCACACTATATGGCAGCCACCACTCCACTTTACATGACATCCACCAGATAAAGATGAATTTCTCATTCTTAAGGGAGATGATTTTATGCTTTACCATGTACAAAATCATAGTAAAATCCCTAGTATCCTACATTGTTACCAACACCATCCTGGCAACGTCAGTAACACTTCCAGCTGCTGCAGTATAATTACCATGAGGATGGCTGGTCACTGGACCGTCAAGAGCACGGTCCCAACCAACTCGTACTATAATGGAAAACTTTTATTTCCATAAGAAAGACCTTGGTTAAGTTAAGACCATAAATAAATTCTGAAAACTGCTTCAAGATGTTGAAGATACCGAAAAAACAATGTAATTAAAATATGAAGATAGCAGTCTGCCACGTCTGGAAGGTCTCGAGTGTACCAAAAGTGTACTAAACATTTTCTTATAAATATGTCCCGATGAAGTAGTTCTGATTACTTACGATTTTATATAATAATGGGAATAACTGACAAATGTTAAGTTCTTAATAAACTTCTTTACTTATGAATTTGCATACCAAAAGTCAAATGATTATCTCTTACAAGAATGGACTTGTAGTGTTTTTGATCAACAGTGTAGTAAGATATGCCCTAAGGTTAAGGCTTCAGCTAACTTAAATATTGCTTTAAGTGGTTCAATGTGCTAAAGAGTTACAACACTCCAGTCCTCCCTAAAGAACCTGTAGCCATGATTGTCTCAACGTGGGAGGTTTAACAATGTGGATCTGGGTTACATTGCTGCAATTCATCTTAATTACTTTCTAGTTTTAAGATCAATTTGAACTTGATGATTAACCTCTGCCAATTACTGTTCTGGCATTTCGTTTAAGCAACACTTGCCAGTTGTTCTTCTGAGACATTGGGTCTTGTTTGAAACAATATTAAGTTACCATTTTTTGGCTTAGTTACCTGAGGTTGGGTTTCGTTTGGTGCATAGATCTTAACAACAGACATTTAACAAAACTTCAGCAATCAGGTCACAAAAGCCTCAAAGTTTTAGTTTCGTAATGGTATGATGAGAAAAGCGAGGTTTTATTGATCTCAAAGGGTGTAACATTATTGTTCTAACTCGGTATTGTTTTTACTTAAACAGTGAAATTTTGGGAGTCCTTTGGGTGACATACACCTGCCCTAGGGTTGGCGATCATGGCCCTCCACTTAAAACATTTTCGTGCTTTCTTTATTAGTCCTCCCAGAATTAGCATCTTCTAATATGATGCATTTATCTTAGTCCTTGCACCTCTCTGGTTAACTTACCCTCAATCTTACCTATTAGTATCTATACCTGTAACCGCTAATCAGGCGGTTAAAGGAATATTCAGACTAGTGACGTTAAACTCGAACATTATGATTCGGTCAAACCTGTTGGATACAATTCATTTTAGTATTTCACATAAATCATACATAGGCAATCACATAAATGTCAAATCCAATATATATTTACATAACAATCATAGCTATGTAATCAGTCTAATCTTAACACTTACAATGAGTACTTAATTTTCCATATTTCTATGTCGTCACAATGATAAACGATGCAATGGACACAGTCTACCTGTGTACACAATAAGTACCAGTTAAACTTACGTGTTGAAAGTCTCAAAGGAAACCAGGTTAGGTGCTGCCTCTGTGATTTGAGTAACTACAGAGGAACCAGGTTAGGTGTTGCCTCTGTGGTCTGAATAGCTACAGTACAGATACCCTGCTGTCGCCTCTTCAACCCTCTCTCGATGGGCAAAGGCTGAGTCAGGTGATTATAATTATACATAAACAAAACTCCCCTTACACACTCCAATCTCCGCTGGGCCTCTCATCTCCACCATGTCAATACTCTACACACTGTATACGGGCAGGCACACTCAATAAACATGACATGACTTACAGCCTAACATACTGTTTGTTTATTTGTCATCC
Organism: Homarus gammarus; assembly: GCA_958450375.1. Lineage (NCBI taxonomy): Eukaryota > Metazoa > Arthropoda > Malacostraca > Decapoda > Nephropidae > Homarus > Homarus gammarus. The sequence goes on along the minus strand of CAUDMG010001556.1, from coordinate 106,634 downwards.
TACTCATTACTGCTTGCGGTAACAATACCTTTATCTCATCCAAAAACACATGGCCAATATATTTTACAATTCCCTTTTTTGTCCCATTCCTGTCTAACATATCTCTGAGAACAACAGCTTTTGATATGGTTTATCTTTGCAGAGCATTCTCTGGTTTCGTCTGCCCCTCCTATCCTTATTTTACCCACTATTATGTTTACAATAGCTGTATACACTTAACTCTTCAATCCTAAAATTACCAAAATACCTCTCACACTGCTCTTATTCTAAATTTCTTCAGTATTTCTCTTCTTTAGGATGCGTCTTCACTTGAGCATTTTTATCCAGAACGAACCAAACGAGCAGAATGCGCCGAGCAGAATTCGGCGAGTAACGACCTGTCTCCGAGCTGAACCAAGCGCGTCAAACATTTTCCGTCACTTGTCGGTAGATGGTGCGTGCTCAAAAGAACTCAGTTGCTCGTTGGTGCACAGACAGGACGGGTGTTCGCTCTGTTTCAGGTATTCGGTGTGTTATGAAGTGGGACAGGGAGAAATGTTTAACCTTACTGGATGAATATGAGAAGCATCCTGAGCTGTGAAATCCTCAACATGGCTTGTACTACAATAAATTTAGGAAGCATGATTGCTGGGTGAGCATTGCACAAATTATGGAATGTTTCACTCAACAGGGACATATTTTTTCCATCCAGAAAATAGTCGCCTTAACCACACTCTCCTAGATTTCTTCTTCCTTTTGGCTAGGGAGTAAATATTGAAGAATGCACCTGCTGCCACTGAGAGATCCATGGTTCAACTGAGGAAAACGGTGGGAATAAGACCAACACCATCGAACACACAGAATACAGAGAGCTTGCACTCGAACTGCTCGTTTGGTTTGTTCTTGTGTTGTCTGCTCGTTTGGTTCGTTCCTGCTAAAATGCTTAATTGAAGACGCACCCTATATTAATATATATTCACATTTTCTACCCGTATAACTTACCCTTGGTATTCTCTTCGAGCCACATTTTGAAGGTTATTAGTTTCATACAGTAGAATTGGTCATACATTGCAGCAAAGTTGTTTTCAGACTAAGGTGTTAATTTTTTTTTTTTTGGGGGGGGGGGGGTATTCTTGTTTTAAGATCGTTTCCGTAACTTTATTCACATATTATGTGTCCTTCTAAATACCAAAAAAATGCCACCTGTTCAAGTTTCCTGTTGCTTGCATTAATTTTTATTTCAAGATTATTTTTATCTCGGAACAACTATTTCTTCTATTTTTATAGTGTGAGCTCTAGAGTGTAAATCTTCGATTTTTCTTCTAATATGTTGACCAGTTTTTATAACGCCTCTTCATCATCTACAATAATATAATCATCATCTGCATACCGAATATATATATTATATCATATTACCAGCTAACTTTTATTCCTCCATCGATACTTACAAGTCTTCTGAATACATATTAAGTGAAGTTGGAGATAGCTGTAGCCTTGTCTAACTCCCTATCTAGCTTAACTTTAATTAACGACATTCTTTTGACCGGTGCTGGAAGCAAGATGTCCTTCGCATATCCAGTCAGAAAGCTTTTTTTATGTATCTTGACTCTTCTACAGTATACTTCATTGTTTGCATTATGAAACCTTTGGTTGAGATATGGAAGAGAGAATTTATACAAGTCCCGGTAGACAAGTTTTGTTTGTTTGTTTGGGGCAGCTGATCTCGGTGTACAGTACATATTAACTAATTACAAATTATATTTATAAAGTTAAGAAGTGAGTAAATGTTAAAAAGAGATAAATATTGTTACATTATAATGCCAGGATGTTCTTGTAAACCAGAAGCTGAGTAGTGTACAGGGATAATAGACTGTGTTAGACCAAACCATATTATACCCTTTCCACACTAACCTGGCCGGCAGGCCCCGCACCTCTTCTATACTAATAGCTGATTGGTTCATAGAAAATTCAAACTAAATGTGTTCACAATTTGTAAGCAGACCTGTTATTATCTCAAATAATGTTAAATATCTGGATTATCAAAGTGCAAATTATTTCAAGGCATTAGCACATCAGAAGGGATGTCACAAAATTTTAAATATTTATTATAAAAGGAACCAATCAACTATTTGTAGCTATAGACGAGGGGCGGGGCTTACAGGCCAGCTTAGCATAAAATAATACTACAGTCAAGTTAGGTAATTATAAAAAATTATGGATACAACACCACCCAAGTCATCTTTATTCATGGTTATCACCCCAGGACAATTACATTAATTATGCCAGGAATCATATTGGTTACAGTTTATTTCAATAAAGATTTAGGAACTCGACAATCTGAAGTGACACATATCCAGGGGCAGACTATATCCCAGTAATGAGTATAGTGAGGTTAAAGCTGAAAAAAAAGGCTTTGGCAAAATCAAAAAATATTTATGGAAACTGATAGCAGAGGAAGAGACAGAAATTGAAATGGAAACCCAAACCAAGTATGGTATTATTGTTTAATGAACACGAAGAGCTGAAATTGGATGATAATATAAGAAATTGAATGGATGAGAAGAGGTGGATAGAAGAATATAGTCTTAGGAAGAACTTCACATAGCAATTGAAAAGGAATGATGACAAACTGAAAAATATTTTCTTAGGTATCATTTTTGTGAGATAAGACCCTATTTGAGGCAGAAGAAGTAAAATAAAGGTCGTAGAAAGTTTAGAAAAAATTGTACAAAGATAATGATCGAGCAAAGGTAATAAACAACAGGAAATAAATCTACCAATTTAAAGCAAAAACGCCTGAGGTAGCTGAGAACAAAATTAAAACATGTAAGACTCGGAAAGTGATCGGCCTCCATCAGAATTTCTCAAACAAATGTACAGAATTACGGTTAAATATTTGACTTAAATATGCAACATACATATATCTACTACAGATGAATCCTCCCTAGTGTGGTTCTCTAAAATATGGTGTTTAATAAACTAGTGGAGCTTTATAATTCAACCCAGTTTAAGAAAAAAAAATATATAAACCACCAGTGCAAAATTTTGTTAATATAATTCTAAATAAAATTTAGCCCTTTGGTGGTTCATGGAACTTTCTTTATCTGTGAATTTTTGATGAAGTGTTTGAAGAGGCGAAATACAAACTTATAGATGTCTGGGGAAAAACCAGCCATGAATGATAGATATACTGTGTTAGATTACAACAAAATAATTTAATTGAATAAGGAAGCTGCAGTGTTAGTAATAACTGCAGTAGTTAGTTTAGGGTTGGATATTTATCCTGAAGTTTTAATGAGAGTATTTGTAAACAGTGACGAAGAAATGAAAGTAATGGTTAAGTAATTAAAATATTTGGTATACAGATAACATTGATCTTGTTGCTCTCAATGAAAATACATCACAAAGCCTCGTCAGCAGTTTGGTGGGGAAAATTGAACCTAGGCTTTGAATTAATAATGGAAAAGGTGGAAATAATGGTTGCTTCAAATTAAAGATAAAATCTTAAATACAAATAATGATAGACGACAGGAAGCTTGAGCAGGTGATGTTCTTGTATTTGAGAAGGAACACAAGTTGTGATATGAGAGAGAAAATAATGTAAACATAGATCAAGCAAACCAGCATTAACGATACTAACGACTTGTTAAAAGAAACAAAATTTTAGTTTGAGAAAAAAGGCTGTAGCATGTCGTGTGTAGACACTCAGCAGACACCCGAGGGTGTCGTGCTGTGATACGTTAAGATAATGTTGAAGATTGGTTCAGTGATAGAACGTGAGAAATACTGGAAATTTATAAGATATTGAAACTGAGATACTCTAACAATATAATAAAAGATAAGGGAATTGTTGTGGAGAAACTGGTGGACTGAATCAAAAGTAGAAGGACCAAGGGAAAGCAGAGATTGGTATGGATGGATGGATGAAGCTGAGTCTCCTGAGAGATACAAACACTGGGGTGATTGGTAAAGGTAGACTGAAAACATTTAGAGCTAAGGGACCTGGTCGACAACTCTCAGACCCGAGGGTGACATTGATTGATTTAAAGATGCGTCATGCGTGTACCCAGATTAATCTTATCTAGATTGCCATCCTTTTCAACCTCTTGCAACTGCCGAGCATAACCAAATAGTTGTACTGTAATTGTGAAGAGTTGCTCGTATTTTCCATGGCACATGTGAAGGGTCTTCCATAACAAAAAGCGTAAACATATTCAGGTGCAGTTAGTGATGTTCCCTCCTGGTGCTTCTTTTAGGCGAATTCCTAATAAACGCTTCGACATAACTGATAATGGTACAAAAACAATACAAGAGAAGAAGAGTTTCAAGAGTTGTGAATAATAACAACTGGCAATTGAAAGCTAAAGATGACATGTTTTCATTCAAGATTATAGTCGGGGCCTCAGTAAAAGTCCCTGAAGACAATTCATCTGCACTTGGCATATTTATAAACCCATATTTTGAAATGGCTTAGTATGGACTTTAACTGCAGCATAATATATAATACTGAGTTCAGTGCCCAACAGGCACTGTATATATTGATCTGTCTCCAGTCAGTAACTGGTTAGAAACGGCCCAATTCTCGTAAATGCCAAAATAATTACAAATGGCATCTGTTCTCCAATGTGAAGTCAGGTGTTGTATATTTGGCTCCTTACACCCAACATAAAACAGACACGCTATTTCAAGTGCACCTTGGTGCTCACAGTAGAAACGATTTGGTGTTAAGATCTTCGGGCAACAAAGAACTATATTACTCGTCAGATGTACGACACGGCACTGTCTAGAAGTGCTATGGAAATTACACTCTGATGGTCACTATCTATCGTATACGATGTCAAACGAGATTCTCCTGGTGTTTTTTTTTCTCTAACAAATAAACTAGTTACGAAATTCCAAGTGGACCGAAAAGGACAGGAGGCAGGATGGAGCGGCCGACAGCCCCTGACAGCGGCGCCACGAGGCACTAGGAACCAATTCAGACGCCCAGGTATGACAGTTTTTGCGAGGCAGGATCAGACTGGCCGTAAATGCCTCGTCCATATTCGGTTTAAAGAGAAGCGGAAATATGCCACGGAGGGTCGACTAGTTCTGCTAGGAGAGGAGACAACATAGCGTGGACATCGCTTAGCAGTTGACGATTTGGGAGAAGAATGTGGAGATGGCCGGGTTTAAGGGCGGTGAGGATTTGTGGCTCGCAGCGTAACCAGTCGCCTCTTGCCCTTCATCCTACACTTTTTGTAACGTGTAGTGTGAGTCCGATGTGTTCTCACTTTCTCTCTTCTCAGAATTCTTTGTTTTGCCTTATATTGTCTGTTGATATTTATTACTTACTGAGATTTACAAACAGTCAAACATTTTGGTGATGGTGCTCGGAGGATATGTCAAGATGACATCATCTTTAATTGATACAAGATATATGGAGCCTTATTCACACACACACACACACACACATACGCGCACACACGCACACACACACACACACACGTATGTGTTGCTTTGGAGAATAAAAAAATATATGTTTTTGCCACATTTGAAGAACTTTCTGTTTTCATTACAACAGCTTAATGGAACTTATTCTTATTAGGTTAGGCATGAAAACAGTCATAGGCTTGTGGGCCGTGGGTTCGAATCCTGGCGGGTTGAGGTGTTTATTGTATATATATATATATATATATATATATTTATATATATATAAATATATATATATATATATATATATATATTTTATGAAAATCCACAAAGAAAACGTGGATATATATATATATATCTTGATAAAATCACACGGGAGAATGGAAACAACGGAGTACCTTAGCTTTCGTCTTTATTCAAGACATCTTCAGAGGCTGATAACCACAAGGAAAGAAGAAAACACGAAGTTCCCAAGCGCTTTCGTGTAATTCACATCTTCAGGGGTGAGTACAGACTAGAGGGAGAAATACAAATCAAGGTGTATATATACAGAGGAGGGTGAGACCAGGTCCACAATGGTCAGGTATTAGGTAATGACCCTACTAATCTTTAAATAGCACACAACGGTTGGTGGTTAGGTCAGATGGTCAGGTGACCTGGCCTACTCACCTGATCACAAATCTTCTTAATTACATAATTGTCCAGCTTGTACAAGCCGTTACTCAAATTCATGTTGAATGCTTCGGTATGTTTAATAAGACTAGATTCTATGATGTTCCTACTATCAATTGAATTACATGGTAATATTGAGGAGGCATTATCCCAGTCAATGCAATGCTTGTTATCCCTCAAATGAACAAACAGAGCATTGGATTCCTGGCCTGTCCTAACACTGTATTTGTGTTGTTTAATTCTAGTTGCAAGATCTTTACCTGTCTGGCCTAAGTGAGACATATTACATTCCTTGCAAGGAACTTTATAAATGCAACCAATTGTGTTGTTGGGGGAGTTCTTGATTAACACTTGTTTAACAGTGCATGAGTTTTTATATGCCACATTGACGTTCCAGGTTTTTAGTTGTGAAGGAATGTGTGAGAAATTTTTGAGAAATGGTAAGATTAAGATATTCTTATGGTCATGGGTGGGCTTGGGTTCAGTTCTATAAAAAGTTTTCTTAGTAATGTTTAGGCATTTGTCTATGAAAGATCTAGGGTATTTAAGGTTTGAGCCAATATTATATATATATATTTGTTTTCCTCATCGATGAATTCCGGACTGCAAATTCTCAAGGCACACCAATACATTGTTGAAAATACTGACTGTTTGACTTTATTATGGTAGGCAGAATAATAATGAATGTATGAACACACATTAGTGTCTCTTTTCGTTACTGAATACTCCTCTTCGATGATCAAGGCCCACAAATTGAAAATACGTTTGAAATTCCTCCAGACATGCCTCAGTGAAAAAGTTATGCCTAGATCAATCCTCCCACAACGTGTCCTGAAGATGTCTGACCGCCCCTTCGATGAGTTCCAAGAAATCATCCTTAAGAAACATTCTGAAATAAAGAAAATTGAAGTGGATGAAGCCTTCCGTATTGTAAGACAAAAAAAGCGTGCTTTTAATATGACAACACCGAGTTATTGGAAAAAGTTCATGTTGGACTACTGTTTTGATAACCTGAAACGTGAGCGTTCTGATCTTCAAGCTAAGATAGACCACAAATTGGCACTCCTTATTAGAAATAGTGACTGGACTAAGGATGCCAATCACAACTGTGTAGTGAATCTCTCCTCTAAACAACTAGACAATGATACCTTGTGTGCCCTCGGCTATGGTTTAAGTTTTGATGGTTCTAACAAGGGAGTCGATAGTGTTGACATAGCCAGAGCATTTTGCAATTTGGAGAAATTCAGTAACCTGACAAGTGAAGAAGTAAACATGTGTAAAGGTGCTGTGTATGCATCTATGTCCAAGCCTTGCATTCCAAACTGTCCAGAAAGATTCACCAAAGCAATCCAAGCCCTTAAGAAAAATAAGGATCTACATGTCACTAAAGCAGATAAAGCCAACACAGTAGTGATTTTAAACAAAGATGACTATATCTCTAAAATGAATGACCTCTTATGTGATACTACAACATATTCTAAACTCATAAATAATCCTCTCAACACTGTCAACACCCAGTTCAACAAAAAACTGTAGTCCCTATTGAGAGGCAAAGCTACTCTCATTAAACATCTTACTTCAACGTCCCCTCCACTGCCATACATGTACGGTGTAATCAAGACCCACAAGCCCAATAACCCTGCAAGACCCATCATTAGCTCAGTTGGGTCAATCCCTTCAAGACGAAGTTGGATAGGCACATGGAAGTGCTGGGACTTTGAACATATAATCAAAGTCCGCGTGTTAAATGGACTAAAAATGAAGTATATATATGTACCTCGCGTTTCATACCAGCTGGATTCGGTAAAATGCTACTGACACCACATACGAGGCACGGGCAGTTTCCCAATGAGGTTCACGGCGCCATCAGCTCGATGAACAGGCTTTGTGTGAAATATAACAGAGTCTAGAACTGCTTTTAGTGTCCTTGTGGGCTAGCCGGTAAGCGTTCCCTAGGGCCACCCAGTAGGTCGAGGGTTCGATTCCTTGCTGGTGAGGTCGTTGATTATATGTTCAAAGTCCGCGTGTTAAATGGACTAAAAATGAAGTATATATATATATATATATATTAGGGTGGTCCTTATTTTTCAACTTTGGAACATTTTACCACAGACCCTGCTAAAAGTGTCCATTTAGGTCAAAAACAGTATGTGTAGAGTTATTTTCAAATATATTAATATTTAGAGGTTGCTCAAAGCTGTCAAAATTTAAGTAATCGATGTAGTCGATTACTTTGTAGCCGATTACGCCCACCACTAGTGCGTCGAATTTGGCACGATTGTGGTGAGTTTTTGCTGGTCGTGATTGATGATTGGGGAAATTAGAAACAGTTCTGCAGAGTATTCGCATTATTAATTTATATTAATAGTCAATTTCTTTATTCCTCAGGTCAATATGGCTAATGCAGGAGTAAAAATACGAGAAAATGTGTATTTGATAAAGACATTAAGTGATGACATTACAGGGGCTAAGTTACCCTCAAACAGGCAAGTGTTACAGTATTTTTTAAGCCTGCATCGCATACAGAAATAAACCATCAGAGTGGCAGCTGGGTAAGTCACAGACAAAGTTCTTCAATTTTGGACAAAAGCAAACATTCCCACACAACACAAACCAGATTGTGTGAATCAAGTGCACAAAATGTTTGACAAGTGGAGTAGTTTGAAAAAGAACTCTTCAAGAAAGACAGAAAATCAAAAGCAGAAAGAGAAAGAGTTCACTGATACATTTGAAGATCTCTTTGACATTGCACATGTGAATGGTTTGAATATGATGACAGTTCAGGAGGATAAGGATTTCTTAATAGCGCAACGAGAAAAAGGGCGTCGTGGGGCAATGTCATCTCTTGAAAAGACAGAAACGACGAGAAAAAACTCTCAAGAAAGCAATGAAAAGGAAGTTGGCTGCAGACAGTGCAGAGGAAGAAGCCAAAAAATGCCAGGCCATCGTTGTCTTGGACAGCAGTAGTACGTCTTCTTCTGAGGAATCCAACCCAGTTCGTGACCCATCAGCACTTCAAACTCCACCTACTGTCACGAAGCGTGGGCGAAAAGAAGTTCTAACTCCAGAACTTTCTGCAGCATTAGATCGGACCAAGTCCTCAGATAGAATGGCCATGCACATTGTCACCCAAACTGCTCGGAGTCTGGGCCATGATGTCAGTGAATTGATTCTGAATCGATCAAGCATCAGGAGGAAACGTTAGCATCATCGCAGTAGCAGGGCAGCTGAAATCCTTTCAAACTTCAAACCAGAGTCAGTTTTAATTGTTCACTGGGATGGTAAATTGATGCCCGATTTGACGGGGCATGGGGCCATGTTGACAGACTTCCAGTTCTTGTCTCAGGCATTGGCACCTCCCAACTTCTTGCTGTTCCAAAACTTCCCTCTGATACCAGTGATGAACAAGCAAAAGCTGTTGTGAAGGCTTTGCAGCAATGGCACATTGCAGAAATCGTGCATGGCATGTGTTTTGATACAACAAGCTCAAATACTGGTCACCACAAGGGTGCGTGTGTCAAAATTGAGCAGTTGCTGGGTCGTGATTTGCTATATTTTGCCTGCTGCCACCATGTACCAGAACTTGTAGCTGGAGCTGCTTTTGAAGCTGTAATGGGGCACTCAGCTGCTCCTGACATACAGCTGTTCCGAAAATTCCAAGCCAAATGGGAACAAATTGACAAGCAGAAGTTTGAAGACTCCTCCACTGACGATCTGGCAGAAGAATCGGTCAGAGCTGTTAGGGACGATCTAACCAACTTCATTAAGAAGGCTCTATTGGAGACACAGCTTCGAGATGATTATCGAGAGCTGCTTGAGCTGGCCTCCATCTTCCTTGGCACATCACCTTCTCGGGGAGTACGATTTTCTGCTCCTGGTGCATTGCACCAAGCACGATGGATGGCAAAGACCATTTATTCCTTCAAAGTGTGGTTATTCCGTTCTCAGTTTAAGCTTACTCCAAAGGAGAACAGAGGACTAAGAGATTTGTGAATTTTCTTTGCCCGAATATATGTGAAGGCTTGTACAACTGCTCCACTTGCTGCAAAGGCACCAAAAGGAGATCTGATGTTGCTTAAAGCTCTATAAGACTACAGTGCCATCAGCGATGCCATATCAAAGGCAACTTTCCACAAAATGATGAGACACCTCTGGTACTTGTCAGAAGAGTTGGTTGCATTGGCCTTCTTTGATGACGATGTTCTCCCAGCAGTGAAGGACCGCATGTTGGAAGCTGTGAATATCGTTATTGGAGAAGAAAAGCATGTCAAACGGGTTACAATCAATCCAGACACACTCCAAGTGAAGAACCTATATGATTTCACGACAAAGTAATTTTTCAAAAAACTCAACTTGAATACAGATTTCCTGGCCCTCCCAGTAGAACAGTGGAAAGATGATCCTGGCTTCCAAAATGCAAAAGCCAGTGTACAATCTTTGTCTGTGATCAATGATCATGCAGAAAGAGGAGTAGCCTTAGTCCAAGATTTCTCAGGCCGCATCATCAAGGACGAACAGCAACTGCAGTATATACTGCAGGCAGTTGCTGACCACAGGAAATCATTCCCTAATGCCCTCAAGCAGACCTTACTGGGTGACAAAGAGTGAGACTGGTCCTCATGCGACCCCTGCCTTGAGCAGCTAATACCCACTGAGACTAAGTGGGGGGGGGGGGGCAGGCTTGGGGGCTAGGAAATGATGTGTTATGAACATTAAGCATAGGCATAATATTGTTAAATTTCATTTGACTTGAGCAACCTCTAATTATTAAGATATTTAAAAAATATTTCACAAGCAATGTTTCTACCCCAAATGGAAACGTTTGCCAGGTTCTGTGACAAAAAATGGCAAATTTTGTTTTTTGCCCCAAATAAAGGACCACCCTAATAAATATATATATATATATATATATATATATATATATATATATATATATATATATATATATATATATATATATATATATATATATATATATGCAAGTAAATCACTGTAGGTGCGCGTGATCTAGGTATATGCTGATAACCACACGGAAAGAAGAAAACACGAAGTTCCCAAGCGCTTTCGTGAATTACACGAAAGCGCTTGGGAACTTCGTGTTTCTTCTTTCCTTGTGGTTATCAGCATATATATATATATATATATATATATATATATATATATATATATATATATATATATGTATATATATATATAATTAGTTAGTTAGTTATTAGTTAGTTGGCAGCTATGAAACAGGGTGGCACTACCCCCTGGGATGATGATGAAGCATAATGTGTTCTTTAATGATAGACCCTGCAGCCAAATGGCATCACAAAAATTGTGGTCAAGTCCTAATTTGCTGATCTGACTTTCTGCCACATTTACACACAATTGCAGGGTCTCAGTTGTTTCTCATACTTTGACAACACAACATATATATTTTGTCTTTCTTGTTCTGTATTTTATTTGTTTATTTTTTTATTCATTCATGATGTCATTTGACAACAATATTAAAACGGGGCCTTTTTGGATGGGTTCCACTGATCGGGAAGGTTGTGGACCCCAGGGCCGATCCGACCATTATCAAACTACTGGGCCCTCAACTGACGTCACCACGGTTGCTGGGGGATCAGCTCTTTTCACACTTCATTATTCCACCATTCGCGGCCTGAGATCAAATGTTTATTTTGTTGAACACCATCTATTAACCTCTTCCCCCGATCTTTTATGTCACGGCCATTACTGAATAATAATCATCTTTCAGCAGTGCTCCAACTCCTAGGCCCATTAATCAGACTCACGTTCTGAAATAACAGCTTCAGTTAAGAGACCAGAATCATGTAGACAATCCTTTGGTACCTCCAGCTGACAGTTGAAGATGACATTTCCATACAATTACATTGAGAGCATACATCCAGAGTGATAATTCCTTAAATTGTGTACTCAGAGCTCAAAATAACACCATCTTATAACAACTAATACTTATTATATTTTCGGTAAACAAGAGTACTCCATGGTCCTGTGACCCACACCTAATTTAATAACATATCTTTCTTAATTCCATAATATGGCTCTCCCTCCGTTTACAAAAGTATCACAAAATATTCACCCTTAATATTGGTGAGTAAATTAATACTAAACTTAGGATACACAATTAATGAAATAAGATTATAATCATGTTCCATTTTTCAAATCCACACCCTGTATTTACTTGGAGAGAGAGAGCTCCAGAATGTCAACAACACTACATCTTTCCCAATTGGCATATTAAAACTTTTTTATATAAGTACATAATATTATATGATTATAAAATATTAGGAATTACATAGAGCCCATATAATTCACATCCTCTGCAGAAAATAAGCTGATTATTGCAAAGTACATACATCTTTCGTTCATACTTGATTCAGAGAAAACAGCTCTTACAACGGTGACCGATACAAAATGAATACAGAGTATACATCTTAATATTATGTAAATACGTTGACATATGTAACACCCCCTACCCAAAAGAGGCATGAGTCATCCCTCAGGCGCCTACCACAATATTAAATCTACCCCTGATATCCTAAATAACTCAATTATAATCTTTTAACATAAGACTCCAGTGGGTAAGACGTTGATTAGCATTCCTCATCTTATGCAAAAATTCCAAAGGATTATGGTCTGTAAACACTATAACTAGGGTTCCATAACCCCATAAATAAGCATCAATAGTACTATAGTTCTTCTGGTATGACATAAACTTCCTTGAAAAGTAACAGAATGTGTGATCAATACCCTGCTTCTCTCTCACCAAAACACAGCCCACTCCAGCATCACTTGCATCAATGTACAACTTAAATGGTTAATAATAATTTGGAATTGACAAAATTGGGGCATTAATCAGCATTTGTTTAATCTTAGTAAAAGCATCTTCACAATGGATATCCTATACAAATTTAACTTTCTTTGACAACAGTCTGGTCAGAGGCCATGCCACAGTGCAAAAGATTTTACGAAATCTTCTATAATACCCACTCATCCCTAGAAATCTTAAAAAATCATTCTTACTCGAGGGAGCAGGGAACTTTACAATACTTTCAACTTTTTCGTCAATTGGTTTCACTTTTCCTTGGTCTATCACATAACCTAAATATTTAACTTGAGCTCTTACAAAATCACTCTTCTTCAAATTTACAGTAAGGTTTGCTTTATCTAATCTGTCAAACAACCTTCTGATAAGTGATAAATGATCGTTCCACTCCTCAGAATACAATATGATATCATCTACTATATATATGAAGAACAATCTCCAATACCATGCAGTACTTCGTTTACTAACCTCTGAAAACATGCACCAGAGTTTTTCATGCTAAATGGTAAAACTTTATATTATTTTTTTACAAATGTTCAAATAGCCTTTGCCCCCTCAGTCAAACCTACCTGCCAATAACCTTTCAATAAATATAATTTAGTCACAAACTAAGCATCCCCAACCTGGTCAATACAATCATCAACTCTGGGAATGGTTTACATATCTGATTTAGTTATATTATTAATTTTTCTATAATCTGTACAAAATCTGTAAGAAACACCATTAGGTTTCAAGACTAAAACACAAGGTGAGCTCCAAAGACTGCAACTGGGCTCTATCAATCATGCTCAAGCATATATTTTATTTCCTTTCTCATGATTTCCCTCTTCTTTGGGTTCACCCTGTAAGGATGTTTTTTAATAGGAGCGACAATCTCCACTTGTAAATCATGAACAACTACATCGGTCCTCCTTGGATCATCAGGAACAAAGATTTATATTCAATTTTGCTTTCTATAATTTTACACCTCTTCTCAGGGTCTACATAGTCAAGCTTACTACAGTATCTAACATACCCATTACAACAGAATTCTGCATCACCTTATCCTTACATCTACTGAGTTTAACATCATCAGGCTCATCAACCTCCTCATCAGTTACCTGCAAACAACCACACTGTACTTCACTTGGTATCTAATTTTCTCCGTCACTTTCTACTTGTCTTTCATGTATAGTTTCATTAAATTTATATGACACAACTGTTTTTTCTTGCGCGTTAACTACATAATTCACATCAATGATCTTTTTCTCAACCACCCATGGACCACTAAACCTTGCCTTCAATGGATTTCTTTGCAATGGTAACAGGACTAGCACCTTTTCATCAGACTTAAAGTTTATATCCCTGGCATCCTTATCATGCCACACTTTAATGCCACTCTGAGACTTTTCCAAATTCTCAGCAGCTATTTCCTTGACTCTCAACAATCTGTTCTTAAAATCAGACACATATTTTAACAAACTAGGTTGGTCCTCATTTCCAAGCTACTTTTCCTTTAACATACAGAGAGGCCCCTCATATTATGGCTATACGCTATTTCAAATAGGTTTAACCTGTTGAATCCTGTACCTCATCCATTAGAGCAAAAAGAGCCCAAGGCACACCCTCATCCCAATCTATTCCCATCTCTTCACAATACATTCTCAGTATGTTCTTAAGTGTCTGGTGAAACCTCTCTAAACAAGCCTGTGACTGTGGATGATATGCACTTGACAACTTCTGTTTAATATGCAAGTCTTTCAAGATTTTCTTAAACATACCATATGTGAAATTACTTCCATGATCCAATAATCTCAGGCAGTCCTCCCCATAAGAAATATTTAACTAATTCTCTTACAATATTCTGTGAATATTCCTCAAAGGTATATAGCTTCTGGGAAGCACGTAGATGAATACAAAATGGTCAACAGATATTGATTTCTTCTCCATGTCTTTGGCAAAGGTTCCACACAGTCTATTGCACTTTTTTCTAAAGGTTTACAAAAAGCCGGAATGAGTTTCAATAGTACAAGTTGAATGATTTGATTTGGCTTACCTATTTATGACACACAGGGCAGGTTCTACAAAATGCTGCCACATCTTTTTTTTTTCAAACCAGGCCAATAAAAATACATCAGCAACCTGTTTATGATTTTCCCAACACCCAAATGTCCTGCTAAACATGAACCATGGGATAAACCTATTATATCCTTTCGATACTCTTTCGGAAGAACAATTTGCTTCTTCATTTCCCAGTGATCTGAAGCTGGGACCTCTGGGGGTCTCCACTTCCTTATCAGCACACCACCTTGGTAGTAAAATCCCACAGAGTTATTATCAGGCTTACCATTCCTTTTAGCCTCACTCCGGATTTCTCTAAAACTGTCATCTCCAAGCTGCAAGTTGATTAATTCACTTTTATCAACAATAAAATCTGGACAAAAATCTACTTCCAATTCTACTTTACCATTTTTGTCTCCCTCTTCCACTACAACCCCATCATACCTGTCACCTTCCATGAACAACTGACCTATATCAATTTCATCCTCACATGGTTCTTTCTTAGCCATAGGCCTAGTGACAGCACACACTGGAAAAAAATATAAAATTCAACTTCCTCTCTCACTGCAAGTTTGAGGATCTTACACCATCCTAGGTTCCGAAACCACACGGTACCCTGCTAGATCATTACCCAATAACATATCCACTCCATCAACCGGTATTTCATCCATCACCCCAACCTTAACTTTACCATAGATAAGATCGGTCTCGAGGTCCACTACATGTATAGGTATGGATAATTCTGAGTCGAAGACTTTCACTTTCACCTCATCACCTGAACAAAACTCCAACGTCCACTCTAGTGATTTCTCGAGGGCTACACTCTGATTCGCCCCAGTGACTCTTAATACTGCTATTTTTCTCTTGGCACCTCCTACTACGGAGATTTTCCCTTCAGTTATAAATGCCTCAAAATCTCTAGCAGGCTTCTTAACCTCAGAGTGTCTGGCACCTGTCACATCTTTATGAAAACTCCTAAGTTTTTCCAAAGACAGGGTTACCCCTTCCGACTTTTGAGTAGTTCTACACTGAGATTTAAGAACATAAGAACATAAGAAAGTGGGATACTGCAGGAGGCCGAGTGGCCCATACAGGGTAGATCCCTTTCACACCCATCCCAGCACTTCCATGTGCCTATCCAACTTCGTCTTGAAGCTCCCTAGCGTCCCCGATCCTACTATAGCACTCGGTAGCCTATTCCACATATCCACAACTCTATTACCAAACCAGTGCTTGCCTATATCCTTTCTGAATCGGAATTTATCTAATTTAAAGCCATTTGTTCTAGTTATTTCGTTATTACTGAGCTTCAGAACATCTTCCATTTTACCCTTGTTAATCCCACTTACCCACTTGTACACCTCTATCATATCTCCCCTAACTCTACGCCTCTCTAATGAATGTAAGCCTAAGCTTTTCAGTCTTTCTTCATATGGAAGGTTTTTAATATTATGGATCATTTTTGTCATTCTTCTTTGTACTCTCTCCAAAGAATCTATGTCCATTCTAAAATAAGGACACCAGAACTGAACCGCATAATCCATGTGTGGCCTCACTAATGCTAGGTAAAGTTTCAAGATAACGTCAGCAGTTCTGTTACTCACAGACCTAGATATGAACCCAAGAATCCTGTTTGCCTTGTTGCGAACGCTAATACATTGTTTTCTAGGTTTCAAGTCGTTGCTAACAAATACACCTAGATCTTTTTCACAAACTGAGTTTTCTATTTCCGTGTTACCTAGTTTATACTTAGCGTTTGTATTCGTCTTCCCTATCTGTAGTACCTTGCATTTATCAGTATTAAAATTCATTTGCCAGTCTACTGACCACTCATGTAAGGTATCTAGATCTCTTTGAAGGTGTTCAAAGTCACTGTCTGAATTTATCACTCTCCCCATTTTGGTATCATCTGCAAATTTACTAATCCTACTAGTTATGCCTAAATCAAGATCATTAATGAATATAACAAACAGCAGAGGGCCTAATACAGATCCCTGGGGAACTCCGCTTTTGACCTCACCCCAGTCTGACTTTAATCCATTTATGCTGACTCTTTGTTTCCTACCAGTTAACCATGACCTAATCCATTTTAATAATGATCCACCTATTCCATGTGCTTCTACCTTCCTTATCAATCTCTCATGAGGGACTCTATCGAATGCTTTACTGAAATCAAAATAAATTATATCATATGACTTATCATTATCTACCGCTTCATATACTTCTGAGAAAAAGCTAAGCAAATTTGTGAGACAAGAACGTCCCTGGGTGAACCCGTGCTGAGAAGAATGAATTAAGTTGAATGTTTCAAGGTGGCTTCTGATTTTTGTAGCAATAATTGACTCTAGCAACTTGCTTATGATTGACGTGAGACTAATGGGACGGTAATTTGATGCAATTGATTTATCACCCTTTTTGAAAATCTGAACTACATTTGCAAGTTTCCAAGCTTCTGGCACTAGGCCCGATTCTAATGACTTATTAAATAAAACTGCTAATGGATTACTCAACTCATCTCTACATTCTTTTAATATTCTAGCATATACCTCGTCTGGACCAGGCGATTTATGAGGCTTCAGTTTGTTAATTACTTTAAGCACATCGTTACAGTAATATTGATATTCATCAACATATTTTCTATACTGTCGTTATATACCTTATGAACTTCTGGAAACTGTGCTAGGTTTTCATTTGTGAATACGGAGCGAAAATGACTATTTAACGTACTACACATTTCTAACTCATCATCAGTCATTTCTCCTGTCGTAGTTTTAAGGGGACCTATTGTATCTCTAACCTTTGATTTATACAGTTGATTTAAAATGACCAACTTCTCCACAACTATAGTATTTCACTGGTGGTCTCCCTTGCTGAACTACACTATTATTTCTATGCTGTGACTTAAAAAAAATTACCTTAGGATTACCCTTGAGGAACCCCAGCCATATTATTACCTGACCACTGACTGCTTTGTTCCCCAAAGATACCTGAACCTTGACTGCACCGTTTAGTACCTGGGGACATTTTGTTCTGTTGACCCTCTCCATGATAATGGGTCTTAAACTACTAGTCTCCACCTTGTTTCTGTGAGATATCTTTTCCTTACATTTTATACGCCACTGCTAATCGCGTCACCTCCATCAAGTCCTTAATCTGTACCTTATTTATTTCATATCTCTCATCGGGGTGTACCAAACTCTTAGACTGCTCTAACAAAAGCATCTGTCTTAAATCCTCAAAAGTTTTCACCTCCTCTGCTTTGCACCACCTATTAAATTTCATTCTACATTCCCTACCTAACTCCAAGTAAGTTTGATTTTGCAATTTCTTGATATCCCTGAACCTTACCCTCTAGACTCCTGGATTTAACTGAACCAAATTTAACATAGCCTCTTTCGCAGACTCATAATCACCAGACTCTGTCATATCTAGACAAGCATAAGTCTCTCTTACTTTTCCTATGAACTGCATCTGAAACAGAGAGCCCAATCACTCATTCCAATTCTTGAATGTTGCTACTTTTTTAAATCGGATAATGAAATCTTCTGCTTCCTTTTCAACAATCTCTGGTAACTGGCTAACTCTATGATCTTTTTTTCTACTTACAAGTTTTACGCTCATCTTTGCCTCTACTTTAATTCTCTAAATCTTATCTCTTTCTCGGGTTGTATTCTCTTATATTCAAATACTAACATTAACCTTTCCCATGCATTTTTTTACTCATTTGCATCGTACCATCATGGTTAGCCAACCCCTCAGTTTCTTCCTCAATCTCTTCTAACACTCCTATGCCACACTTATTACCAGACCTTAAATAAATCTTATATAAAGATGATAATTCATATAATTCTTTTTAGTACATCGATAAAGATGGTGTAAATCCTGGGTTTCCGAAAAATTTTTGGCACTTACATATTCTGCCATTCTGCTGTTTATTTAAATACAAAATAGCCTGATCACACAATGATACTGGTTAACAAATCTTGTAACACACTGCACACAAAAACTGTCAATATTCACTTACTTGCACTGTCACTCTCAGTCCAATTGATTTGCGTTTGATGGAAACTAAGATAAAAGTAGCATGACCATACTTTATTGCTAGTTATACTCGTATAGGTAACCATAAATGTTGCCTACTCAATATTAAATACAGCGCACTCAGTATTTGTGTATATAAATTTACAGTTAAAAAATAAAACAATAATTCAAACAATTTATTCTTTAGATAACATTAATTATGCATAACACATATTGTCAGCAAAATAATTCAATCATTGGCGAGTCCAACAGTCCTACTTTTCAATGATGGCCTTGAAGCCTGTTCGGCATGGATGCCACAAGGTCACACACCACCTTTGGTCTACCTCTGTAGTATTCCCACTGTCTATGAATGTGCTCCTCTTCCATTTCCCACGTGTTGACCATGTCTGCCAACACGGGCTCTATAACGTTCATACCTGCTCTCTTACTGCGCAAGCCACTGTTGAACGTCGTGGGCCCAGTGTGTAAAATGGGCCCAGGTGGGAAAGAGGGTTCCATGACAAAACCCCAACGGGGTTGAAATTTGTCAACATTAACCTAACCTAACCTAACCTAACCTAAACATAAAAGTGTTTTATTTTATATTCTATACTAGCGGAATCGCCGCCCTCCGGGCGGCTCTTTCGCTAGGCCACGGTAGGACGCCACCCTCCGGGAGGCTCCACATTGTCTCACTGTAGCGCATTAAGGTAGACCACATTTTAGGTTTTGCCATTAGCAGCAAGTATGTACAGATATTTGCCAGTTCCCACTCTGGAGCATCCAACATAGAACTGTCCATGAGAGAAGCAAGGAAACACCAGGTTTAGGCCAACCATCTTTAGGGACTGTCCCTGGCTTTTGTAGATGGTCATGACAAAGCTCACTTTAACCGGGAATTGAAGTCGCTTGAACTCAAATGGCAGGTCAGTGGTGATGAGAGGTATCCTTGATATAAAAACGTCCTCTCCTTTAGGTTTTCCTGTCAGTATTGTAGCTTCCAGTACATGTGGCATCATGTTCTTCACCACCAGTCTTGTGCCATTGCAGAGGATTGGTGGTTCAAGATTTCTTAAGAGCATTATAGGAGTTCCAATCTTGAGAGTGAGGTGGTGAGGAGGCATTCCAGCGGGCTCCAAAGAATTAAGGAATTCTGCAGGGTACTGGACTGCTTGGTCCTGGTCGATTACTGTATCAACAGCTTTGAATGAGGTCTCACTGCCTGGAAGCTGTCTGAGTAGAGTCATGTTGATTTCAGCCACTGTTTCATTCTTTGGTGCCAGAATTGCGCGTTCATGCAGCCACTTGTGATCCTTGTAGTGGTGGATAAGGATAAGGATAAAATTACCTATATAATACGTGGGATGTGATACGACTTTTCAACCTCTGTGTGGTTTAACAGGTCGGGTCGGGTTGGGTGTGTCGAATCGGGTTGGTTGGAGTTTTTATGAAATCCGCACATGACATTTGCTATCCATGCCAAGTTTGGTCAGGGCGGCTCGTTCGTTAGGCCACGGTAGGACGCCAACCTCCGGGAGACTCCACATTTTCTCACTGTTCACTCCCCAAAACTTCTTCTTCCATCAATATTTCATTAACGGTGTATGTAAGTTCCACTACAACGGTACAGCAAAGTATATTTTTTTAGCATTAAACTGATATTATTTTATTGTCTGATCATCACTACATATAACGCCATCCATCATCACTACATATAACACCACCCATCATCACTATATCTAACATCATCCATCATCACTACATATAACACCATCCATCATCACTACATATAACACCATCCATCATCACTACATATAACACCATCCATCATCACTACATATAACACCACCCATCATCACTACATATAACAACATCCATCATCACTACATATAACATCATCCATCATCACTACATATAACACCATCCATCATCACTACATATAACATCACCCATCATCACTACATATAACACCACCCATCAACACTACATATAACGTCATCCATCTTCACTACATATAACACCATCCATCATTACTACATATAACACCATCCATCATCACTACATATAACACCACCCATCATCACTACATATAACACCACCCATCATCACTACATATACCATCATCCATCATCACTACATATAACACCATCCATCATCACTACATATAACACCATCCATCACACACTACATATAACACCACCCATCATCACTACATATAACACCATCCATCATCACTACATATAACACCATCCATCATCACTACATATAGCACCATCCATCATCACTACATATAACACCACCCATCATCACTACATATAACACCACCCATCATCACTACATATACCATCATCCATCATCACTACATATAACACCATCCATCATCACTACATATAACACCATCCATCACACACTACATATAACACCACCCATCATCACTACAGATCGGTAAAGTAGTTTCCGAGATTCTCGTTCGAACACACACACAAATACACAGACATACTTCTTTGTTTTATATAGCTAGATAGATTGTCTAATCATCACTACATATAACACCATCCATCATCACTACATATAACACCACCCATCATCACTACATATAACACCACCCATCATCACTACATATACCATCATCCATCATCACTACATATAACACCATCCATCATCACTACATATAACACCATCCATCATCACTACATATAACACCATCCATCATCACTACATATAACACCATCCATCATCACTTCATATAACACCACCCATCATCACTACATATAACACCATCCATCATCACTACATATAACACCATCCATCATCACTACATATAACACCATCCATCATCACTACATATAACAACATCCATCATCACTACATATAACATCATCCATCATCACTACATATAACACCATCCATCATCACTACATATAACACCATCCATCACACACTACATATAACACCACTCATCATCACTACATATAACACCATCCATCATCACTACATATAACACCATCCATCTTCACTTTACATAACACCATCCATCATCACTACATATAACATCATCCATCATAACTACATATAACACCATCCATCATCACTACATATAACACCATCCATCACACACTACATATAACACCATCCATCATCACTACATATAACACCATCCACCATCACTACAGTTTCCGAGATTCTCGTGCGGACAAACAAACACACAGACATACTTCTTTGTTTTATATATATATATATAAGATATGAGATTTGGGTTTTGTTCGTTGGGGTTTTATCCGGTCACCGGGAAAGGGTAATCCCTCTCACGGAGGATGGCAGGAAACGCATCACCCACACCATGATGTGAAACCCAGCCCCAAACATTGCAGGTCACGTGTCCAGAACGGGCCTCATCAAATGTGTTAGACCTGCCATACCTGCAAGCATAATAGAGTGGCAATTGGTTAATGTTCATTGATAAATAATATACTGTATAAAGTAGGTGGTGCATAATATAGACATATAATACTTTTGTGATTCACTTTATCTTATTTGCTGGTCTGTATGTAAAACCACTATCATTACAATGATCTGCATGACCTAACATATTGCAAACATCATTCCTTGTATTACTGCATCTCCAGCAATGAATTTGGCCATGAGAAATGCTGAGGAAAACCTTCTCTTCTAGATATATCAAACGTTTCCAAAAATCTTCATCTTGCTGAGAAGAGAACGGGAAGCATATAATTATATCGTGGTCACATTAAATGCATCGATGCTCTTATACCATTCTAGTGAAATTGGTAGAGTGCTCTGCTGCCCAAATAATTGCTTACCCAGGTCGGTCACGTTTCCGCTTTCCTCCCATCTCCTGATCCACTTGGCTAAGGTTGTAGGGGACACGCCAAGCTCATACGCGATGGCACGTATGGAGAGACCAGAATCACCGAGGCCGATGATTCTTCCTCTCAAAATTAACTTCTCTTCCTTCCTGTTCATGTCTGTCTGGCCAGTGGAGCTACGGCCATCGTCAGCTGTGGTGGTGTTGACAACAGCATAGAGAATCGCGATTTTATCGTTGCGAACTCCAGCCACCAAG
Organism: Homarus gammarus; assembly: GCA_958450375.1. NCBI lineage: Eukaryota > Metazoa > Arthropoda > Malacostraca > Decapoda > Nephropidae > Homarus > Homarus gammarus. Next base: position 83,586 of record CAUDMG010001556.1, on the reverse strand, counting down.
ACACATAGTTATATCAAATAATTTAAAATTTGTTTGGGTAAATTGCTTCGTTCCCTTATCGAGTATAAAAAAGCCCCCTGATCGAATATAACAAAGTCTCCTGGCCGAGTATAACAAAGACCCCTGATCGAGTATAACAAAGACCCCTGATCGAGTATAACAAAGCCACTGATCGAGTATTACAAAGGCCCCTGATCGAATATAACAAAGCCCCTGATCGAGTATAACAAAGGCCCCTGATCGAGTATTTATTAAAAAAAAATTAAATCGTTTCCCAGTCCTTATTGAGAAATGGAAGTATCAGAGCTCGATTGTTGAATTGATTGGGTGCTTGTTTGTGTGTTGGGGCCATGGCCTGACAGCGACCAGTGGTGCCACTGTTTGAAATTTGTTGGTAGATCATGAAAAAATACTCCAACCTTGAATGCTTGAAAGAAATTGTTGAAAACCTAAATAATCTGGCCTCCCTGGTGCCCATGATTCCCCAATTTTGCACCTCAAGGAACGTGAATCTTTTTTTTTCATTATGATAGAAATATTAAATATATTTTCTTGCTGCGGTGTAAAAACAACAAGTAAAATTAATTGCTTAGTCAGCTACACTAAATTATTACTACGATACAACAGGTGTACTTACTGCGTTAGTAATGCAGACTACAGAGTGTCGACTTTTATTTGATTATCTAATATTTTTGTGTATATTTGATATATTTTGTGCATTTTGTAGAATTATGTTGATTAGATTTAAAATAATAATAATTGCAATTGGATATAATTTTGTTCTAGCTTGAAATATTTTTTTACGACCTGGAAAGATTCAGACACGAATCTGGTAAATTTTATGTTTTAATGAGCGGTATGACTGTCAGTGTACTGTATTAATTAGGCAACATTTATGGTTACCTATGGGAGTATAACTAATAATAAAATATGGTCAGGCTACTTTTATCTTATTTTTCCATCAAACGCTAATCAATTAATCTAGTGACCTACTTCTTGTTGTGACACACTTTTAGATTAATTGTCACTCATAAGTCAGTCATACTCCCATCATGTCATCCATTGTAGGGATCAAGCCAAGGTTACATGCGGTAGACCCTATGATAAAGCCATTATCACCTAGGGTAATAAAGTATTCTCTTATGAACCATTTTATTCCTCACATTCATGCTTAGTTCTCTGGCTACCATTCTGAGGGACAATACAGCTTAGAGGATTCTGATGTCGTTGCGAACCCCAGCCACCCAAACACACTCTGCACTATGTCATGATTATTTAATAATAATGTAACCAACAATGTCAAATAATGTAAAAGTTGAGTAAATTGTTTCGTGAATTTATTAAAAATTCTATGGCATCCTTCCCAGTCCTTATTGGGAAATTGAAGTATCAGAGCTCAATTGGTGAACTGCGAGGGTGCTTGTTTGTGTGTGTGTGTGTGTGTGTGTAGGGAGGGAGGGAGGGAAGTAGGGAGAAAGGTGATGACTGGATAGCGGACCCATCGTCCAGTAAGGGTGGGTGGACTTTGCACCATCCTCCTTGACTGTTGTGAAAACTTTCGTCCGGGACTGTACATCACAGAGGGTGGCTTGGCTCTGCAAGGGATGATGCAGTTGGATTTGATGCACTTTCTTTTTCCTTACTTAATGATCTGGAACATATAATTAAACACCCTACAGTTGTTCCAGATCAACACGCCGAACTTGCTAACATTCTTGATTTTTGTTTTACCTCTGGCCCCTCACACTATTCATACTCAATATCCTCACCCTATGGTCATCCGATCACAATCTTATTTCTATCAAGTTACACTGGTAATCCTTTCGAGAATTCTTCTCCGACTTTACCAGAGTTAAATGTTGCTTTTCCACTCGGGACGCCTCAGTATGTGCTGACAGTATTGCTGGGGCTATACTGGGTGGTATGAGTGCATTTATCCCATCTTCTACCAAAACTTTCACTTTACAATCATGGTAAAGGGAGAGAGATGGGGCATGTCGGAATTTTATTAAAAAAAAAGGACTGCTGATCTGAGTAACTCTTCTTCAAGTAAATCTTTCTGGTCCTTAACCAAAACATCTGTAATAACTTCAGCACTCCCTCTTTTCCTCCCCTTTTCCGACCTGGTAACTCTATAATCAACTCTCTCTCCCACTGATAAAGCCAATGTCTTTGGTACCTTATTTTCCTCTGACTCCACCATAGACGATTCCAACTCTACCCCTCCTTCTCCTGATCCTCCTACTGAACCTATAGACTTTCTTATAATCTCCAATCGATGGTTGCTGGTGTGTTATCCAATCTGGATGTAAGTAAGGTGCATGGACCAAACGGAATACCCGCTCATGTTTTAAGGGGTGTGCTGAAAATCTGAGCCCTATGTTTGCTCACCTCTTTCGCCTTTACCTCATAACCCAAACTTTTCTATCATTTTGGAAGCGTTCCTTGGTTCAACCCATCCCGAAGAATGGTGACAATTCTAATCCCTCTAACTATCACCCAATTGACCTAACATCGTCCCTCTTTAAGATATTCGAAACGATCTTATGCTTCCATTTTCTCTGTCATCTTGAACATCTTTCTGTTTTGTCGGATCACCAATATGGATACCGCCAGGAGAGATCTACTGCTGATCTACTCTCCTACTGCCACCATCTTTGGTCATCCTCTCTTAGGGATTATGGGGAAACCTTTGTCGTCACCTTTGACATCTCTAAAGTATTTGACAGGATTTGGCACAAGTCTTTGCCTTTTAAACTTCCTTCTTATGGTTTCTCTCCTCCACTCTGTTCTCTCATTTTTAGCTTCCTTGAGAGTCGATCCATGACAGTTGTTGTTGAAGGTTTGATTTTCCCTCTTTCTCCACCAATAGCGGTGTTCCACAGAGTTATGTTCTTTCATCTTCTCTCTTACTTCGTTTTATCAAAAATTTACTTCACACTACTCCTAATTGTATCCATTCTTACGCTGATGATTCTACTCTTCACTCTCCTGATTTTTCCCTTCCCCCAATTCTCAATTTAAATCTGATTCTAGAGTTGATATGGTTTCATCTACCAATGCGGAACTGTGCAGCATCTTCGAATGGGGAGGTTAAAATGTTGTCAAATTCTTTCATTAGAAAACATAGTATTTACCAATTACACTTTCCAAAATGGAAGATCTCCCAACAATCACATTTCAAGACGCAACCATTTTGCCAAATTCTAAAATATATATGCTAGGCCCCACCATTTCCTCTAATATGTTATGGAAGCCACACATCTACAACATTGCAACATAGCTAAGGCTGCCTCCCGAAACCGGAGATGTTGTACATTTTGTACAGATGCCGTAGTTACTTCCCTCCTGAGCAGCTGCTTCAGGTTTATAAGGATTCATTTATCCTATCTTTGATTACTGCTCTCATATCTGGGGTGGTTTTTCTTTTTTTCAACTGTTAGATAGGCGGAATTAAAGGAATTTCGCCTTATTAACTCTCCACTTTTAGTCAATAATTTCTATTCCTTTTCTCGTCCCAGCAATATTGCTTCACTCTCTCTCTTTTACAGATACTTTAACGGACAATGTTCAGTAAATTTGGCGTTTTGTGTACCGTGGATCCTCTATAAGTATATTATTGGAATGTGAGTTCTAAACATTAATTGCTTTCATATGTAGGCGATATCTTTCTTGAAAGAAGTTTGGCCTACTTTTAAACAAATGTTAGAGTATAACAAAATATAACCCACTATTTCTGTGTGGAGGTCGGTCACACTAGAATAACCGTTATAGTAGTTCCTTCTTTCCGCAAACAGACAAACTGTGGAATGCTTTGCATTCTTCTTTGTTTCCATACTCATACAATGTGTCTCATTTCCAAAAGCTTGCTTTTCCGGCATCTTCGTGGTGTAGTTTAACATACTCTTTTTCTAATCTTCTTTTTTACTTGTCTGTGTTTTTTTTTTCCCTTTCGATTTTTTTAGGGGGGGGGGGGGGGTGGAGGGAGCACCCATGCCCCGTTGTTGGTCGATGACCTATGTTCGGGTGGGCTATTTTCCATAACAAAAAGTATTTTCATAAAAATTCACAGGAAAAGGAAAACTGAAAAACCTTAGATTTCGCCTTTATTCACGACATCTTCAATTGGCTTGAATAATAGCAAAAGCTAAAGTGCTCCAGTGTTTCCCTTTTTCTGTGAGATTGTTTTAATATTTACCTTCTCCATGTCACCATTGTGGATCTACAATATATATATATATATATATATATATATATATATATATATATATATATATATAATATATATATATATATATATATATATATATATATTACAATATATATATATATATATATATATATATATATATATGCTGATAACCACAAGGAAAGAAGAAAACACGAAGTTCCCAAGCGCTTTCGTGTAATTCACATCTTCAGGGGTGAGTACAGACTAAGGAGAAGTACAAAACAAGGTGTATATATACAGAGGAGGGTGAGATCAGGTCCACAATGGTCAGGTATTAGGTAATGACCCAACTAATCTTTAAAAAGCACCGCAACGGTCGGTAACATAAGAACATAAGAAAAAAATGAGTCTGCAATAGGCCGGTTGACCTAAGCAATGCATTATTTTTTTTTGAGTTTGAAAAATCGGCCCATGGTATTAATGATGTAGTTCTATGTGCAGAATCATGTGATATCTTCAGATTTGAAAAGTTTTCATTTTTTGCTAGGTAAATTGTAACTTGAAATCTTATGAAAATTCAGTATTCCCACCCTTTTACCAACACCACTAAATAGCTTATTTAAAGTAAAGTAAATGTATCAGGTTAATTTATTAGGATGAAAATGATCCAGAATAGTGAAACGAATGATCTTGACACATTTATTAAATTTAATATTCCTTTAGAAAACAAAACCATCAAATACAAAAACCGGTTTTACTACTACGACCCGGTGTTGCTGCACACCATAGAGAACATGTCTTTCTTGCTTCTGTTTCTACTCATCACCTCCCTGCTGACCACCTGAGCTCGGATGTAGCCTTCCCTCCTCTCCTGGCTGTACACGTGACTGCTGGCCTCGCTCACTTGCTGTACACAACGCTCTATACTCTGGGTGTGCGAGGGCCAGGCAGGGACATGCATGGGGTTGTCCAGGAAAGCTCTGACTTGAACATTGGTGAGGCTGCAGGTAAGAGGGGGCTCACTGCCAGCCTGGATGTTATCCAGATCTATGAGATCAGTGAGGGTCTTGGCACCTAGATTGACTTCAGGAGTCTTCCTGACCCTGAAGGAATCGTCACCAACTGATTCGTCTTGCCCAGATCCTCTCATAAGTCTCATATCCAAGATCTTTTTGACTGCCACTCTTCTCTCCTCCTCATCCTTACTGCAGAGCATTGTCTGCAGAACTGCCTCGGGATGAGCATACCAGGAAGATCTCCTTACAGTCTGCTCCACAATCTGAACAACCTTCCTTGGCTGACTCCTCAGGAACTCAAGCTGGAAGAGAACATGCCTCGGACCTTCGGAGAACGATGACTTGACCTTGGTGTTGAACCAATTTGGCAAGTAGACACTCGCGATGAATTGGACAATAAGTCTCAGGTTGTGAAGCTGGTTCCCTTTCAGTTTATGGTGAGCGACCCAAATTCTGCAGAACCTGAGAGCCGTTGTGAGCCACCTAGAATGTGAGACTGGACCTATCTGCAGGTAAGCAAGTCTATCAGGCATGACCCCAGTTTTGATGGCACTGCAAATCATGTAACCATAGTACTGGTCAGTACTCAGGTCGTCAATGACAGTATGTGCAAGCTCAACGAGTGGAGGGCCAACTGTGATTTTTTCAAAGCTCGGATTTATTTCTAACTAAGTGGCTGAGTCCAGCATCTTGCCAAGAGGACCAGACCATCTGTTGTTTGAAAGAGTCTTGCCATCCAGCTCCTGGATCAGATGTCTGAGTGGCAACTCGTTGGTGTGGAGGTCACAAACAATCCAGACCAGCTTCCTCCCAATCTTCCGCTCTATCCACTGTATGACCCGTCCTTGCCACCCTGTATTCGTGTTGGTGCTGTCCCCTCCAATGGCCTGCAGGGTCTGGTCTACGTTCCTCTCTCTGAGCCAGTTCACAATGTTATCTGTTACTATCTCAGCTGGTTTCCTGATGTCATCTTTCTCTGGAGTGAAATGCCACAAATACTTCCCTCCTGTTTCACTGCAGCAGGAGTAGTGTTCCTCCTTCACCATGGCAGGGAACAATTTGTCAGAATCTCCAACTTTCATGAACACTTTAGTGTCATCCCTTCTCCCATCAAAGAACAAACAATTGATTCCATTTTCTCTTATCCCCTTATCAAACTCCTCTTCTAGGTTACTGACAAGTTTCTCCTGAGCTCTCCTTACTTTGTTATGATCTATCACCAGGTGAACATCATCAGGTGTTATCAAACCACCGTCAAACCAGGCAGCTGTTGCTATCTCTGCAGTTTCTCTGAGACCAGTGTGGTGTCGCATGCTGGCCAGAGCTATGCTCGGGATATCTTTCCTATTTCGAATCTTATGCCTGGAAGGTTTGGGATCATTATTTTCTGGGTTAGGGACAAAGTCACCATTCTCCTGGTCAGCACTCGGATCAGCCATGGGGAAGTCATTAAACTCTGAATCAGTTTGACTCCAATCATCGGCCTTTTTTACCTCACCCTGGGCCTTCTCAAGTCTCTTTTCCTAGGCAACTCTTCTCCTCTTCTGTCTCTCTGTGGCAGCCTCCTGTCTCTTGGACTCCGGAATATCTTGGCTAGAAATCATGAGAGCCCCTATACTGCCAGTCTCCTCTCTCTGTGCTTTGACAAATGCCAGTTCGATCACAGGAATCTTCAGTTCACGCTTGCAAATACAGGAGATGTGGGCCTCGGATTTACAGTCACGATCGCATCCAAACTCAGGACAGAGAACTATTGGGCACTTGCAAGTAATTATGTCAAATAACTGGTCCAGTTGCTTGGCAAAGCTGTCCTTAACTGCAAGTTTTCCTCTCCCAAGAGAGATATCTCTTGCCTTTTCCCAACTGGCTAGCAGTCTCTCACTAATCTTCTTCTGACTTGTTATGACTGGAGGCTTGAACTGAGCGTTAGCCAGAGTGTACTGTGCCAAGACAGCTTTGGTCATATCACTGGCAATGTCTTTGTTTGTGTAAGTTCTTTGGTTCTTTTCACTGATTTGCCTGATTAAAACACCGTATCTCAAAGCATCTCTCAATGTAGGCAACTCCGACTTCAGGAGCTCTCTCCCAGACCCAAGATAGTGACTGAGATGGCTGGATGTTTCGTTCCTCGTCCTGACACAAGCAGCCATCGCAAATATTATCAACTTATAAATGCATCAGAATCTGAAACAGAAAAAAATATTGTTAGTTGGGTTGTTAAAGAATGAAGTCAGAAAGCAATGTTCACTATTAAATTGTAATGCACTAATGCAGCTGTACGTTAGATTTTCGATAAATTTCACGCTAAACTTTACCTAGCAAAAGGTTGCAAAATATTGAAACTGAAATTATTTTCTGTTTATATACACTAAAATCTACCAAAAAAGTGATGGGCCATTAGTTTTAGCTGATCTTCCCTCCTATGACACACCCTACTATGCATGGCAACTCCTGTCCAGAGTTACTACCACCCTCTATCATCCATGAAACTATCGAGCCTCACTTTGAAACTTTCCAGCGTTCCAGCAATTACTACAAAGTTGCTAAGCTTGCTCCACTCATCCACCACCCGATTTGTAAACCAGCTCCTTCCTATCTCCCTCCTAAACCTAAACTTATCCAACTTGAATCCGTTGTTCCGAGTCCTATCCTGCTCGGATATTATAAGAACTTTATCTATATCACCTTTATTGATTCCTTTCACCCATTTGAATACTTCTATCATATCTCCCCGCACTCTTCGTCTTTCTAGGGAATGTAAGTTTAGTTTCTTTAACCTATCCTGATATGGAAGGTTTCTAAGTCCCGGAATCATTTTCGTCATTCTTCCCTGCACCGACTCTAGTGAATTGATATCCATTCTATAATAAGGGCACCAGAACTGAACCGCATAATCGAGGTGCGGCCTGACTAGCGCAAGATATAGTTGCAATAAGACCTCTGCACTCTTATTACTTACACTTCTAGATATAAAACAGATTATCTGTTCGCCTTATTTCGAACATTAACGCACTGTTTTCTAGGCCGTAGGTCCGGGCTTATAAGTACCCATAGGTCTCTTCCACAAGTCGACTTCTCTAGGTTGATGTTGTTAAGGTTGAATACATTGACAGTATTTGTTCTTCCAATATTAAGTACGCTGCACTTGCTGGTGTTGAATTTCATTTGCCATTCTTCAGACCACCCCTGCAGTTTATTTAGATCCTCCTGTAATGAATTTGCATCCTGCCCTGAATTAATCTGCCGCCCTATTTTGGTGTCATCCGCAAACTTGCTTATGTCACTGCTGATCCCAGTATCTAGATCGTTTATGTAGATAACGAACAAGAGTGGGCCTAGTACTGACCCCTAGGGAACCCGATTGGTTACACGACCCCACTCAGATTTAACACCATCTACGCTGACCATCTGCGTTCTATCGGTGAGCCATGATTTTATCCAATTTAAAACTTTCCCCTCGATACCATGAGCCTTAATTTTTCTCTGAAGCCTCTGACGCGGTACTCTGTCAAATGCTTTGCTAAAGTCTAAGTAAATAACATCGTAATTTTCGTCATTATCTACTAGCTCGAAGACTTTCCTAAAAAATGTCAGCAGATTTGTTAGACAAGATTTTCCCTTTGTAAACCCATGTTGAGAGTCGTAGATTAATTTGCTTTTCTCTAAATGCGATCGGATGTTATCTGCTATAATTGATTCAAGAAATTTCCCCCCTACTGACGTCAAACTGATCGGCTGGTAATTTGACGCTGATGCTCTGTCTCCCTTTTTGAATATGGGTACTACATTTGCCTGTTTCCACAAGTCTGGCACAACTCCGGTGTCTAATGATTTTGTAAATAAGTTTACAAGGGGTCCGCTAATCTGTTCCCAACACTTTTTCAAGACTTGAGGGAAAATTTCATCCGGCCCTGGGAATTTTGTCTTCTTTAATTTATTTATCTTCTTAAGAACATCCTTTTTTCTGATAGTGATATTCTTTAATTTCTCTTCTTCCTTTCCCTTAAATATCAGTTCCACCTCTGGAATTTCATGGCGAATTTCCTCTGTGAAAAATGATAAGAAGTAGCTGTTCAATGCTTTGCTTATTTCTCACTGCCATTTATCACTTCTCCCCTCCCTGACTTTAAAGGCCCAATTTTGTCCTTCACCTTTGTTCTATATACCTGGAAATATCCCTTGGGATTCGCCTTGGATTCTCTTGCTATTTTGATTTCATAGTTTCTCTTTGCTTTCCTTACATTTTTCTTAACATTCCTAGATAGTTCATTATACCTATTTCTGAGCTGCTCCTCCCCTCCCTTTAATTTCTTATATATTCCTTTCTTTATTCCTATGTCATGTTTAAGTTTTCTGGTAATCCACCTTGGCTCATTCTTATTTGACCTAATTTTTCTGCATGGTATATTTTGTTCTTGTGCTTTATGTAGTATACTAGTGAATATATTATAATCATGATCAATTGTTGTGTCATCTATGACCTCACCCCTTCCTACTGGTGACTGACGTGACTGTTCCCAGGTGACCTCACCTAGGTACCTTCTTAACTTCTTATAATCTGCCAACCAAAAGTTTGGGACTCTGACCATATTGTCATTGTTTTTCATGTCCCAATTTAGGGTGAACCTGATTTCTGTGTGATCACTGTCACCTAGTTCTTCCCCTCTGATAATATTTTCTTTATTTGTTAATACTAGGTCTAATATATTGTCACGTCTAGTAGGTTCTGTAATTAGTTGTTTCAAAAAATTATCCTGTACTGCATTTAGGAAGTCTTCAGATTCATAGTCACCTACAATGTTGTCTCAGTCGATATTTCTGAAGTTGAAATCCCCCATAATGCACAGGTTGTTATATTTTGCTGCCCTACTCATTTCCTGCCATATGGGCTGAGCTGCTTCCTTCCCAAGACTTGGGGGCCTGTAAAGCACTCCCATAATTAGTTTTTCTCTTCCTTCCTTGATTTCTACCCATACAGACTCGGTTCCTATTTCAGCCTTTATTGAATTATTAATACAACATTTTAATGTATCCTTGACGAAGAGTGCGACCCCTCCCCCCTTCCTACCTTCCCTGTCCTTGTGAAAAAGGTTGTACCCTTCTATGTGGTACTCTGATAAAAAAATTTTGATCGCCAGATTCATCCAAGTTTCGGTGATTGTTATGACGTCTACATTCTCGGTACATACAACCTCTCTCAGCAAGTCTATTTTATTTCGAATGCTCCTACTGTTTGTATAGTATACATTTAAACCTACCCTTCCCTGGTCCTGTTTTACCCCTTGTCCTGAGTAACCAATTTTACTTCCCGGGAACCAGCTTGTTTTTGACTCCCACTTACTCCCGACCTCTCTCTACTGGCGAAACCCCCCCTTTGGAGTAACAATTTCACACTCCAGGGATGCACACAACGTCTTTAAACCCGCACGAGACAAGTGTAGTCAGGTCAGAGGGTAAGGTGACCCAACCTTCTCACCTGGTTACAATTCTTCTTAATTACAAAATTGTCCAGTTTGTACATGCCATTACTCAAATTCATGTTGACTGCTTCGGTATGAATTTGTGTAATGGCATGTACAAACTGGACAATTATGTAATTAAAAAGATTTGTAACAAGGTGAGAAGGTTGGGTCACCTTACCCTCTGACCTGACTACCGACCGTTGCTGTGCTTTTTAAAGATTAGTAGGGTCATTATCTAATACCTGACCATTGTGGACCTCATCTCACCCTCCTCTGTATATATATACACCTTGTTTTGTACTTCTCCTTAGTCTGTACTCACCCCTGAAGATGTGAATTACACGAAAGCGCTTGGGAACTTCGTGTTTTCTTCTTTCCTTGTGGTTATCAGCATATACCTAGATCACGCGCACCTACAGTGATTTGCTTGCATATATATATATATATATATATATATATATATATGCTACATTCTGTGTGTGTGCGCTCGCTCACAGGATAGTTATAATGCGTCTAGTGTGGCAGCATTATTTTAGAGTTAAGATGCAAGCACTGCTTGGTTCCTCTTGCTTTCAGCTACAGCCGCTGGTTAGCCCTCGTACAGGGAAGCAACCTTGCATAAATCTTCCCCTGCCAGTACACAGATTCTTCACCATCAAGACTCCTGCTGTACTTCCTGGTGGGCCCAGGCTAGACCAGTAGGGAATCTCGGAACTGCCTTGCCTTGCAGGTTGACCTCGCTGGGTATAAGGCTATGGGAGTAAACCCCGAACGAATAATCTGCGGTGGAGACCCGCATCAGGCAGACATGCTTACAGAGCTCCAATGAGACTCCAACGCCTGTATAGGCGGAAAAGGTGACCAACATGGGAACCCAACGACTACGCTGGTGGATGAAGGCAATGCATGATGGACAGGTTACTAAGGTGTAACCCAACAAACTAGGCTATCGGCAGTCCTTTGCAGCTCTCTCTCTCCCCAGTCGTCGCAGCTACTTGCATCACTGGGTCATGAAAAAGAGAGCCAAGATGTGTGGCTGCAGCCTGCTCTCCTGCCTCACCACATATTGGAATTCATGCACAGCCATCATTCAGCTTGTCATACTTCTCATCACCATCAAACCCCTATCCCCTAAAAAAGTCCTATGACGACAGACGAGTGGCGATGGGGACAGACGGAGATCAATGCCGAAAGTCTCTAGTCACAATGTCACAATTCTGCACATGGGCGGCATAGATAAGATGGTCGTTTATGCACTGGGATCTAGACAGTACAAGGAAACACCCACTTGTGCCAGGCATTTCGCTGATGACATGGACGAAACAACTGAAGTTTTTACATTATTTGCAATGCAAAGATTTTCCTTTTGCCAGACATGGTAAGACGAATGTCTGGGGGTACTCTGGACAACTGGATATTACCTTACAATGTATACTTAAGAAAATATAGCAAGTTTTTCTAAGCATTAAACATCACGACCGTCGGCAGTGAATTAAGCGATGTTTTTTGTCAGACGTGGCAAGAACAATATCTCAAGGTCTTCTAGACGACCTGATATTGATTGACATTGCAGAATTAAGAAACTACAAGAAATCTTCTCTCGCGTCTTGAAGCAAAAACGGTGTTGACACCTGAAACCTATGTACCGATATACTTAACTTAAAAAATTTTCCCGATTATAATCGTGAAAAATAATTATTATTAAATATGTTCAGAGTTCTTTTTGGTCACATATAGCAAAATGAATATCTCACTTTCTTGCAGATACCTGGACATCGACAAACATTCCAGAATTAAGGAGATACAAAAGAAATATGAACTCTCTTCAAAGAAGTTCTCGGCGAGCCTAATGTGGTGTATATTTTATCAGAACGATTGCGGGCATTTAACCATTTATCGCAAGCTTTCTTATTGTTGGGATATCTGTAATACATGATGTACTCTCTGCTTGGGATTTGAACTTTGCTAGTGCACCCGTATATTACACAAATAACCATAATTGTTCATACATTGGTCCCGGGAGCAGACGCGGGTACACAGTACACACGGTCCACACGGAGGTTACCAGATGATGCGTGTTTACAACAGTTACGTCACCGAGCGGTGTATTGTGGTAAAACAAGTGTTTGATGAACTATCCTTTCTAGTATTTTATCCTTGGGTAAAACAAGGATGTGTACTGGCACCAAGACTTTTCCATTTTCTTGGGTGCCTTCCTTACTCGTGCCAGCTGTATTGAGCTGAAAGTATCTACAAAACTGCATGTGTATCGAGCAGTGGTCCTCCCCACCCTGCTATATGGCAGCAAGACATGAGTCACATACACGAGGCACCTTAAGGCACATGAAGACTTTCACCAACGAAGTCTACATTCCTTCCTCCGAGTTTGCTGGGAAGACAAGAGAACAAATGACAGTATTCACACTGACGCCAATTGTAGGAGCATCGAGGCTGCCATTATCCATGAACAACTACGTTGGACTGGCCATGTTACCGGAATGGACGACAGTAGACTACCAAAGCAGATACTTTACAGTTACCTAATGGATGGTAAACGTAAAGCTGGTGGACAATAGAAAAGGTATAAGGATAGTCTTCATGCAAACCTGAAAAGTGCCAAATCGACCCCTCACCTGGGAGATGAGTAACTCCACACCGTAACGTTTGGAGGAGCGCTAGACAAGAAGGTGTCAATGCTTTTGAGTTAGCCCAACTTCATACAGAGGCAGACATGCGCCAGCACCGGAAAGACGCTGCTGCCGCCCCTCCCGCACTAGATGTAACCCTCTACATGCGCAACATCTGTGAGCGTCCCTGTGGATCCAGTATCGGCCTATCGATTCACCCCAAAGCTCAGCAACGAAGGTGATATCCCTAATAACTCATATCATTGCATCATAGCTGGATGATCGTCATACTCGACTCCAAGTGACAGCAAAGTAGTAGTAGTAGTAGTAGTAGTCAATTTCATTCCCAAATTAGTGAAACACCCTCACTTAACCCCAGCAGAAATATTACTCATTGCACTACCACCGAGACTGGGAGGAATGGGATTGACCAATCCAGAGGAGATTGCTGCCACCGAACATCAAAACTCAGTTAAGTTCATGGCAGCTCTCACGGACCACATAATTGCTCAGAATGCAACAGGGGAGAGGGATACCAGTGAAGTAAACAAGATTTGAAGGTCCATTACGACAGAACGAGAGCATGGCCAAAGTGAAAAGCTGCAGCAACTGCTGCTGCAAGTACCAGAGAATTTGAAAAAAGGTAGCTATAGCGCAGGAGGTGGGCGTCTCAAACTTGTCAACTACGTTACCGATAAGGGCAAATGGTTTCAGTTTCAAAAAACAAGAATTTGCAGATGCCAATGCTTAAAGGTACGGTAGGCTAGTAGAAGGTTTGCCCTCCCAATGAATGTGTGGCTCTTCCTATGACGTCGATCACGCTATGGTGTGCAAGAAAGGGTGCTTCATATGCATGAGGCATGACGAAGTAAGGGATCTCACAGCAAATATGTTGAAGAAAATCTGCTGTGATGTTAGGGTAGAACCGACCCTCCTTTCATTGGACGGTAAGAATTTCCAACATAGGACTTCAAACACATCTAACGAAGCCCGTGTTGACGTCAGTGCTCGAGGATTCTGGACGTGGGGACAGTGAGCCTTCTTCGACATCAGGATTTTTTATCTCATGACCGCAAGTCACCGTAACTTAGCTCTCGATGCTGCACACAGGAGGAACGAGAACGACAAGATAAAGGCATAAGGGGAGAGAATTCAGAATATTGATCAAGGCAGCTTCACTCCTCTGGTGTTTACAACCTCTGGTGGGAGGGGACCAAGTGCAAGATGCTTCTACGCCAGACTCGCGGAGGTGTTATCCAAATAGAAGCAGCAGCCCAGAAGTTATGTTACTGCCTGGATGAGATGTCGACTGTCCTTTTCTCTCCTTAGGTCGGCTTTGCTCTGCCTCAGGGGAACGAGAGCATCCGTCCCAAAGCCGACAACAGTCACTGAATGCTGCATAGATGTGCTCAACTAACTCAGGAAAGCTAGGATAGCTACTTATGTATTTGGAAATTTAATTTTAAGGTAATAAAATGGTGGCGAACGTGTGGCTATAAAGGAAGGTTGGAGGCCATATGTAAAAAAAAAAAAAAAAAGTAGTAGTAATAACAGTAGTAGTAGTAGGGCCAGCACGGCATGGGTGTGGTGGAGTGTCCTCCCTGATCTAAAGTGTTATTGAAGGGGACATATTCGGAGTGTGGGAGCAGGAACTTCACAGTATGTCGGTGAATATCGGATGTCACCTTAAGCACCGTCACCGAAGGTTCTTCTCTTTCCCTACGGAATTAATCGCAAATATTCCATGTGTTCATCAGCGATCACCAAGCGAGTTGTGAGTATCTGGTAGGACGGCTAAAGCAGGTGACAGGTGCCAGTGAAAGTGTCTATAGGCCTACTTTGGCAGGGGTGGTATCGAGACTCTCGCTCCTATTGGGCCAAGTGTTCTACGCTTGCTGTCGCTCCCCACGTAACGGTCACCTCATGTAGTGTCGGCTGACCAAGTTAGTATATATAACTAATATTGCATCAGTGCGACCATAGAAATAGTTGTTATTCTGCCAAGGTTATATAAACAAGTGTTAGGTGTGACAATTCTGCTCTCAGTGTATCATTCTGTTGTGTGGATTGTCGCCCACAGGGGGGGTGGCCTACATACCCACGTGCGCAGGTATGTCCCTACTACCAGGACACAGCAGTCCAGCCTGTCACCTCTCTGCCCTTTGCTCATGAGAACTAGTTTCTTCTTATGTATGGGTCCAAAGCAGATTTTGGAGGTGGAGGGAACTGTCGCCCAGGGAGCGGAACACTATGCCGGGTAACAGACAGTGTTGCATTTGTGCTAGGCAGAACCAAAATTGCACTAGTTGTGATTGTGCGGGAAACAACCGACCATGTGTGGTTTGCAGAGAGCGAAACAATTGTAGGAACGCACATGGCAGGGAGCCGACACAAGAGGCCACAGTGGATGTTGCCCGGAACCAACCGCCCAATGATATCCTAAATGATAACAGTGAGAGACAGCCAGCACAGTGGAATGGAATGTCGATGGAAGATGCGGACATATGGGTTAAAGAAACTTACTCAGAGTACACTCAGGACTGCGGCAGCAATGAAGAGAAGATTGACAATGTGGCAGAATGGGGCCCTTGATGATGTCCTATGTGAAGCAAGAACACTGCAGGAGAGACTAAAATTTATAAAAGACGGAAAACAAATCACCGATGACGTTGCAAGAAAGTTTGGAGACAAAGTGCGGGTGGGGAAAAGTGTCTTTGGCGGTAAGATCTCTCACAGAGGAATCCTCCGGTGGGGTTCTGCCAATAAGCAGAGAGACATTAAAACAAGTGAAAGAAAAACATCCCCCTGCAAGTGAAGACGAAGGCATCAGGTTCCAGGATGACTATGTCCCACCAAATGTTGTCTTGTTCGAGAAAATAACAGGAGGGATGGTGTGGAAAAAGGCACTGAAGACTCAGGGAGGTGCCGGCCCTTCAGGTCTGGATGTAAACGGTTGGAGAGTCATCCTCAGCTCTATGAAGTTTGGCCCCATAGCAATTGATCTCTGCACTTCCAGTGCCGTCCTTGCAGGAAAGCTGGCATCCTCATGCTGCCAACACCTCCATGCTCTGACGGCCTGCCGCCTCATTCCCCAGGATAAGAATCTAGGATGTAGGCCTTTAGAAGTAGGGGAAGTGCTGAGGCTGATCATCAGAAAATGCATAATGGAGGTGGTAAAGGATGATGTCAGGGCAGCAGCACGGAACCTGCAAGTTTGTGCTGGCCACCAGGCTGGAGGGGAAGCTGCCATTCACGCCATGAGAAAGATATTTGAGCAGCGTGATTGTGAGGCCGTTTTCCTGTGGACGCTTCAAAGGCATTCAACATACTTAACCACATGGACGCACTGCACAACATTAAAGTCAAGTGTCCAAGATTTGCAATATATGTTGAAAACTCCTATAAGAATCCATCAGACCTCTATATAGTAAACAACAAGGCTCTATGAGGTTATACCATCATACAGTCAACCGAGGGAACAACAGAGGGGGACCCTGTTGCAATGGCAATGTACGCAATGGGCCCATCCGTGCTCCAACACACAATAAAATTTGAAACAACTGAGGTCAAGCAAGTTGCGTGTGCTGACGACCTTACAGGAGCAGGAAAAGTGGAGGACATCAAAAAGTGGGGGGACCTGGTAACATCACGTGGTCCACAAATAGGGTACCACCTAAACGCCAGTAATTCCTTCCTCATTGTGAAGCCAGAACATTAAGAATGAGCATTTGAGGTGTTCGGTTGAAGTGAGGTCAAAATAACAAATGATGGCCAAAGACACCTAGGCGCAGTAATTGGCACGACGGACTTCAAGACCGAGCACGTAACGGGAAAGGTAAATGAGTGGGTTAGAGAAATCCGAGCTCTGTCTGAGATTACTAACAAAGAGCCATATGTGGCTTTTGCCGCATTCATCCATGGAGTCAAGCATCGCTGGAACTACCTGATGCGCACTATCCCTGATATCGGACCCCTCCTCCACCCTCTGGAAGAAGATATCAGCGTCAATTTCATTCCCAAATTAGTGAAAGACCCTCACTTAACCCCAGCAGAAAGAACACTCCTTGCACTACTACCAAGACTGGGAGGAATGGGACTGACCAATCCAGAGGAGATTGCTGCCACCGAACACCAAAACTCAGTTAAGCTCACGGCAGCCCTCACGGACCACATAATAGCTCAGAACGCAACACGGGAGGTGGATACCAGTGAAGTAAACAGTATTCGAAGGTCCCTTGCAACAGAACGACAGCACTCCCAAAGTGATAAGTTGCAACATCCGTTGTTGCACGTACCAGAGAATATGAAAAAAGAAAGTAGCCATAGCGCAGGAGGTGGACGCCTCGAACTGGTTAACTATGTTACCGATGAGGGCAAATGGTTTTAGTCTCAATAAACAAGAATTTACAGATGCTAATGCTCTAAGGTACGGTAGACCAGTAGAAGGTTTGCCCTCCCAATGCGTGTGTGGCTCTTCCTATGACGTCGATCAAGCCATGGTGTGCAAGAAAGGGTGCTTCATATGCATGAGGCATGACGAAGTAAGGGATCTCACAGCAAATATGTTGAAGTAAATCTGCCGTGATGTCATGGTAAATCCGACCTTCGTTCCATTGGATGGTGAGATCTTCCAACATAGGACTTCAAACATATCCAACGAAGCCCGTGTTGACATCAGTGCTCGAGGATTCTGGACGTGGGGACAGCGTGCCTTCTTCGACATCAGAATTTTTTATCCCATGGCTGCACACAGGAGGAACGAGAACGACAAGATAATGGCATAACGGGGAGAGAATTCAGAACGTCGACCAAGGTAGCTTCACTCCTTTAGTGTTCACAACCTCTGGTGGGATGGGACCAAGTGCAAGATGCTTCTATGCCAGACTCACGGAGGTGCTATCCGAACAGAAGCAGCAGGGGAACGAGAGCATCGGCACCAAAGCCGACAACAGTTACAGATATTGACTATGAGGCTACTACAGTCACTGAATGCCGCATATATGTGCAGCTCAACTAACTCAACACAGCTAGGATAGCTACTTATGTATTAGGATATTTAATATTAAGGTAATAAAATGGCGGCGAGAGAATGGCAATCGGGGGAGGCTGGAGGCCATAAAAAAAAAGTAGAAATAGCAGTAGTGTGTGTGTGTGTGTGTTTATCTGTATTCCTTAAGCACTTCCGCAATTTTGAAGTTAGAGAGCTGAAATTTGGTAGGAAGGTGCAGGTCTCCAAGTGCACCTTCTTCTGTTTTATCACGAAGGGGCCGACCACGGTCGACCAAGGCCCCCATCCGCGGTTTCGTCAACAGTTCTGAAGAGAGAGCTGAAAATTGGAAGGGAGATGCGGGTGCCCCAAGCCCTAGGGGATGGGCATGTGTCGCCAACTAAGCAAAGCCAGATTACTCAACAAGTAGTTAATAATATTATAGGGTACCACGTTCATTTAGCAATAGCCAGAATAAAAGTGGTGTTTCACATTGTTGTCTCCAATTGTGGCGCTACTTGTTTCTTAATTTAGTTGTTTATTTTGAGATTTAACTGAAGATTAAAGATTATAGACCACTTCCGATTTTTGTAGTTTTTCCATTCTCGATGACATATTATCTGTAAAGTTAAAATCCTTGTAGGGAGTCCTAAGAAATGCCATTATTCTGTTTGTGAACATTGTCTCAAGTATGGAGTCCGACACTCCGTACGATAATTCTTGCACCTTTAACAAGCACGGAGGAATGTTAATTTAAGATAATATTGACTGGCACAGCTCACACAAACACATACTGTATTGTAAAAAATAGAGTCTGGTAAAAAGGGTGAGCACATCGTGAGGTATGATTCTTTTATTCGTAAACTCAACTCTTTATGCCATTATAAAAAAACAGCAATAATTATTAAGTCTCTCTATAGACTATAAAAAGATAGTGAGATTTTACTACTTATAACTCTGAGTGATTATAGTTTTTTCGAGATAGAAGCCATTTTAATCTCACATTTGAAAAGCCATTCACCTGCTCATTATATATTTCTTCGGGATCTTAATGGCAACCGACAAGCATCTTTGATCAGAAGAATTGGTGAAAGTTTTGGTGTATATTCATTTTATTCAGACAGAGGAAATTATACTTTTCTTTCACAGACTTACTTGTATGGTCTAAAAAATAATATTTAACTTAAATAAATTTTAATTCAGCATATTAAGTTCACTTAAGGATTTGATCTACAGAAAACTTAACAGATTACTTTCAATTCTCAATATATATATATATATATATATATATACTTCATTTTTAGTCCAATTACCACGCGGACTTTGAACATATAATCAACGACCTCACCAGCAAGGAATCGAACCCTCGACCTACTGGGTGTGACTAGGGAACGCTTACCGGCTAGGCCACAAGGACACTAAAAGCAGTTCTAGACTCTGTTATATTTCACACAAAGCCTGTTCATCGAGCTGATGGCGCCGTGAACCTCATTGGGAAACTGCCCGTGCCTCTTATGTGGTGTCAGTAGCATTTTACCGAATCCAGCTGGTATGAAACGCGAGGCACGGGCAGTTTCCCAATGAGGTTCACAGCGCCATCAGCTCGATGAACAGGCTTTGTGTGAAATATAACAGAGTCTAGAACTGCTTTTATGTCCTTGTGGCCTAGCCGGTAAGCGTTCCCTAGTCACACCCAGTAGGTCGAGGGTTCGATTCCTTGCTGGTGAGGTCGTTGATTATATATATATATATATATAAATATATATGTAACCGGTCGGAATTTACTGGACTTTAATTTCTCACTTGACTTGGGGTTTATTTAAAATTAATAGATGGTAATGGCAGTGGAAGCGCCCCTTTGAGAAAAATCCCGAACCAGCACAAGAACACTTAAAACTACTAAACAAAATAAATTGTCCGTGACCCGTGGAAGGATAGCATCTGTGACTGGGATGAATGAGACACACTGTTACATTTAGACACTTATATTCCCTCCAACACTACAAACACAATCAAATAATGGTACACCAATATGCCCACCTCTTAACTTAAACTTAAAACACTACTCTGGGGAATAATAGTTATACATGATATAGAAATTATTAGAAACTCAGGCAACAATAAATTTGGAGTATTAAGAAATGTTGCTTGCACACATGAACAGGCCTTAAGGGCTCTCACAAAATAATATCAGTCACTGAGGAAATGGTAATAAAATTTAAGAAATTAAATACTCTACAATGAATAGGCCTTAAGGGCACTCAACAAAATTATAGCACCCCAACAGATGCACACTTCCTAACCTAACCTAACCACTACTCTGGGGAACAAGGTTATACCTGAGATCAGAATTATGAAGAACAATTAGAGGCATTAAAAGAATCAAATCACAGTATCACTCTGGTTCCACTTGATGGCACAAACATTCAAAACAATATTATCAAAATTATTTAGAAACTATTAAACTACACACGTCAAGATAATATCAGTCTGAGGAATGGTGTTAACTACACCCGTATTAAGGGAGGGAAAATGTTCCTCTAGGTATCTCCTAGAGACCTAGACTCACGGTCTCAGTGTGTGACCATTAGTTTACTCAGATAGCCTCAGTGTACTCCCAGTGCATCCATAAAACGGAAGGGAGTGAGCCAATCAGACCTTGTACAGTTGAGAGAAGCTTTAGCTTCCCGTTAGCAAGAGGGTTTCACTAGCTGCTCGGGACATGTGGGGGTGGTGCACCGGAGTGGTAAGAACTGATCACCCACTGCTGATGCTGGTCCCGTGTCGTTTTAGTTGTCGGGAGCACTCGTTCACTCAAGAGATCCTTTGCTACCCCGCCAAACAGTGACAGGCCTACACTGATCGGTCCAATGACGACAACCGCCACCCTCAATCATCAACGGCAGTCTCAAACGGCAGTCAATCTCTCGCAGTCAACTTCGGTCAACTCCAGTCAAGTGGGTTCTGACGGAAACCCTGAAATGAACTCACTGTTAGCTCTAGTTTACTTTATCACTGCCCTATCTAACCCTGTCTGAGATCGAATGAGACTTACTTGTTATACTGCAATAACGCAGCACAGGTGACTAGGCCACGTGACTATTTCTGTGACGGACGCGCAGGAACGTCTTGTCTGTGTGAATGCTCTCCGGGAGTGGGCCTAGCCAGCGTCGCTTCTCCTCAAGGCGTTAGCTTAGGTCTACGTGACATATTTTCCGCCTAACTAATAAGTCCTTGGGACACCCGTGACATTATTCAGACTGATAAACGATCTATAATAATTTCAAATTCAATAATAGTCCCTTACTTCATGAATCGCATCATTATTAATTCGGTGAATTACATTTAATATCATATAGGCCTAGTTCCACCATCTCTCGCTGTGAGCAGGAAGCGCTCTCTCCCCTCAGATGACCTTGAACGCTCAGTATAGCTAATGGCGGGGCATTTGAAATTACTCTGAAATTTCTGAATATATATATATATATATATATATATATATATATATATATATATATATATATATATATATATATATATATATATATATATATATATATATATATATATATATGTAATATTCAGAAATTTCAGAGTAATTTCGAATGCCCCGCCATTAGCGGTACTGAGCGTTCAAGGTCGTCTGAGGGAAGAGAGCGCTCCCCGCACATAGTGGGAGATTGCGGAACTAGGCCTATATGATATTAAATGTAATTTACCGGATTAATAATGATGCGATTCATGAAGTTAAGGGACTATTATTGAATTTGAAATTATTATAGATCGTTTAGCAGTCTGAATAATGTTAAAGGGTGTCCCAAGGAGTTATTAGTTAGGCGGAAAATAGGTCACGTAGGCCTAAGCTAACGCCTTGAGAGGACACGAGGCGGGCTCTCTCTCAGTCCCGGATAGCACTCACACGAACAAGACGTCCCTGCGCGTCTGTCCCAGAAATAGTCACGTGGCCTAGTCACCTGTGCTGAAATATTGCAGTATAACAAGTAAGTCTCATTCGATCTCAGACAGGGTTAGATAGGGCAGTGATAAAGTAAACTAGAGCTAACAGTGAGTTCATTTCAGGGTTTCCGTGAGAACCCACTTGACTGAAGTTGACTGAAGTTGACCTGAGATTGACTGCCGTTTGAGACTGCCGTTGAGGATTGAGGGTGGCGATTGTCGCCATTGGACCGATCAAAGTAGGCCTGTCACTGTTTAGCGGGGTAGCAAAGGATCTCTTGAGTGAACGAGTGCTCCCGACAACTAAACGACACGGGACGCTAAAGCTTCTCTCAACTGTACAAGGTCTGATTGGCTCACTCCCGTCCGCTTTATGGACGCACTGGGAGTACACTGAGGCTATCTGAGTAGACTAATGGTCACACACTGAGACCGTGAGTCTAGGTCTCTAGGAGATACCAGGAGGAACATTTTTCCTCCCTTATTACGGGTGTAGTTTAATAGTTTCTAGATAATTTTGATAATATTGTTTTGAATGTTTGTGCCATCAAGTGGAACCAGAGTGATACTGTGATTTGATTCTTTTAATGCCTCTGATTGTTCTTCATAATTCTGATCTCAGGTATAACCTTGTTCCCCAGAGTAGTGGTTAGGTTAGGTTAGGAAGTGTGCATCTGTTGGGGTGCTATAAAATTGTTGAGTGCCCTTAAGGCCTATTCATTGTAGAGTATTTAATTTCATGTTTTATTACCATTTCCTCAGTGACTGATATAATTTTGTTGAGTGCCCTTAAGGCCTATTCATTGTAGAGTATTTAATTTCTCATTTTTATTACCATTCCTCAGTGACATATAATTTTGTTGAGTGCCCTTAAGGCCTATTCATTGTAGAGTAGTTAATATCTTTTTTTGGTACCTAAGTGACTGATATTATTGTGTGAAAGCCTTTAAGGCCTGTTTCATGTGTGCACGGAACAGTTCTTATTACTTCAAATTTATTGTTGCCTGAGGTTCTAATAATTTTTATATCATGTATAACTTTTATTCCCCAGAGTAGTGTTTTAAGTTCAAGTTAAGAGGTGCGCATATTGGTGTACCATTATTGGATTGTGTTTGTAGTGTTGGAGGGAATATAAGTGTCTAAATGTAACAGTGTGTCTCATTCATCCCAGTCACAGATGCTATCCTTCCACGGGTCACGGACAATTTATTTTGTTTAGTAGTTTTAAGTGTTCTTGTGCTGGTTCGGGATTTTTCTCAAAGGGGCGCTTCCACTGCCATTACCATCTATTAATTTTAAATAAACCCCAAGTCAAGTGAGAAATTAAAGTCCAGTAAATTCCGACCGGTTACATATATATATATATATATATATATATATATATATATATATATATATATATATATATATATATATATATATATATATATATGCTGATAACCACCAGGAAAGAAGAAAACACGAAGTTCCCAAGCGCTTTCGTGTAATTCACATCTTCAGGGGTGAGTACAGACTAGATAGAGTAATGCAGAACAAGATGAATATATACAGAGGAGGGTGAGACCAGGTCCACAATGGTCAGGTAATGACCCTACTAATCTTTAAATGGCACACAACGGTTGGTGGTTGGGTCAGATGGGACAGTGACCCGCCCTCTCACCTGATCACAAATCTTCTTAATTACAAAGTTGTCCAGCTTGTACAAGCCGTTACTCAAATTCATGTTGAATGCTTCGGTATGTTTAATAAGACTAGATTCTATGATGTTCCTACTATCAATTGAATTACATGGTAATATTGAGGAGGCATTATCCCAGTCAATGCAATGCTTGTTATCCCTCAAATGAACAAACAGTGCATTGGATTCCTGGCCTGTCCTGACACTGTATTTGTGTTGTTTAATTCTAGTTACAAGATCTTTACCTGTCTGGCCTAAGTAAAACATATTACATTCCTTGCAAGGAACTTTATAAATGCAACCAATTGTGTTGTTGGGGGAGTTCTTGATTAACATTTGTTTAACAGTGCATGAGTTTTTAAATGCCACATTGACGTTCCAAGATTTTAGCTGTGCCGGAATGTGTGAGAAATTTTTGTGAAATGGTAATATTAAGATATTCTTATGGTCATGGGTGGGCTTGGGATCAGTTCTATATATATATATATGTATATATATATATATATATATATATATATATATATATATATATATATATATATATATATATATATATATTTTTATATATGCAAGCAAATCACTGTAGGTGCGCATGATCTAGGTATATGCTGATAACCACAAGGAAAGCAGAAAACACTAAGTTCCTAAGCGCTTTCGTGTAATTCACATCTTCAGGGGTGAGTACAGACTAAAGAGAAGTACAAAACAAGGTCGGTAGTCAGGTCAGAGGGTAAGGTGACCCAACCTTCTCACCTGGTTACAAATCTTCTTAATTACAAATTTGTCCAGTTTGTACATGCCATTACTCAAATTCATGTTGAATGCTTCGGTATGTTTAATGAGACTAGATTCTATGATGTTCCTACTATCAATTGAATTGCAATGTAATATTGAGGAGGCATTATCCCAGTCAATGCAATGCTTGTTATCCCTCAAATGAACAAACAGAGCATTGGATTCCTGGCCTGTCCTAACACTATATTTATGTTGGTTAAGTCTATATATGTATATATATAATATATATATATATATATATATATATATATATATATATATATATATATATATATATATATATATATATATATATATCTTGATAAAATCACACGGGAAAATGGAAACAACGGAGTACCTTAGCTTTCGTCTTTATTCAAGACATCTTCAGAGGCAACTGGATTACATGGACAGAGAGAGGCTTAAATATACAGGGTGACCTAAAAAACATGAGGTCAGGTCAAAATGATGACATCCACTAATCCCCACACCAACACACACGTAGAGGAGCTTAAGAGAAGGGTGGTGACGTGACTAGTCAAGTCAGGTCAGAAAAAAGGGGGCCCACAAAATAACTATCATACATCTAGATCAAAGGTTTTTAAAGCATTTTTAACCTTGGGCCACTGACAAATAAATTTATGTAACATATTATCGGTTTTGAACTGACCATCACTAAGGTTTATTGATTTTAATTCCTTAATCAAACTAGCTTCAACAAGAAGTCTTTCTGTGACACAAGATGATTTGAAAACTTCTAAGCTTTTTTCCCAAGCAATGGGGTGATTATTATTCCTAACATGAACGAACAGGGCACTGCTTTCAGATGCAGTTCTAATATTATACTTATGTTGTTTGATTCTAAGCTGCAGTGTTTTTCCTGTCTGACCTACATAATTACAATTACATTTGCTACATGGAATACAATAAACACTACCATTTACATTCAAACTTGGGCTATTCCTTATTAACATATTAGTAATGGTTGAGTCATACTTGAAAACAACATTAATATTTAGAAGCTTGAGGGACCGAACTAACGGGACAAATTCATTACGATAGGGCAGAGTCAAAATATTCTTAAGTGTAGGAACTTGTCTGGTTTGAGAGGAATGAAAGGATTTTTTAGCCAAATTTCTAATTCACATATACGCAATAGCAGTGATTTAATTGATAAACTCAAGAAACACAACGAACCTTGCGAATTAATAAGTTTTGATGTAAATTCACTGTTCACTAGAGTACCTGTCAAAGACTTACTTTCATTTCTTAAAGATAAATTACAACTGCTAGATTTAACTATTGAACATGATACTTTCCTGAAATTGATAGAGTTATGCGTAACTGACAATGTGTTTAGTGCAAGTGGGAAGTTCTACAAGCAAATATTTGGTATGAGCATGGGTAATTGTCTTTCTGCTCCTCTAGCCTGTATTTATATGGAGTTCTTTGAGTCTAGATTACTACCCAATATAGTGGACTTTATTCCTCCATGGTATAGATATGTTGATGATGTTCTTTGTCTTTGGCCTAAAAACAGTGACCCATTTGAATTTTTAGACAAACTTAATAATATTGTCCCTAGTATCACGTTCAAAATTGAAAGAGAAATAAATGAATCCCTTCCATTTCTTGATATGCTTATCATGAGAAATGGCCAAAACTATAAATTCAAGGTATATAGAAAGCCCACACAGGTAGACAGTTTCATTCACTTTTTATCGAATCACCTTGAGTCTACCAAAATGTCAGTTTTTTCTGTTATGTTCCTAAGATGTCTGCGTATTTGTGACTCTGAATTTATTGACGATGAATTGAAACACATTCGTTCTATTGCACAGAAACTTGGGTACCCTTCTGTGTTTGTTGATCGTTGTTTTAATAGGGCTAAAAAATCCTTTCATTCCTCTCAAACCAGATTAAACATACCGAAGCATTCAACATGAATTTGAGTAACGGCTTGTACAAGCTGGACAACTTTGTAATTAAGAAGATTTGTGATCAGGTGAGAGGGCGGGTCACTGTCCCATCTGACCCAACCACCAACCGTTGTGTGCCATTTAAAGATTAGTAGGGTCATTACCTGACCATTGTGGACCTGGTCTCACCCTCCTCTATATATTCATCTTGTTCTGCATTACTCTATCTAGTCTGTACTCACCCCTGAAGATGTGAATTACACGAAAGCGCTTGGGAACTTCGTGTTTTCTTCTTTCCTGGTGGTTATCAGCATATACCTAGATCACGCGCACCTACAGTGATTTACTTGCATATATATATATATATATATATATATATATATATATATATATATATATATATATATATATATATATATATATATATATAAATATATATGTTTATGTGTGTGTGTGTTTGTTGTTGAAACATGAAAACTTTAACATCTTTTATGACCATTGAACAAAGGTTATGTTAATAAAATGTCGTAAAATGTTAAAATATTAATATCAAGTTCCGTTTATGAGCGAAAGGCCATCAGCTCGATGAACAGGCTTTGTGTGAAATATAACAGAGTCTAGAACTGCTTTTAGTGTCCTTGTGGCCTAGCCGGTAAGCATTCCCTAGTCCCACCCAGTAGGTCGAGGGTTCGATTCCTTGCTGGTGAGGTCGTTGATTATATGTTCAAAGTCTGCGTGTTAATTGGACTAAAAATGAAGTATATATATGTACCTCGCGTTTCATACCAGCTGGATTCGGTAAAATGCTACTGACACCACATAAGAGGCACGGGCAGTTTCCCAATGAGGTTCACGGCGCCATCAGCTCGATGAACAGGCTTTGTGTGAAATATAACAGAGTCTAGAACTGCTTTTAGTGTCCTTGTGGCCTAGCCGGTAAGCATTCCCTAGTCCCACCCAGTAGGTCGAGGGTTCGATTCCTTGCTGGTGAGGTCGTTGATTATATGTTCAAAGTCCGCGTGTTAATTGGACTAAAAATGAAGTATATATATATATATATATATATAATCAACACCTCAACCCGCCAGGATTCGAACCCACGGCCCACAAGCCTATGACTGTGACCGGGGAACGCTAACCGCTGGACCACCAGGATACTAAAAGCAGTCCTAGACTTTGTTATATTTCACACAAAGCCTGTTCAACGAGCTTATGGCGCTTTTAGTATCCTGGTGGTCCAGCGGTTAGCGTTCCCCGGTCACAGTCATAGGCTTGTGGGCCGTGGGTTCGAATCCTGGCGGGTTGAGGTGTTGATTGTATGTAGAAGTCCGCGTGCTTTATTGGGCTAATGAAATATATATGGATCCTTGTGTTTCGAAGCCGGATTTGGTAAAACGTTACTCTGACCACCTACGTGATACGGGTGGTCCCCATTAGAGGTTCACGGCGCCATAAGCTCGTTGAACAGGCTTTGTGTGAAATATAACAAAGTCTAGGACTGCTTTTAGTGTCCTGGTGGTCCAGCGGTTAGCGTTCCCCGGTCACAGTCATAGGCTTGTGGGCCGTGGGTTCGAATCCTGGCGGGTTGAGGTGTTGATTGTATGTAGAAGTCCGCGTGCTTTATTGGGCTAATGAAATATATATATATATATATATATATATATATATATATATATATAAGAATGGAGGAAACTGCAGCTGGCCTATTGGCCCATACTGGGCAGTCCCGTTTACACCCAACCCCTATTGCTCATATGAGCATCCAACCTATGTTTGAAGCAATTCAGCGTATTCCAGTTAATGATGATATTTGGTAACTTGTTCCATTCATCCACTTCTCTGTTTCCAAACCAGTGTTTACCTATTTCACGCCTAATCTAAATTTGTTTAATTTAAAACTATTGTTACGAGTTCGCTCCTGGTTGGATAGTTTGAGTACCTTTGTAATGTCCCCTTTGTTTAGCCCTGCCTTCCACTTATACACCTCTATCAGGTCGACCCTCACTCTACGTCTCTCAAGGGAGTGCAAATTAAGATGCTTTAACCTGTCTCTATACTCAAGGTTACCTAATGCCCGGGATTAGTCTTGTCATTCTCCTCTGAATTCTTTTCAAGGATTCTATATCCATTCTGTAATACGGTGACCAGAACTGAACTGCGTAATCCAGGTGTGGTCTCACAAGAGCAAGATACAGTTTTAGGATGACCTCGCTAGTCTTGTAACTAACACTCCTTTGTATGAACCCAAGTACTTTATTAGCCTTGTTACGAGCAAAAACACATTGTTTACTTGGCTTAAGGTTCCTACTTATCATTACTCCTAAATCTCTCTCGCAGTCGGATTTCTCTATGGCATCGTTGTTCATCTGGTATCTGGTTTCCCTGTTTACATCTCCTATACTGAGTACTTTACATTTGTCGACGTTGAATTTCATCTGCCATTTTTCAGACCATTCGAAAAATTTGTTTAGATCTTCCTTTTAGTTTTGCCGAGTCCTCGTCAGATTTGATAACACGTCCTATTTTAGTGTCATCAGCAAATTTACTTATATATATATATATATATTTTATGAAAATCCACCATGAAAACGTGGATAAGATAAATCTTGATAAAATCACACGTGTGATTTTATCAAGATATATATATATATATATATATATATACACTCCTCGCCATTGCATTATGCGGGGGGCGTTACGGACAAAAACAAGATGAAATATTTATACAAAAATTAATCTGAGAAGTTACCAAACTTCCGGTAGAATATAGGCCTCCCTTTTCTCTTGATACACTCCTGCCGACGTGAAGGAACTGACTCTGCCAAGTTGTGGATTATTTGTGGGTCTAAATTATTCGGCTCCTCACGAATGGCTGCCTCCAGCTTGGGACGAAATTTGTGTCCTTGCCTTGTAGACGAAACTTGATAATTCTCCACTTATTTTCTGTCGGATTATAAGGGCAGGCAAATTGCTTGGCCAATCACTGTCTACCCGACAGTCATCAAGCCATTGTATTATAGATTTTGCCATGTGACATGGGGTACCATCCTGCATAAACACATCAACCCGGCATTTTTCAAAAGACGCGGGCAAATAATCACAAAGCAGCTCCAAGTAGTTAAATTGGTTCATCATCACATTCCTAGGTAGCACAACAAGATCACCATTTCCACAGTACGAGAAGCAACCCCACAACATTAGTGACTGAGTATGTTTAACTGTGCTAAAAGTGAACTTGGGATCAAGCGAATCACTCCCGGGGCGCCTGTACACATTAAAAGTACGACTTCCAGTAAAAGAAAACGTTGCCTTGTCACTCCACAGTACGTGCTGCCACTTGGTCATATCCCACTGAGCATTAGCTTTGGCAAAGGCGACCCTAAGCTCCCATTGGAGAAGGGTGAGAAGTGGCTTCTTGCGTGCGCTGTGGCTGCGAAACTGCAGGTCGTCATGGATGCGGCAGTGAAAGGTCCTTACAGAAACATCACCTAGAAGTCCAGGGTTTTTTCTTTCAATTCTCATGCTGACAGACGTGGATTAGCATCAAGTTGCCTCTTAAGAACAGTTAACGTGCGTTGGTAAGTTTTTCCAGCCTTCCCTGGCCGTCCGGTGAGCACTGGTATTTCAGATTCAGATTTGCCCCCGAGGGGGCTAGTTTATTGGGCACCCCCTTACATCCTGTGCAAGGTGAAGCGCAGAAGCGTTTACAGCGCCCAACAGGGAAGTATGAAAAGTTCATACTTGCCTTTATGACTCGTACATTAAGGGCGTAAAAGCCTGAAGGGTCATAGGTTCTGTCAAGTTACATAAAGTGAGAGAATGATGAGTGTGTGGGGGGGAAAGTTCCCGGTACATTTTATCTGTTAATGGCAAAGAGTGGCAGGTCCCTAATAATGTCAAATGCCAGGCCTGTGACTAGGAGGAGGGATATCTGGTCTGGGAGGGAAGAGGTGTTGGTAACGGCTGGGGACCTATAGGAGGAGGTCATAGGGCAAGTGAGGATGTAGTGAGAGAGGGTGTGAGAGTCGGGTTGGCCACAAGTTTACAAACAGTGCGGTGAGGCTCAGGGTTGCCAATGTACTCCCATAGGTACCTGTACCCTAGGCGCAGTCTCATGTATATAAGCTGTTGAGATCGAGTCAGGGATTGATATTCTTTGTAGTGACGGTTGTCGTCACCGGTTACAGCGTCATAGTGGCATAGTGTGACGCTACCCCGTTGTTTCAGGAGTGTCCAATTTTCGTTGAATGCCTCTCGTTGTGTGGCGTGTATGCGAGATTTGAGATGATTCAGGGAGAGGGCGAGAGTGGCTTCAGTATCTTCTTCTTGTGTAGCTTCTCTGGCAAGCCGATCAACAGTGTCACAGGCAGCACTGGTATTGTCAACCTGCCTCATCTCGAAATCCTTTAATCCAAATCTGAACTGATCGTTCACTCACACCAACAATTCTTGATATTTCCCTTACAGGTTTCTTGCCCTTATGCAGACTAATAATTGACGCAATCTACTCTTTTGTTAAATCTTTCCTCTTGCCCAGTGGTAAAAAAAGCAAAGAAGCAACGGGCGTCGTTCACAAAATTTTCGCAGGAAACTGGTGAACGTTTTGATTGCTGGCTGACTTGTCCTCGAGTCTCCCTTCGCTGCCAGACTTAAGATGCCTGCCTCAGCCCCAGCTGGCTGGCGTGGAGAGGTGTGAGATACTCCGACGTGGCGACGTGATTAGTCAGGAAAAACATTGCAGCTCAGAATCAGACAACATAAGTACAATATCAGAACAGCATCTGAAAGCAGTGCCCTGTTCGTTCATGTCAGGATTAATAATCATCCCATTGCTTGGGAAAAAAGCTTAGAAGTATTCAAATCATCTTGTGTCACAGAAAGACTTCTGGCTGAAGCTAGTTTGATTAAGGAATTAAAACCAATAAACCTTAGTGATGGTCAGTTCAAAACTGATAATATGTTACATAAATTTATTTGTCAGTGGCACAAGGTTAAAAATGCTTTGAAAACCTTGGATCTAGATGTAGGATAGTTATTTAGTGGGTCCCTTATTTTTTACCTGACCTGACTAGTCACGTCGCCCCCTTCTCTTAAGCTCCTCTACGTGTGTGTCGGTGTTGGTGTGGGGATTAGTGGATGACATCATTATGACCTGACCTCATGTTAAATAAGGTCACCCTGTATATTTAAGCCTCTCTCTGTCCATGTAATCCAGTTGCCTCTGAAGATGTCTTGAATAAAGACGAAAGCTAAGGTGCTCCGTTGTTTCCCTTTTCCCGTGTGATTTTATCAACATTTATCTTATCCACGTTTTCATTGTGGATCTACATGAAATATATATATATATATATATATATATATATATATATATATATATATATATATATATATATATATATTTATATATTGTAGTTGGTTTATATTTAGGTTAGATGAGTGGAACTAATGTCAATAGGTAATTTGGATAAAGTTTACATTTTGGCCAATCAGGATATAATACGTCAGTATTTAGCGGTAGAGAGGTGACGTCGGTGACCTACTGGTACACTCTAGTGTCTAGTCAGTCTAAGCACAACTGTCGTAAGTTAAGTAGTATACCCTCTCTGGTGTTTTGGGTAGATGGCATTTGATTAGTGAAATTTGTTTTGCTTGATATTGATTTTGTGTGATACTGTTGGACCTTCAGTCCTTACGCAGCCACTTCCAAACATTTTGTCCTATTATTATTGTTCTTTATTTAATTCTATGTACATATGTGGTGGTGGGAATAAATTAATACATTTTCATATTTTATTGACTTGTTTAGGTTTTGACCTGTTAACTTGACCTTTGTTGGAAGAAATTGGGATTAGGAATGTAATAATAAATACTGATATAATTTAAAGACTCAAGTGATTCGTTTCTATGTAATGATCTACCCTAGGGTTGTAACATAAATAATGGGGGCCTGTCCGGTATCCTATGGGTAATTTGTCAAGTTACAGGTTGGAAACAAACATCATCACTATATGTCATTGCTGTATAATGTGTTATGACTGTGAGTGATATTAATCTAGTGGATGACTGTTAGTGTCCACGACTCTCTCCCTGTATCTGGTGTTACCTTCTCGCTAGCTAATGACATTATCTGTACTCGTGTTGTCCCGGATCCTGTAGTGACCACGAAAATAATACTTAAATTGCTTGAAGATCAGTATCCTATTTTATTTCTTGCCTGTGTTGAAGTATGTCGCTTAGAAAAGAACAGAATACTCGTTTTGGCCAGTTTCCTAATGTAGCTGACACAAGTGGTGCAGTTTGTGATGTAAATGACTTTGGTATTAGGGACCAGTATGTGTCGCAAGACAATTGTGGTTGACAGTGAGTCGTATTTGACGGAAGCCGGTGGCGACAGCGGCGATAATCCCCCTGAAGTCACTGGTGACGTAATTGACAACTCACTTTCATCTAGACTGTGTTGGTCCTCTCCCAAAAAGTCGTAGTGGCAAGCAGTTCCTGTTAACTATCATGTGTGCAACGACTAGATATCCAGAGGCTATACCACTTAGACGAATCACTGCTGAAAATGTGGTAAAGGCTCTGATTAATTTTTTCACCCAATATGCTATTCCAAAGGGGAAGTAATCTATTTTCGTTTATTTTCCAGCAAGTCATGAATGAGTTGGGCATTCAGCAATATCTGTCTACTGCTTATCACCCTCAATCTCAGGGAGCCATTGAACGGTTCCATCAGGCATTCAAATCAATGTTAAGCAAATACTGTCGGGAGAATGAGAAGGAGTGCCAGTAATGGTATTCGCCATTAGGGATAATTGCCAGGATGCTCTTGGTTTTTGCCCTTTTCAGTTAGTTTTCGGACATGATGTAAGGGGTCCGTTGACAATTTTGAAGGGCAGTTGGGTAAATAAAAAGATAAAAATTCCACTTTCAGTGTATGTTAACAAATTCATGGCTAGACTGAAAAGAGTTGGGGAGATTGCTCAGGAGAACTTGTCCCAGGCTCAGTTGAAAATGAAGGGTCAGTATGACCAGAAGTGTAATTGTGTAGAGTTTAACCCTGGTGACCAAGTACTAGCATTTATACCAACCTACAGAAATCCCTTGCAAGCAAAGTTTATAGGCCCATATACAATAGTTAAGCAACAAAGCCCCTCAACTATGTCATTGTAGGGTGTGTCATAGGAGGGAAGATCAGCTAAAACTAATGGCCCATCACTTTTTTGGTAGATTTTAGTGTATATAAACAGAAAATAATTTCAGTTTCAATATTTTGCAACCTTTTGCTAGGTTAATTTTAGCGTGAAATTTATAGAAAATCTAACGTACAGCTGCATTAGTGCATTACAATTAAATAGTTAACATTGCTTTCTGACTTCATTCTTTAACAACCCAACTAACAATATTTTTTTCTGTTTCAGATTCTGATGCATTTATAAGTTGATAATATTTACGATGGCTGCTTGTGTCAGGACGAGGAACCAAAAATCCAGCCATCTCAGTCACTATCTTGGGTCTGGGAGAGAGCTCCTGAAGTCGGAGTTGCCTACATTGAGAGATGCTTTGAGATACGGTGTTTTATTCAGGCAAATCAGTGAAAAGAGCCAAAGAACTTACACAAACAAAGACATTGCCAGTGATATGACCAAAGCTGTCTTGGCACAGTACACTCTGGCTAACGCTCAGTTCAAGCCTCCAGTCATAACAAGTCAGAAGAAGATTAGTGAGAGACTGCTAGCCAGTTGGGAAAAGGCAAGAGATATCTCTCTTGGGACAGGAAAACTTGCAGTTAAGGACAGCTTTGCCAAGCAACTGGACCAGTTATTTGACATAATTACTTGCAAGTGCCCAATTGTTCTCTGTCCTGAGTTTGGATGCGATCGTGACTGTAAATCCGAGGCCCACATCTCCTGTATTTGCAAGCGTGAACTGAAGATTCCTGTGATCGAACTGGCATTTGTCAAAGTACAGAGAGAGAAGACTGGCAGTATAGGGGCTCTCATGATTTCTAGCCAAGATATTCCGGAGTCCAAGAGACAGGAGGCTGTCACAGAGAGACAGAAGAGGAGAAGAGTTGCCGAGGAAAAGAGACTTGAGAAGGCCCAGAGTGAGGTAAAAAAGGCCGATGATTGGAGTCAAGCTGATTCAGAGTTTAATGACTTCCCCATGGCTGATCCGAGTGCTGACCAGGAGAATGGTGACTTTGTCCCTAACCCAGAAAATAATGATCCCAAACCTTCCAGGCATAACATTCAAAATAGGAAAGATATCCCGAGCATAGCTCTGGCCAGCATGCGACACCACACTGGTCTCAGAGAAACTGCAGAGATAGCAACAGCTGCCTGGATTGACGGTGGTTTGGTAACACCTGATGATGTTCACCTGGTGATAGATCATAACAAAGTAAGGAGAGCTCAGGAGAAACTTGTCAGTAACCTAGAAGAGGAGTTTGATAAGGGGATAAGAGAAAATGGAATCAATTGTTTGTTCTTTGATGGGAGAAGGGATGACACTAAAGTGTTCATGAAAGTTGGAGATTCTGACAAGTTGTTCCCTGCCATGGTGAAGGAGGAACACTACTCCTGCTGCAGTGAACCAGGAGGGAAGTATTTGTGGCATTTCACTCCAGAGAAAGATGACATCAGGAAACCAGCTGAGATAGTGGCAGATAACATTGTGAACTGGCTCAGAGAGAGGAACGTAGACCAGACCCTGCAGGCCATTGGAGGGGACAGCACCAACACGAACACAGGGTGGCAAGGGGGGGTCATACAGTGGATAGAGCGGAAGATTGGGAGGAAGCTGGTCTGGATTGTTTGTGACCTCCACACCAACGAGTTGCCACTCAGACATCTGATCCAGGAGCTGGATGGCAAGACTCTTTCAAACAACAGATGGTCTGGTCCTCTTGGCAAGATGCTGGACTCTGCCACTGAGTTAGAAATAAATCCGAGCTTTGAAAAAATCACAGTTGGCCCTCCACTCATTGAGCTTGCACATACTGTCATTGACGACCTGAGTACTGACCAGTACTATGGTTACATGATTTGCAGTGCCATCAAAACTGGGGTCATGCCTGATAGACTTGCTTACCTGCAGATAGGTCCAGTCTCACATTCTAGGTGGCTCACAACGGCTCTAAGGTTCTGCAGAATTTGGGTCACTCATCATTAACTGAAAGGGAACCAGCTTCACAACCTGAGACTTATTGTCCAATTCATCGTGAGTGTCTACTTGCCAAATTGGTTCAACACCAAGGTCAAGTCATCGTTCTTCGAAGGTCCGAGGCATGTTCTCTTCCAGCTTGAGGCCTGAGGAGTCAGCCAAGGAAGGTTGTTCAGATTATGGAGCAGACTGTGAGGAGATCTTCCTGGTATGCTCATCCCGAGGCAGTTCTGCAGACAATGCTCTGCAGTAAGGATGAGGAGGAGAGAAGAGTGGCAGTCAAGAAGATCTTGGATATGAGACTTATGAGAGGATCTGGGCATGACGAATCAGTTGGTGACGATTCCTTCAGGGTCAGGAAGACTCCTGAAGTCAATCTAGGTGCCAAGACCCTCACTGATCTCATAGATCTGGATAACATCCAGGCTGGAAGTGAGCCCCCTCTTACCTGCAGCCTCACCAATGTTCAAGTCAGAGCTTTCCTGGACAACCCCATGCATGTCCCTGCCTGGCCCTCGCACACCCAGAGTATAGAGCGTTGTGAACAGCAAGTGAGCGAGGCCAGCAGTCACGTGTACAGCCAGGAGAGGAGGGAAGGCTACATCCGAGCTCAGGTGGTCAGCAGGGAGGTGATGAGTAGAAACAGAAGCAAGAAAGACATGTTCTCTATGGTGTGCAGCAACACCGGGTCGTAGTAGTAAAACCGGTTTTTGTATTTGATGATTTTGTTTTCTAAAGGAATATTAAATTTAATAAATGTGTCAAGATCATTCGTTTCACTATTCTGGATCATTTTCATCCTAATAAATTAACCTGATACATTTACTTTACTTTAAATAAGCTATTTAGTGGTGTTGGTAAAAGGGTGGGAATACTGAATTTTCATAAGATTTCAAGTTAAAATTTACCTAGCAAAAAATGAAAACTTTTCAAATCTGAAGATATCACATGATTCTGCACATAGAACTACATCATTAATACCATGGGCCGATTTTTCAAACTGAAACAAAAAAAATTCGCCTCCGTATGACACACCCCAATGTCATAGCAACCCCAGGAAAATGGAAATCGGAGCAATTAGTCCATCTAAATAGGCTGAAGCTCTACTACACCAGGGAAGCAATTGTGTGTGCTATGGAATACCAGGAACCACAGGAACAAGAGCAAGATTTACTGGTGGAGGTTCCAGTTAAGCTATGCAATTGACAAATTTTGTATGATCCTTCTTCTAAAGTCTTACATCTGTTACGAACCACGCCACCAATTGTCATGATCTACCTACCCAGCACTACGAACCACGCCATCTATTGTCCTGATCTACCTACCCAGCACCACGAGCAACGCCATCTAGGGACGAGACACGAGTATGACTCGTCTTAGTTACCACTCCGGGGTTTCCCTTCTCCATATCCTGGTTGTTGCGTCACCTCCTCAAAGTCTTCTTCGTCAGCTCCAGTTCGATGAGAGTTGAGTTCACTCTGGGAAGTGACCACAGGATCACCTATCCTGGAAACCTACGGCGCAGTGACTACCTACCGTCTTCTATAATACTCAGCATTACTCGTCAGCCATCTCAGCTCCGCACTTAAGTATTTGTAATCTTATATTGCCTCCCCACCTCCACCTTGCTTCAAAATTGTTGTATGTTGTATAAATATGTATATACTGTTAATGTTTAGGTTAAGTATGGTTAAGGGTAAATTATAGAAAGCTGAATATTTTGTTAAGGGATTTATGGTACTTTATTATACACAACAAAAACTTGCATCCTTTGTCTACCCTTTTATAGTCCGATTATCTTTGTTTTTTTATTGTTGTTGCCTGTTGGGATCTGGGTAGACTTTTAACTGTATTCTAAATCCCCAACTCGTAACAAATGGCGACCGTGACAGGACCCAACATTAAGTGCCATATTTCTTGACCCCGTGTTATTCCTTGTTAATTATTCTTCCCAGTCACAATTACTTTACGGTGGTTTAAAGTTTCCTTCATATGTGTGTGCATATATTGGTATTATCGTACAGTAAGAGTGACAGACGTAGGATATTAGGTTCCAAGTGTCATAAGGCTTACCTCTTCTTACACATGGCAGTCGTGTAGTAAGTCTTATCGAGTGTAGGGAAGAATCCGGATCTGTTTAATGCCGTACCCTCACTCCAGAGTAGGCTGTTCCATAGTCACTAGTTTTGGGTGAAGTGATATCTTGGGACGCCCAGCTCTACCAGGACCCCAAAATTATAAAGCCTCAATTATTGTTCTTCTCATTATCTCATTCGGGGTCAATAATCAAGTAACTCAAGGGTTGTTAATCCGGATCTTTATATTAATGCCGCAATACACCCTTCCTGTTTACTCAGGGTTGTTAATCCGGATCCTTATATTAATGCCGTAATACGCCCTTCCTGCTTACTCAAGGGTTGTTAATCCGGATCGTAATATTAATGCCGTAATACGCCCTTCCTGTTTACTCAGGGTTGTTAATCCGGATCTTTATATTAATGCCGTAATACGCCCTTCCTGTTTATTCAAGGGTTGTTAATCCGGATCTATATATAAATACCGTAATACTCCCTTCCTCATTTAAGGATCTTATCAGAAGAACAATATTCATAAATGTAATTTCCCTAGGTATAATTGGTTAGTTTCTGGGACTTTCTGGTTATCCACTGCCGTGATATTTTCTAGGGTAATCCACTTATGTTATCTTTTGACCATTAGTTAATTTATCCTAGTTTTCTTAACAATGGCCACCTCAGGTTTTGATCTCCAGGATTTTATTGAAAATCCTTCCGTAGCTAAATTACGTGTTAATATCCTGAAGAAAGAATGGAAAGAAATAGCCAACTATTACACTATCCCATTTTCACAGCAACTGACTAAGGAAATGTTAAAAAATCATGTAATTGAAATGTTGGTTCAACAAGAAGTTTTAAAAGAATCCCCTGTTGACCGATTAACGCCCATGTCCAAGAAACTTCAACCACTATCCACCACCCCTCCTCACTGGGAAGTTGCCTCAGGTCTGGCTAGCCCTCAAGAAAAAGCACAAAGGGTAGACGCCTTAGAACTAGAACGAGCTAGGTTCGAGTTCCAAATCAAAATGAAAGAACTCGAGTTGGAACAGGCGAAGTTGGAACATGAGGAAATGTTGGAACAGGCCAAGTTGGAGCATGAGGAAAAATTGGAACAGGCCAAGTTGGAGCACGAGGAAAAGTTGGAACAGGCCAAGTTGTAGCATGAGGGAATGTCGGAACAGGCCAGGTTGGAGCATGAGGAAAGGATGGAACAGGCCAAGTTGGAGCAGGAGGTTCGACTGAAAGAACTACAGGTGAGAGATACAGAAGTCACCTTAACATCGGAGTTTAAATCAAAAGAAGTGGCATTAAAAGAGAAACTAGCTGCTTTTAACCCTGCTAATGCTTCTTCCCTTGTTCCCGGGTTTGATGAATCCGATATGGACGGGTCATTTAGGACTTTTGAGAAAATAGCCGGGAAGAATGAGTGGCCAAAAGACCAGTGAGTGTTGGTGTTAGTTCCTAAATTATGTGGTAAGGCTCGTAGAGTTTATAACTGTTTAGACCAAACTGATGATTATGATAAACGTAAAAAAGAATATCCTCACCTCTTATGCTATCACGCCAGATGGATACCGGCAGAAGTTTCGTAAACTAACCAAACCATTTTCACACACCTTTGTTGAGTTTGCTCAAGAAAAGCTTAGGTTTTTTAAGAAGTGGTTAGAGGCTACAGAGACCTCCACATTTCAGGATTTGTTAAATTTGGTAGTCCTGGAGGAGTGGAAGAGCAAGATACCATTTCACATCTTGAAGCATGTGGAGGAGCGTGGAGAGGTTAATTTAGGACGTGCTGCTGAGCTGGCTGATGCGTACGACTTGCTGGTGGAGTCAGTGGGCAGTAGAGAACGTGGTACTTCCCGACATGTTAGGTCCTCCTCTGATGATGACCTTGGGGGCGTGAGTGGTAGGTCGAAAGGTCTCACACCTACCCCCCTCCCCTGATGCAACCAAGTTCATTTGTTCTTACTGTAAAAACCCAGGCCATACGATCCAGACCTGTAAACACCCAAAGTGTCGAATTGCTAAAAGTAGTTCCCTGGATCCCAAATCCAAACCAATAGCAACCACCAATGTGGAAAGGCCCCATCAGGATCTCTTCTCTTCATTCACCTATGAGGGAAAAATTTCAATCATAGAGGGGTCTCGTTCTTTCCCTGTTCGTATACTACGTGATACGGGCGCAGCACAATCTATCCTCCTGTTTAACGTCATTCCTGAAATATCTACCGCATTTACTAATGAGAGTGTTCTAATTTCGGATCTCTCATCCCATTCTTCCTATCCTTTAGCTAAAGTGCACCTCCAATGTCCCTTGATTACTGGGGAAGTGCAAATAGCCATTAGGAAAGACCCAATGCCTGTGAGCGGCATTCATGTATTATTGGGTAATGACTTGGTAGGAGATCTAGTGGTTCCCAACATAAAGACAGTCGACTCTCCCTTACCTGTCAACTCCACCACTGACCTTAAAGAAACTATTCCTCATCTTTTCCCATCTTGTGCTGTCACCCGGTCACAGAGTGTGCGAAATGGGCCCTCTTCATCTAAAACCACATCCAATATCTTCCTACCCACAGAAGATCTGTACAATAAGACCATTAGTAAGGATGAGCTCATTAAAGCCCAACAATCTGATCCATCTTTGAATAAACTTCATCATGCAGCAGTTGAGGGTAAAGATTTTAACACCCTTCCGTGTTTTTATTATCAGGAAGGGGTTTTGATGAGGACCTATAGACCCCCTGAGCTTGCCCATCTAGACACGTGGTCTGAAATACATCAAGTGGTAATTCCCTCCTCAGTCAGACCAGCATTAATTGCCCTTGCCCATGATGGTATTTCAGGACATTTGGGAATCCTGAAAACATATAAAAAGCTCCTCCAACATTATTACTGGCCTAGACTTAGGAAGGATGTGTCAAAGTACCTAAAATCTTGTCATATTTGTCAAATGGTAGGAAAACCAAATGAAAGTATACCAGCAGCTCCCATTAAGCCCATCCCAGTATTTTCTACTCCATTTGAAAAGATTGTTGTGGATTGTGTGGACCCATTATCAAAGACAAGGAAGGGAAATCAATTCCTGCTCACAGTTATGGATACCAGTACACGTTATCCTGAGGCTTTTCCCCTTAAAAACATCACATCAAAAAATGTAATCAAACCTCTTTTGCACCTTTTCACTTCAGTGGGCATTCCTAAAGAGATCCAATCCGATCAGGGCACCAATTTTACGAGCAATCTTTTCAAACAGGTGATGAAAGACCTCAGTGTGGACCATTGTACATCTTCGGCTTACCACCCACAATCCCAAGGTTGCTTGGAACGGTTCCATCAAACTTTCAAATCAATGCTCAAAAAATACTGTATAGAACACCAAAAGGAATGGGATGAAAGCACAGACTTGTTACTCTTTGCCATCAGGGAATGTCCCCAGGAGTCATTGGGTTTCTCCCCGTTCGAGTTACTATAAGGGAGACAAATTAGGGGACCCCTTAAAATAGTAAAGGAGCAGTGGTTTGACACTCCATCTATTAAGCCAGCAACAGTTTCCCAATACATTGACACTTTACGGGACAAATTAACTGAAGTCCGAACCATTGCTCAGTCAAACTTGAAAAAAGTCCAAGAAAAAATGGTGAAGTCCCAACCTAAATTAGTTGAAAGATCATTTTCTCCAGGTGACAAAGTGTTACTCTTTCTACCCATTCCAGGCTCTCCCCTTAAAAGCAAGTTTACTGGTCCCTATTTAGTTGCTAATAAACTATCTCCCCTCAACTATATAGTCCATACTCCTGATCGCCTAAAAGATTCACAACTTGTTCACATTAATCTCATGAAACTTTACCATTCCAGGCAGTCAGAGGAACATCCCAGAGGCTATAAGCTTACCTGTATTGCATACGGTTTTGTCAGGGCCGGAGCCGGAGACATATGACATGGACCTATTGGAGAATTTAGACTTCCCTCTACCTAAAGAGAACCCTGCTAACAGTCACATACTCAACAACTTGGATGAGTATTTTTCTGTTCTGAATCCATCTCAAGCAAAAGATCTCACTAAGTTATTATCAACATTTCCTAAAGTCACGTCAGATCTCCCAGGGTTTTGCAATATACTTAAACATGATATTAAGCTAATCTCAGATGATGTACAACCCATTAGGCAATCAGCATATCGACTAAATCCATAAAAAAAGAGATTATGAAAAATGAGGTAGATTTTTATTAAAACATAACTTAGCTGAGCCTAGTACCTCCCCCTGGGCTTCACCTAGCCTTCTCATTCCAAAACCCGATAGCACTTTTCGTTTCTGTACCGATTATCGTAAAGTGAACCAGGTCACTGTCTCAGTCTCCTACCCTTTACCTTTGATTGAAGATATAATAGACAGCATAGGCTGTGCCAAATTTATCAGTACGGTGGACTTATTGAAAGGATATTATCAAGTGGGACTCACGGATAGGGCAAAAATAATCTCGACATTTATAACTCCATTTGGTCTTTTTCAATATTTGGTTATGGCGTTTGGCTTTTCTAATGCTCCGGCCACATTCCAGAGGGCCATCAATTACCTAATTCAGGACCTAGGTGGGACGTTCGCCTACCTGGATGACCTGGTGGTGGTGTCGGACGGCTGGGACGAACATCTGGTGCGTTTGGAGATACTGTTGGCACGACTGCAAAAGACTGGATTCACCATAAACCTGGCTAAATCTGCTTTTGGCCGGGCCTCAGTGACTTACCTGGGACATATCGTTGGCCATGGTATGGTGAGACCCAAGGACGCAAACGTTAAAGCCATCTTGTCCTTCCCCACTCCAAGGACGAGGAAGGAACTCATGCGCTTCCTGGGGATGTGCGGCTACTACAGTCGGTTCTTCAGTAACTTCTCAAGCGTGGCCGGACCCCTCACAGACCTTACCAGTTCTGCGGTCCCTTACATCTGGAACCAGAGGTGCGACCAGTCTTTCCACCGCCTCAAAGCCTTCCTTGCCTCCAAGCCTGTAGTCCACCCCCCCCTGACTACACCTTGCCCTTCCATCTGTAAATCGACGCAAGCGGTGTCGGAGTGGGGGCTGTGCTCCTACAACCCGACCCAACCACTGATGTCCTTCACCCTGTGGCATACTACTCCGCCAAGTTGAAAAAACATCAGACCAACTACTCGACCATAGAGAAGGAGGCGCTGGCTCTGGTGTTGGCAATAAAGAAGTTTCAATGTTACCACTAGTCTTGCCCACAAACAACCCTAGTCTTCACAGACCATAACCCACTCACGTTCATTCAAACCAACAAGACCTCAAACCAGCGAATCCTCCGCTGGGCTCTCCTCACCCAGCCCTATAATCTACAAGTCCGGCATATAAAGGGGGTGGACAACCTGATTGCGGACTCCTTATCCCGAGCTCCAGTGGAAATGCAGTAGCTACTCTCCAGACGCACCAGGTGATCACCTCCTTCTCGCCCGCGCTACGTAGGTCTTTGGAGGGGGGGGTGTGTTACGAACCACGCTAGCAATTGGCATGATCTACCTACCCAGCACTACGAACCACGCCATCTATTGTCCTGATCTACCTACCAAGCACCACGAGCAACGCCATCTAGGGACGAGATACGAGTATGACTCGTCTTAGTTACCACTCCGGGGTTCCCTTCTCCATATCCTGGTTGTTGCGTCACCTCCTCAAAGTCTTCTTCGTCAGCTCCAGTTCGATGAGAGTTGAGTTCACTCTGGGAAGTGACCACAGGATCACTTATCCTGGAAACCTACGGCACAGTGACTACCTACCGTCTTCTATAATACTCAGCCTTACTCGTCAGCCATCTCAGCTCCGCACTTAAGTATTTGTAATCTTATATTGCCTCCCCACCACCACCTTGCTTCAAAATTGTTGTATGTTGTATAAATATGTATATACTGTTAATGTTTAGGTTAAGTATGGTTAAGGGTAAATTATAGAAAGCTGAATATTTTGTTAAGGGATTTATGGTACTTTATTATACACAACAAAAACTCGCATCCTTTGTCTACCCTTTTATAGTCCGATTGTCTTTGTTTTTTTATTGTTGTTGCCTGTT
The DNA here is from genome assembly GCA_958450375.1 of Homarus gammarus. NCBI lineage: Eukaryota > Metazoa > Arthropoda > Malacostraca > Decapoda > Nephropidae > Homarus > Homarus gammarus. Next base: position 39,673 of record CAUDMG010001556.1, on the reverse strand, counting down.
GGGATCTGGGTAGACTTTTAACTGTATTCTAAATCCCCAACTCGTAACACATCTTTCACAGCTACGGTTGAAGATGTCACAAGGATGTCACAGGAATACAAGCACCTGTTTGGGGACGTCCTGCGGGCCTGTAACCTCATAGAACACCAGGTGACCCTTCTTCCAGAGATGACCCCTATCAAGCAAGCACCCTTTAGGACCAGACATGCCAAGAGAAAGATTCTGGGGGAGGAAGTGGACTATTTACTTTGACTCAAACTCATCTAACGAGGTGACAGGGCTCAACGGTTCCTCTCGCATATGTACAAACGGGCAAATGATGTGACCAGGGCTGACTCCTATCCTCTCCCTCGTATAGATGACATCCTTGACAGAATCGGGCAGGCAAAATTCATCACGATGCTCGACCAGATGAAGGGGTACAATCAAGTGAAGCTGACGGAGTAATCCAAGAGAATTATTGCCTTCGTCACTCTTGGTGGGCTTTGGCAGTACAAAGTCCTCCCCTTTGAACTTCGCAGTGCTCCTGCACATTCCAGAGGGCTATGAATGTGGTGAAGTCTGGGCTTCATGGTGTCTGTGCCTACTTGGATGACCTTCTAGCGAATTCGTACCCTTTTCACCCGCTTTTCGGAGTACAACTTCACTGTCAACCTGGCTAAAAGTGAGATTGGCCCACCTACCTTGTCCATGTGATGGGCCAAGGGAGAGTGGCTCCAACCAATTACAAGACAGAGGCTCTACAGAGATTCCTACCTCCAGCAGATCGAAAAGCTCTGCATAGGTTTCTCGGTATGGTAGGTTCTACCGAAGATTTTGTAAGAGCTCTGCGTAGGTGTCGGCTCCTTTGACAGACTTATTCAGCCCAAAAAGAAGGAATTTGTGGACAAAGGGATGTCAGCTTGCATTTGAAACCTTAAACACCTGTTAACCTTAAGTCCAGTGTTAAAAGTGTCAGATTTTGACAAGCCTTTTGTGATTCAAGTTGATGCATGTGATGTGGGTATGGGTGCTTTTTTGCTACAGTTTGAAAAAGTATACTAGACCCAGTTTGCTTCCACACTGTGAAACTAAATCCACATCAGCGTGGTTATGTTACTATAGAAAAGGAGGCTTTGGGGCTTTTGTTTTTTTCTTAGAAAAGTTTGCAGTGTATGTTGAGAGTTCACCATGTACCGTAGAGATGTACACAGATCATAATCCTTCGCAATTTGTACAGAGGATGAGGAATAAGAATTCAAGGTTACTTAGGTGGGCTTTAGCACTGCAGCCCTTCACTATAGAAGTGAAAAATATTTAAGGGGAAAACAATCTTTTGGCAGACACCCTATCACGTGACGTTTAAAAGTTTCTCCTTTTGCTTATAATTTTTTTAGATAAGGAGGGGTACGTTAAGAGTGTCCACCATAAGTTTCTGTTCTTGGTATGAAATACGTTGGTTCGGGTGTGTGTGGTTAGTTCGAGAATTTTGCTCATTACTCACCCACACTGAATGATTCATCATGTAAGTATTTACTTTATTTATTACATTGCATATTCATTGTATTATGTTTGAGTGTATTATATATAATTGTAGTAGGTTTGCATATAGGTTAGATAAGTGGAACTAATGTCAATAGATAATTTAGATAAAGTTCAAGTTTTAAGCCAATCAGGATAGTCAGTATTTGGCGGTAGAGAGGTGACATCTGTGACCCACTGGTACACTCTAGTCAGTCTAGGCACAGTTGTCTTAAATTAAGTAGTATACAGTCTCTCTGGTGTTTTGGGAGTTTGCATTTGACTATTGGCCTATGCATGGCAGCTCCTGTCCAGAGTTACTACCACTCTCTATCATCCATGAATCTATCGAGACTCCTTTTGAAACTTTATAGCGTTCCAGCGTTTACTACAAAGTTGTTAAGCTTGTTCCACTCGTCCACCACCCTATTTGTGAACCAGTTCCTTCCTATCTCCCTCCTAAACCTAAACTTATCCAACTTAAACCCGTTGCTCCGAGTCCTATCCTGCTCGGATATTATAAGAACTTTATCTATATCCCCTTTATTGATTCCTTTCCACTTAAATACTTCTATCATATCTCCCCGCACTCTTCGTCTTTCTAGGGAATGCAAGTTTAGCTTCTTTAACCTATCCTGATATAGAAGGTTTCTAAGTCCCGGAATCATTTTCGTCATTCTTCGCTGCACCGACTCTAGTGAATTGATATCGATTCTATAACAAGGGCACCAGAACTGAACAGCATAATCGAGGTGCGGCAAAACTAGCGCAAGATTTAGTTGCAATAAGACCTCTGCACTCTTATTACTTACACTTCTAGATATAAAACCCAATACTCTGTTTGCCTTATTTCGAACATTAACGCACTGTTTTCTAGGCCGTAGGTCCGGGCTTACAAGTACCCCTAGGTCTCTTTCACAAGTCGACTTCTCTAGGTTGATGTTGTTAAGGCTGTATACATTGACAGTATTTGTTCTTCCAATATTAAGTATGCTGCACTTGCTGGTGTTGAATTTCATTTGCCATTTTTCAGACCACCCCTGCAGTATATTTAGATCCTCCTATAATGCAATTGCATCCTGCCCTGAATTAATCTGCCCCCCGATTTTGGTGTCATCCGCAAACTTGCTTATGTCACTGCTGATCCCAGTATCTAGATCGTTTATGTAGATTATGAACAAAAGTGTGCCTAGTATTGATCCCTGCGGAACCCCACTGGTTACACGGCCCCACTCAGATTTAACACCATCTACGCTGACCCTCTGCGTTCTATCGGTGAGCCATGATTTTATCCAATTTAAAACTTCCCCTCGATACCATGAGCCTTAATTTTTCTCAGAAGCCTCTGATGCGGTACTATGTCAAATGCTTTGCTAAAGTCCAAGTAAATAACATCGTAATTTTCGTCATTATCTACTACCTCGAAGACTTTCCTAAAAAATGTCAGCAGATTTGTTAAACAAGATTTTTCCTTTGTAAACCCATGTTGAGAGTCGTAGATTAATTTGCTTTTCTCTAGATGCGATCGGATGATATCTGCTATAATTGATTCAAGAAATTTCCCCACCACTGACGTCAAACTGATCGGCTGGTAATTTGGCGTTGATGCTCTGTATCCCTTTTCGAATATGGGTACTACATCTGCCTGTTTCCACAAGTCTGGCACAACTCCGCTGTCTAATGATTTTGTAAATAAATTTACGAGGGGTCCGCTAATCGGTTGCCTACACTCTTTCAAGACTCGAGGGAAAATTTCATCTGGCCCTGGGGATTTGGTCTTCTTTAGTTTATTTATCTTCTTAAGAACATCCTCTTTTCTGATAGTGATATTCTTTAATTTCTCTTCTTCCTTTCCCCTAAATATCAGTTCCACCTCTGGAATTTCCTCGGGAATTTCTTCTATGAAAACTGATAAGAAGTAGCTGTTCAATGCTTTGCTTATTTCTTCACTGCCATTTATCATTTCTCCCCTCCCTGACTTTAAAGGCCCAACTTTGTCCTTGACTTTTGTTCTATATACCTGGAAAAATCCCTTGGGACTCGCCTTGGATTTTCTTGCTATTTTGATTTCATAGTCTCTCTTTGCTTTTCTTACATTTTTCTTAACATTCCTAGATAGTTTATTATACCTATTTCTGAGCTGCTCTTCCCCTCCCTTTAATTTCTTATATATTCCTTTCTTTATTCCTATGTCATGTTTAAGTTTTCTGGTCATCCACCTTGGCTCATTCTTATTTGACCTGATTTTTTTGTATGGTATATTTTCTTCTTGTACATTATGTAGTATTCTAGTGAATATATTATAGTCATGATCAATTGTTGTGTCATCTATGACCTCACTCCTTCCTACTGTGGACTGACGTGACTGTTCCCAGGTGACCTCACCTGGGTACCTTCTTAACCCCTGATAATCCGCCAACCAAAAGTTTGGGACTGACCATATTGTCCTTGTTTATCGTTTAACTATTTAGGGTGAACCTGATTTCTCTGTGATCACTGTTACCTAGTTCTTCCCCTACTGTGATATCTCTGATAATATTTTCTTTATTTGTTAATACTGGGTCTAATATATTGTCACCTCTAGTAGGTTCTATAATTAGTTGTTTCAAAAAATTGTCCTGTACTGTGTCTAGGAAGTCTTCAGATTCATAGTCACCTACAATGTTTTCCCAGTCAATATTTCTGAAGTTGAAATCCCCCATAATGCACAAAGTGTTATATTTTGCTGCCCTATTCATTTCCTGCCTTATGGGCTGAGCTGCTTCTTTCCCAAGACTTGGGGGCCTGTAAATCACTCCCAAAATTAGTTTTTCTCTTCCTTCCGTGATTTCTACCCACACAGACTCGGTTCCTATTTCACCCTTTATTGAATTATTAATACAACATTTTAATGTATCCTTGACGAAGAGTGCGACCCCTCCCCCCTTCCTTCCTTCCCTGTCCTTGTGAAAAAGGTTGTACCCTTCTATGTGGTACTCTGATAAAAAAAAATTGCTCGCCAGATTCATCTAAGTTTCGCTCTCAGCAAGTCTATTTTATTTCTAACGCTCTTACTGTTGGTATAGTATACATTTAAAACTACCCTTCCCTGGTCCTGTCTTACCCCTTCTCCTGATTAACCAATTTCATTTCCCAGGAAATGGGAAACAATGGAGCACCGTAGCTTTCGCCTTTATTCAAGACATCTTCAGAGGCAACTGAATTACATGGCCAGAGCGAAGCTTAAATATATAGGGTGACTTTATTAAACATGAGGTCACGTCATAATCATGACATCCACTAATCCGCACACCAATACCAACACACACGTAGAGGAGCTTAAGAGAAAGGGGCGACGTGACTCGTCAAGTTAAGTTAGGCCAAAAATACGGGACCCACTAAATATCTATCCTACATCTAGCTACAAAGAAGTATGTCTGTGTATGTGTTTGTTTGTGTGTGTGTGTGACCGCACGAGAATCTCGGAAACTTCTTTACCGATCTGTAGTGATGATGGATGGTGTTATATGTAGTGATGATGATGGATGGTGTTATATGTAGTGATGATGGGTGGTGTTATATGTAGTTATGATGAATGGTGTTATATGTAGTGATGATGATGGATGTTGTTATATGTAGTGATGATGGGTGGTGTTATATGTAGTTATGATGAATGGTGTTATATGTAGTGATGATGGATGGTGTTATATGTAGTGATGATGGATGGTGTTATATGTAGTGATGATGGGTGGTGTTATATGTGGTGATGATGGATGGTGTTACGAACCCCTCCACCGATTGTCTTCATCTACCTACCCAGCACCACGAGCAACGCCATCTAGGGACGAAACACGAGTATGGCTCGTCTTAGTTACCACTCCCGGGTTTCCCTTCTCCATATCCTGGTTGTTGCGTCACTTCCGCCTCAGTCTACTTTGTCAGCTCCAATTCGAGGAGAGGACACACTTCACTCTGGGAAGCGACCACAGGATCACCTATCCTGGAAACCTACGGCACAGTGACTTTTTACCGTCTTCTACCATACTCAGCCTTGCCCGTCAGCCATCTCAGCTCCTCACTTAAGTATTTGTAATCTTGTATTGCCTCTCCCCACTCCACATTGCTTCACTATTGTTCTATGTTTTATTACTATGTATATACTGTTCGTGTTTAGGTTAAGTTTGGTTAAGGGTAGTTTATAAGCTGAATATTTTGTTAAGGAATTTATGGTACTTTATTATATACAACGAAAACTCGCATCCTTTGTCTACCCTTTTTTTAGTCCGATTGTCTTTGTTTTTTTTTTGTTGTTACCCGTTGGGATCTGGGTAGACGTATAACTATATTCTAAATCCCCAACTCGTAACAAATGGCGACCGTGACAGGACACGACCTTAAGTACCATATTCCTTCCTCCCTTGTTACTCAGTGTTAATTACCCCTCCCAGTCACTTCTGTTTACAATTGCTTTACGGTGGTTTAAAGTTTCCTTCATATGTGTGTGCATATATTGGTATTACCGTATAGTAAGAGTGACAGACGTAGGATAATAGGTTCCAAGTGTCATAAGGCTTACCTGTTATTACACGTGGCAGTCGTGTGGTAAGTCTTATCGAGTGTAGGGAAGAATCCGGATCTGTTTAATGCCGTACCCTCACTCCAGAGTAGGCTGTTCCATAGTTACTAGTTTAGAGTGAAGTGATATCTTGGGACGCCCCGCTCTACCAGGACCCCATAATTATAAAGCCTCCATTATTGTTCTTCTCATTATCTCATTCAGGGCTGTTAATCCGGATCTTTATATAAATGCCGTAATACGCCCTACCTCTTTCAAGTATATCAGGGTTGTTAATCCGGATCTTTATATTAATGCCGTAATACGCCCTACCTCTTTCAAGTATATCAGGGTTGTTAATCCGGATCTTTATATTAATGCCGTAATACGCCCTACCTCTTTCAAGTATATCAGGGTTGTTAATCCGGATCTTTATATTAATGCCGTAATACGCCCTACCTCTTTCAAGTATATCAGGGTTGTTAATCCGGATCTTTATATTAATGCCGTAATACGCCCTACCTCTTTCAAGTCTCTTGTCCTTATCTAAGGATCTTCTCGGAAGAACAATAATCATAAGTGTAATTTCCCTAGGTATAACTTGGTTAGTTTCCGGGACTTTCTGGTTATCCACTGCCGTGATATTTTCTAGGGTTATCCACTTATCTTATCTTTTGACCATTAGTTAATTTATCCTATTTTTATTAACAATGGCCACCTCAGGTTTTGATCTCCAGGATTTTATTGAAAATCCTTCCGTAGCTAAATTACGTGTTAATATCCTGAAGAAAGAATGGAAAGAAATAGCCAACTATTACAATATCCCATTTTCACAGCAACTGACTAAGGAAATGTTAAAAAATCATGTGATTGAAGTGTTGGTTCAACAAGAAGTTTTAAAAGAATCCGCTGTTGACAGATTAACGCCCATGTCCAAGAAACTTCAACCACTATCCACCACCCCTCCTCACTCAGAAGTTGCCTCAGGTCTGGCTAGCCCTCAAGAAGAAACACAACGAATAGACCCCTTAGAACTAGAACGAGCTAGGTTCGAGTTCCAAATCAAAATGAAAGAACTCGAGTTGGAACAGGCCAAGTTGGAGCAGGAGGAAAAGTTGGAACAGGCCAAGTTGGAACAGGCCAAGTTGGAGCAGGAGGCCAAGTTGGACCCTGAAGAAAGGATGGAACAGGCCAAGATGGACCATGAAGAAAGGATGGAACAGGCCAAGTTGGAACAGGCCAAGTTGGAGGCCAAGTTGGAGCATGAGGGAAGGTCGGAACAGGCCAAGTTGGAGCATGAGGAAAGGATGGAACAGGCCAAGTTGGTGCAGGCGGTTAAACTGAAAGAACTACAGGTGAGAGAGACAGAAGTCACTTTAACATCGGAGTTTAAATCAAAAGAAGTGGCATTAAGAGAGAAACTCGCTGCTTTTAACCCTGCTACTGCTTCTTCCCTTGTTCCCGGGTTTGATGAATCCGATATGGACGGGTCATTTAGGACTTTTGAGAAAATAGCCGCGAAGAATGAGTGGCCAAAGGACCAGTGGGTGTCAGTGTTAGTTCCTAAATTATATGGTAAGGCTCGTAGAGTTTATAACTGTTTAGACCAGACTGATGACTATGATAACGTAAAAAAGAATATCCTCACCTCTTATGCTATCACGCCAGATGGATACCGGCAGAAGTTTCGTAAACTAACCAAACCATTTTCACACACATTTGTTGAGTTTGCTCAAGAAAAGCTTAGGTTTTTTAAGAAGTGGTTAGAGGCTACAGAGACCTCCACATTTCAGGATTTGTTAAATTTGGTAGTCCTGGAGGAGTGGAAAAGCAAGATTCCATTTCACATCTTGAAGCATGTGGAGGAGCGTGGAGAGGTTAATTTAGGGCGTGCTGCTGAGCTGGCTGATGCGTATGCTTTGTTGGTGGAGTCACTGGGCAGTAGAGAACGTGGTACTTCCCGACATGTTAGGTCTTCCTCTGATGATAACCTTGGGGGCGTGAGTGGTAGGTCGAAAGGTCCCACACCTACTCCCCCCGATGCAACCAAGCTTACTTGTTCTTACTGTAAAATCCCAGGCCATACGATCCAGACTTGTAAACACCCAAAGTGTCGAATTGCTAAAAGTAGTTCCCTGGATCCCAAATCCAAACCAATAGCAAATGCCAATGTGGCAAGGCCCCATCAGGATCTCTTCTCTTCATTCACCTATGAGGGAAAAATTTCAATCATAGAAGGGTCTCGTTCTTTCCCTATTCGTATACTACGTGATACGGGCGCAGCACAATCTATCCTCCTGTTTAACGTCATTCCTGATATATCTACCGCATTTACAAATGAGAGTGTTCTAATTTCAGATCTCTCGTCCCATTCTTCCTATCCTTTAGCTAAAGTGCACCTCCAATGTCCCTTGATTACTGGGGAAGTGCAAATAGCCATAAGGAAAGACCCAATGCCTGTGTGTGGCATTCATTTATTATTGGGTAATGACTTGGTAGGAGATCTAGTGGTTCCTAACATAAAGACAGTCGACTCTCCCTTACCTGTCAACTCCACCACTGACCTTAAAGAAACTATTCCTCATCTTTTCCCATCTTGTGCTGTCACCCGGTCACAGAGTGTGCGAAATGGGCCCTCTTCATCTAAAACCACCTCCAATTTCTTCCTACCCACAGAAGATCTGTACAATAAGACGATAAGTAAGGAGGAGCTCATTAAAGCCCAACAATCTGATCCATCTTTGAATAAACTTCATCATGCAGCAGTTGAAGGTAAAGATTTTAACACCCTTCCGTGTTTTTATTATCATGAAGGGGTTTTGATGAGGGCCTATAGGCCCCCTGAGCTTGCCCATCTAGACACGTGGTCTGAAATACATCAAGTGGTAATTCCAGCTTCAGTCAGACCAGCATTAATTGCCCTTGCCCATGATGGTATTTCAGGACATTTGGGAATCCTGAAAACATATAAAAAGCTCCTCCAACACTATTACTGGCCTGGACTTAGGAAGGATGTGTCACAATACCTAAAATCTTGTCATATTTGTCAAATGGTAGGAAAACCAAATGAAAGTATACCAGCAGCTCCCATTAAGCCCATCCCAGTATTTTCTACCCCATTTGAAAAGATTGTTGTGGATTGTGTGGGCCCATTACCAAAGACTAAGAAGGGAAATCAATTCCTGCTCACAGTTATGGATACCAGTACACGTTATCCTGAGGCTTTTCCCCTTAAAAGCATCACTTCAAAAAACGTAATCAAACATCTTTTGCATCTTTTCACTTCAGTGGGCATTCCTAAAGAGATCCAATCTGATCAGGGCACCAATTTTACGAGCAATCTTTTCGAACAGGTGATGAAAGACCTCAGTGTGGACCATTGTACATCTTCGGCTTACCACCCACAATCCCAAGGTTGCTTGGAACGGTTCCATCAAACTTTCAAATCAATGATCAAAAAATACTGTATAGAACACCAAAAGGAATGGGATGAAGGCATAGACTTGTTACTCTTTGCCATCAGGGAATGTCCCCAGGAGTCATTGGGATTCTCCCCGTTCGAGTTACTATATGGGAGACAAATTAGGGGACCCCTTAAAATAGTAAAGGAGCAGTGGTTTGACACTCCCTCTATTAAGCCCGCAACAGTTTCCCAATACATTGACACTTTACGGGACAAATTAACTGAAGTCCGAACCATTGCTCAGTCAAACTTAAAAAAAGTCCAAGAGAAAATGGTGAAGTCCCAACCTAAATTAGTTAAAAGATCATTTTCTCCAGGTGACAAAGTGTTACTCTTTCTACCCATTCCAGGCTCTCCCCTTAAAAGCAAGTTTACTGGTCCCTATATAGTTGCTAATAAACTATCTCCTCTCAACTATATAGTCCATACTCCTGATCGCAGAAAAGATTCACAACTTGTTCACATTAATCTCATGAAACTTTACCATTCCAGGCAGTCAGAGGAAGACATCCCCGAGGCTGTAAGCCTACCTGTATTGCATACGGTTTTGTCAGGGCCGGAGCCGGAGACAGATGACATGGACCTATTGGAGAATTTAGACTTCCCTCTACCTAAAGAGAACCCTGCTAACAGTCACATACTCAACAATTTGGATGAGTATTTTTCTGTTCTGAATCCATCTCAAGCAAAAGATCTCACTAAGTTATTATCAACATTTCCTAAAGTCACGTCAGACCTCCCAGGGTTTTGCAATATACTTAAACATGATATTAAGCTAATCTCAGATGATGTACAACCCATTAGGCAATCAGCATATCGACTAAATCCACAAAAAAAAGAGATCATGAAAAAGGAGGTAGATTTTTTGTTAAAGCATAACTTAGCTGAGCCTAGTACCTCCCCCTGGGCTTCACCTTGCCTTCTCATTCCAAAACCCGATGGCACCTTTCGTTTCTGTACAGATTTTCGTAAAGTGAACCAGGTCACTGTCTCTGACTCCTACCCTTTACCTTTGATTGAAGATATAATAGACAGCATAGGCTGTGCCCAATTTATCAGTACCATAGACCTGTTGAAAGGATATTATCAAGTAGGACTCACGGATAGGGCAAAAATAATCTCGGCATTTATAACTCCATTTGGTCTTTTTCAATATTTAGTTATGGCGTTTGGCTTTTCTAATGCTCCGGCCACATTCCAGAGGGCCATAAACTACCTTATTCAAGACCTAGGTGGGACGTTCGCCTACCTGGATGACCTGGTGGTGGTGTCGGACAGCTGGGACGAACATCTGGTGCGTTTGGAGATACTGTTTGCACGACTACAAGAGACTGGATTCACCATAAACCTGGCTAAATCTGCTTTTGGCCGGGCCTCGGTGACTTACCTGGGACATATCGTTGGGCATGGTATGGTGAGACCCAAGGACGCAAACGTTGAAGCCATCTTGTCCTTCCCCACTCCAAGGACGAGGAAGGAACTCATGCGCTTCCTGGGGATGTGCGGCTACTACCGTCGGTTCTGCAGTAACTTCTCCAGCGTGGCCGGACCCCTCACAGACCTTACCAGTTCTGCGGTCCCTTACATCTGGAACCAGAATTGCGACCAGTCTTTCCACCGCCTCAAAGCCTTCCTTGCCTCTAAGCCTGTAGTCCACCCCCCTGACTACACCTTGCCCTTCCATCTGCAAATCGACGCTAGTGGTGTCGGAGTGGGGGCTGTGCTCCTACAACCCGACCCAACCACTGATGTCCTTCACCCTGTGGCATATTACTCTGCCAAGTTGAAAAAACATCAGACCAACTACTCGACCATAGAGAAGGAGGCCCTGGCTCTGGTGTTGGCAATAAAGAAGTTTGAATGTTACCTCCAGTCTTGCCCACAAACAACCCTGGTCTTCACCGACCATAACCCACTCACGTTCATCCAAACCAACAAGACCTCCAACCAGCGAATCCTCCGCTGGGCTCTCCTCACCCAGCCCTATAATCTACAAGTCCGGCACATAAAGGGGGTGGAAAACCTGATTGCAGACTCCTTATCCCGAGCTCCAGTGGAAATGTAGCAGCTACTCTCCAGACGCACCAGGTGATCACCTCCTTCGCGCCCGCGCTACGAAGGTCTTTGGAGGGGGGGTGTGTTACGAACCCCTCCACCGATTGTCTTCATCTACCTACCCAGCACCACGAGCAACGCCATCTAGGGACGAAACACGAGTATGGCTCGTCTTAGTTACCACTCCCGGGTTTCCCTTCTCCATATCCTGGTTGTTGCGTCACTTCCGCCTCAGTCTACTTTGTCAGCTCCAATTCGAGGAGAGGACACACTTCACTCTGGGAAGCGACCACAGGATCACCTATCCTGGAAACCTACGGCACAGTGACTTTTTACCGTCTTCTACCATACTCAGCCTTGCCCGTCAGCCATCTCAGCTCCTCACTTAAGTATTTGTAATCTTGTATTGCCTCTCCCCACTCCACATTGCTTCACTATTGTTCTATGTTTTATTACTATGTATATACTGTTCGTGTTTAGGTTAAGTTTGGTTAAGGGTAGTTTATAAGCTGAATATTTTGTTAAGGAATTTATGGTACTTTATTATATACAACGAAAACTCGCATCCTTTGTCTACCCTTTTTTTAGTCCGATTGTCTTTGTTTTTTTTTTGTTGTTACCCGTTGGGATCTGGGTAGACGTATAACTATATTCTAAATCCCCAACTCGTAACAATGGTGTTATATGTAGTGATGATTAGATAATAAAATATTAACAGTTTAATGCTATAAAATATACTTTGCTCTACCGTTGTAGTGGAACTTATATACACCGTTAATGAACTATTGATGGAAGAAGAAGTTTTGGGGACTGAACAGTAGCTGCAAACAGGGAGGTGCTCAGAGAGACAGACTACTCAGTTAAAGTTCTGGTGAATTTTCTTGAAGAAAATGTTTGTATGTTTGTGTGTGTATGTGTGTGTGTGTCCGATCTGTAGTGATGATGGATGGTGTTATGTAGTGATGATGGATGGTGTTATATGTAGTGATGACAGATGATGTTATATGTAGTGATGATGGGTTGTGTTATATGTAGTGATGATTAGACAGCTGATGAACTGAATGCGTGCCTCAAGGCATCATACCTTTGTAGAAGTGTTCAGACACTCACCCTATCCACAAACATGAGAGCACATCTACAAGGAGATCAGGATGCTGGACGGTTTGCAAACCTTCTACTTCAGATTGGGAATGGAACTTTCCCTGTTGATTCAGAAGGACAAATAATCATTCCTCAAGGATATGGAAATGTTGTAAAACCCTCAACTGAGCTCACTAATATGGTCTACCCAAACATTATCCACCACTAAAAGGATCACAAGTGGCTGCGTGAATGCGCAATTCTGGCACCAAAGAATGAAACAGTGGCTGAAATCAACATGACTCTACTCAGACAGCTTCCAGGCAGTGAGACCTCATTCAAATCTGTTGATACAGTAATAGTCCAGGACCAAGCAGTCCAGTACCCTGCAGAATTCCTTAATTCTTTGGAGCCCGCTGGAATGCCTCCTCACCACCTCACTCTCAAGATTTGAACTCCTATAATGCTCTTAAGAAATCTTGAACCACCATTCCTCTGCAATGGCACAAGACTGGTGGTGAAGAACATGATGCCACATGTACTGGAAGCCACAATACTGACAGGAAAAGCTAAAGGAGAGGACGTTTTTATACCAAAGATACCTCTCATCACCACTGACCTGCCATTTGAGTTCAAGCGACGTCAGTTCCCGGTTAAAGTAAGCTTTGCCATGACCATCTACAAAAGCCAGGGACAGTCCCTAAAGATGGTTGGCCTAAGCCTGGTTTTATCTAGCTTCTCTCATGGAGAGTTCTATGTTGGATGCTCCAGAGTGGGAACTGGCAAAAATCTGTACATACTTGCTACTAAAGGCAAAACCAAAAATGTGGTCTACCTTAATGTACTACAGTGAGACAATGTGGAGCCTCCCGGAGGGTGGCGTCCTACCGTGGCCTAGAGAAAGAGCCACCCTGAGGGCGGCTTTTCCGCCGGTATATATATATATTGTTACGCCGTCTCTTAATTTACTTTAATATCGAGGTTCTAGGCGTAACCAAACAAAATAAATGAAGTAAATCAAAAGGGAATAAAAATAAATAAAGTAAACCTTTGAGAATTTATTTAAATTAAATACTAACACAATGAAGAGCCTCGTAGGCTGTCACAACAAATTGATTCACTATCGAAACTTTTAAGACACAAATGATACTAAAACATCGAAGCATCCAAAGAACTGCTTAAACATTTAGAATAAAAATAAAGCACTAGATTAAGTTAACACTGTATAAACATATAAAATAACTAACACTAATATTAACTATAGTGAAACAACACTGAATTACTTAAATGTAACTAAGCAAGCACTGATGGACACATAAGAGACATGAATAAGTACTCACATAGATATACCACATTGGTGGGGACAGGAACAGCACAGAAATAAAATAAAGTATAAGTAACAGGTGACGGGTGTTACTCAAAAGAAAGTGAACTGAATGACAAGAGGACTGGACTGAACTCTGTCTGCTGGTGGGGTACTGTATATAAGGTCGGCTCCAGCCAGTGAGGCACCCAGGTGAAACATGGGTCGTTTAACGATGCAGATGGTCGTTAGAGAAACAAAGAATGCTTGTTACAACACTAAATGAAGAATTAAGATGGGCTTGAACAAATAATAACAGTTAAAACCTTAACAGCACAGGGTAAGGTGACTAGAAAATATAATAGTAAATATAACACATCATTACAGGAATAATATGGAACAACATGGAAGTATCGTATAGGAAAAATACTAGAAAAATTACGCACTGACCCCCCCGTCGCGGGTAACAATATGCATGTATATATATTAACTCAGATATACATGCATATTGTTACGACCGTGTCGTATTTTTCTATTATTTTCTATAACATACTTCCATGTTGTTCCATATTATTCCTGTAATGATGTGTTATATTTACTATTATATTTTCTAGTCACCTTACCCTGTGCTGTTAAGGTTTTAACTGTTATTATTTGTTCAAGCCCATCTTAATTCTTCATTTAGTGTTGTAACAAGCATTCTTTGTTTCTCTAACGACCATCTGCATCGTTAAACGACCCATGTTTCACCTGGGTGCCTCACTGGCTGGAGCCGACCTTATATACAGTACCCCACCAGCAGACAGAGTTCAGTCCAGTCCTCTTGTCATTCAGTTCACTTTCTTTTGAGTAACACCCGTCACCTGTTACTTATACTTTATTTTATTTCTGTGCTGTTCCTGTCCCCACCAATGTGGTATATCTATGTGAGTACTTATTCATGTCTCTTATGTGTCCATCAGTGCTTGCTTAGTTACATTTAAGTAATTCAGTGTTGTTTCACTATAGTTAATATTAGTGTTAGTTATTTTATATGTTTATACAGTGTTAACTTAATCTAGTGCTTTATTTTTATTCTAAATGTTTAAGCAGTTCTTTGGATGCTTCGATGTTTTAGTATCATTTGTGTCTTAAAAGTTTCGATAGTGAATCAATTTGTTGTGACAGCCTACGAGGCTCTTCATTGTGTTAGTATTTAATTTAAATAAATTCTCAAAGGTTTACTTTATTTATTTTTATTCCCTTTTGATTTACTTCATTTATTTTGTTTGGTTACGCCTAGAACCTCGATATTAAAGTAAATTAAGAGACGGCGTAACAATATATATATATACCGGCGGAAAAGCCGCCCTCAGGGTGGCTCTTTCTCTAGGCCACGGTAGGACGCCACCCTCCCGGAGGCTCCACATTGTCTCACTGTAGTACATTAAGGTAGACCACATTTTTGGTTTTGCCTTTAGTAGCAAGTATGTACAGATTTTTGCCAGTTCCCACTCTGGAGCATCCAACATAGAACTCTCCATGAGAGAAGCTAGATAAAACCAGGCTTAGGCCAACCATCTTTAGGGACTGTCCCTGGCTTTTGTAGATGGTCATGGCAAAGCTTACTTTAACCGGGAACTGACGTCGCTTGAACTCAAATGGCAGGTCAGTGGTGATGAGAGGTATCTTTGGTATAAAAACGTCCTCTCCTTTAGCTTTTCCTGTCAGTATTGTGGCTTCCAGTACATGTGGCATCATGTTCTTCACCACCAGTCTTGTGCCATTGCAGAGGAATGGTGGTTCAAGATTTCTTAAGAGCATTATAGGAGTTCAAATCTTGAGAGTGAGGTGGTGAGGAGGCATTCCAGCGGGCTCCAAAGAATTAAGGAATTCTGCAGGGTACTGGACTGCTTGGTCCTGGACTATTACTGTATCAACAGATTTGAATGAGGTCTCACTGCCTGGAAGCTGTCTGAGTAGAGTCATGTTGATTTCAGCCACTGTTTCATTCTTTGGTGCCAGAATTGCGCATTCACGCAGCCACTTGTGATCCTTTTAGTGGTGGATAATGTTTGGGTAGACCATATTAGTGAGCTCAGTTGAGGGTTTTACAACATTTCCATATCCTTGAGGAATGATTATTTGTCCTTCTGAATCAACAGGGAAAGTTCCATTCCCAATCTGAAGTAGAAGGTTTGCAAACCGTCCAGCATCCTGATCTCCTTGTAGATGTGCTCTCATGTTTGTGGATAGGGTGAGTGTCTGAACACTTCTACAAAGGTATGATGCCTTGAGGCACGCATTCAGTTCATCAGCTGTCTAATCATCACTACATATAACACAACCCATCATCACTACATATAACATCATCTGTCATCACTACATATAACACCATCCATCATCACTACATAACACCATCCATCATCACTACAGATCGGACACACACACACATACACACACAAACATACAAACATTTTCTTCAAGAAAATTCACCAGAACTTTAACTGAGTAGTCTGTCTCTCTGAGCACCTCCCTGTTTGCAGCTCCTGTTCAGTCCCCAAAACTTCTTCTTCCATCAATAGTTCATTAACGGTGTATATAAGTTCCACTACAACGGTAGAGCAAAGTATATTTTATAGCATTAAACTGTTAATATTTTATTATCTAATCATCACTACATATAACACCATTGTTACGAGTTGGGGATTTAGAATATAGTTATACGTCTACCCAGATCCCAACGGGTAACAACAAAAAAAAACAAAGACAATCGGACTAAAAAAAGGGTAGACAAAGGATGCGAGTTTTCGTTGTATATAATAAAGTACCATAAATTCCTTAACAAAATATTCAGCTTATAAACTACCCTTAACCAAACTTAACCTAAACACGAACAGTATATACATAGTAATAAAACATAGAACAATAGTGAAGCAATGTGGAGGGGGGAGAGGCAATACAAGATTACAAATACTTAAGTGAGGAGCTGAGATGGCTGACGGGCAAGGCTGAGTATGGTAGAAGACGGTAAAAAGTCACTGTGCCGTAGGTTTCCAGGATAGGTGATCCTGTGGTCGCTTCCCAGAGTGAAGTGTGTCCTCTCCTCGAATTGGAGCTGACAAAGTAGACTGAGGCGGAAGTGACGCAACAACCAGGATATGGAGAAGGGAAACCCGGGAGTGGTAACTAAGACGAGCCATACTCGTGTTTCGTCCCTAGATGGCGTTGCTCGTGGTGCTGGGTAGGTAGATGAAGACAATCGGT
This sequence comes from Homarus gammarus, assembly GCA_958450375.1. Lineage (NCBI taxonomy): Eukaryota > Metazoa > Arthropoda > Malacostraca > Decapoda > Nephropidae > Homarus > Homarus gammarus. The sequence goes on along the minus strand of CAUDMG010001556.1, from coordinate 22,492 downwards.
GGAGGGGTTCGTAACACACCCCCCCTCCAAAGACCTTCGTAGCGCGGGCGCGAAGGAGGTGATCACCTGGTGCGTCTGGAGAGTAGCTGCTACATTTCCACTGGAGCTCGGGATAAGGAGTCTGCAATCAGGTTTTCCACCCCCTTTATGTGCCGGACTTGTAGATTATAGGGCTGGGTGAGGAGAGCCCAGCGGAGGATTCGCTGGTTGGAGGTCTTGTTGGTTTGGATGAACGTGAGTGGGTTATGGTCGGTGAAGACCAGGGTTGTTTGTGGGCAAGACTGGAGGTAACATTCAAACTTCTTTATTGCCAACACCAGAGCCAGGGCCTCCTTCTCTATGGTCGAGTAGTTGGTCTGATGTTTTTTCAACTTGGCAGAGTAATATGCCACAGGGTGAAGGACATCAGTGGTTGGGTCGGGTTGTAGGAGCACAGCCCCCACTCCGACACCACTAGCGTCGATTTGCAGATGGAAGGGCAAGGTGTAGTCAGGGGGGTGGACTACAGGCTTAGAGGCAAGGAAGGCTTTGAGGCGGTGGAAAGACTGGTCGCAATTCTGGTTCCAGATGTAAGGGACCGCAGAACTGGTAAGGTCTGTGAGGGGTCCGGCCACGCTGGAGAAGTTACTGCAGAACCGACGGTAGTAGCCGCACATCCCCAGGAAGCGCATGAGTTCCTTCCTCGTCCTTGGAGTGGGGAAGGACAAGATGGCTTCAACGTTTGCGTCCTTGGGTCTCACCATACCATGCCCAACGATATGTCCCAGGTAAGTCACCGAGGCCCGGCCAAAAGCAGATTTAGCCAGGTTTATGGTGAATCCAGTCTCTTGCAGTCGTGCAAACAGTATCTCCAAACGCACCAGATGTTCGTCCCAGCTGTCCGACACCACCACCAGGTCATCCAGGTAGGCGAACGTCCCACCTAGGTCTTGAATAAGGTAGTTTATGGCCCTCTGGAATGTGGCCGGAGCATTAGAAAAGCCAAACGCCATAACTAAATATTGAAAAAGACCAAATGGAGTTATAAATGCCGAGATTATTTTTGCCCTATCCGTGAGTCCTACTTGATAATATCCTTTCAAACAGGTCTATGGTACTGATAAATTGGGCACAGCCTATGCTGTCTATTATATCTTCAATCAAAGGTAAAGGGTAGGAGTCAGAGACAGTGACCTGGTTCACTTTACGAAATCTGTACAGAAACGAAAGGTGCCATCGGGTTTTGGAATGATAAGGCAAGGTGAAGCCCAGGGGGAGGTACTAGGCTCAGCTAAGTTATGCTTTAACAAAAAATCTACTCCTTTCTTCATGATCTCTTTTTTTGTGGATTTAGTCGATATGCTGATGTCCTAATGGGTTGTACATCATCTGAGATTAGCTTAATATCATGTTTAAGTATATTGCAAAATCCTGGGAGGTCTGATGTGACTTTAGGAAATGTTGATAATAACTTAGTGAGATCTTTTGCTTGAGATGGATTCAGAACAGAAAAATACTCATCCAAATTGTTGAGTATGTGACTGTTAGCAGGGTTCTCTTTAGGTAGAGGGAAGTCTAAATTCTCCAATAGGTCCATGTCATGTCTCCGGCCGCCCTGACAAAACCGTATGCAATACAGGTAGGCTTACAGCCTCGGGGGATGTCTTCCTCTGACTGCCTGGAATGGTAAAGTTTCATGAGATTAATGTGAACAAGTGTGAATCTTTTCTGCGATCAGGAGTATGGACTATATAGTTGAGAGGAGATAGTTTCATAGCAACTATATAGGGACCAGTAAAACTTGCTTTAAGGGGAGAGCCTGGAATGGGTAGAAAGAGTAACACTTTGATCACCTGGAGGGAAAATGATCTTTTACTAATTTAGGTTGGGACTTCCACCATTTTCTCTTGGACTCTTTTAAGTTTGACTGAGCAATGGTTCGGACTTCAGTTAATTTGTCCCGCTAAAGTGTCAATGTATTGGGAAAACTGTTTGCGGGCTCAATAGAGGGAGTGTCAAACCACTGCTCCTTTACTATTTTAAGGGGTCCCCTAATTTGTCTCCCATTATAGTAACTCGAACGGGGAGAATCCCAATGACTCTGGGGACATTCCCTGATGGCAAAGAGTAACAAGTCTATGCCTTCATCCCATTTCTTTTGGTGTTCTTTACAGTTTTTTTTGATCACTGATTTGAAAGTTTGATGGCAACCGTTCCAGCAACCTTGGGATTGTGGGGTGGTAAGCCGAAGATGTACAATGGTCCACACTGAGGTACTTTCATCACCTGTTCGAAAAGATTGCTCGTAAAATTGGTGCCCTGATCAGATGGATCTCTTTAGGAATGCCCACTGAAGTGAAAAGATGCAAAAGATGTTTGATTACGTTTTTTGAAGTGATGCTTTTAAGGGAAAAAGCCTCAGGGATAACGTGTACTGGTATCCATAACTGTGAGCAGGAATTGATTTCCCTTCTTAGTCTTTGGTAAGGGGCCCACACAATCCACAACAATCTGTTCAATGGGGTAGAAAATACTGGGAGGGCTTAATGGGAGCTGCTGGTATACTTTCATTTGGTTTTCCTACCATTTGACAAATATGACAAGATTTAAGGTATTGTGGACACATCCTTCCTAAGTCCAGGCCAGTTAATAGGTGTGGAGGAGCTTTTTATATGTTTTCAGGATTCCCAAATGTCCTGAAATACCATCATGGGCAAGGGCAATTAATGCTGTCTGACTGAAGCTGGAATTACCACTTGATGTATTTCAGACCACGTGTCTAGATGGGCAAGCTCAGGGGCCTATAGGCCCTCATCAAAACCCTTCATGATAATAAAAACACGGAAGGGTGTTAAAATCTTTACCTTTCAACTGCGCATGATGAAGTTTATTCAAAGATGGATAGATTGTTGGGCTTAATGAGACTCCTCCTACTTACGTCTTATTGTACAGAATCTGTGGGGTAGGAAGAATATGGAGGTGGTTTTAGATGAAGAGGGCCCATTTCGCACCCTGTGACCGGGTGACAGCACAAGATGGGAAAGATGAGGAATAGTTTCTTTAGGTCAGTGGTGGAGTTGACAGGTAAGGGAGAGTCGACTGTCTTTATGTTAGGAAACCACTAGATCTCTACAAGTCATTACCCACTAATAAATGAATGCCACACACACAGGCATTGGGTCTCCTTCCTTATGGCTATTTGCCACTTCCCCAGTAATCAAGGGACATTGGAGGTGCACTTAGCTAAAGGATAGAGAATGGGACGAGAGATCTGAAATTAGAACACTCTCATTTGTAAATGCGGTAGAATATCAGGAATGACGTTAAAACAGGAGGATAGATTGTGCTGCGCCCGTATCACGAAGTATACGAATAGGGAAAGAACGAGACCTTTATCGATTGAAATTTTTCCTCATAGGTGAATGAAGAGAAGAGATCCTGATGGGGCCTTGCCACATTGGCATTTGCTATTGGTTTGGATTTGGGATCCAGGGAACTACTTTAGCAATTCGACACTTTGGGTGTTTACAAGTCGGATCGTATTGGCCTGGGATTTTACAGTAAGAACAAGTAAGCTTGGTTGCATCGGGGGGGTAGGTGTGGGACCTTTCGACCTACACTCACGCCCCAAGGTTATCATCAGAGGAAGACCCTAACATGTCGGAAGTACCACGTTCTCTACTGCCAGTGACTCCACCAACAAAGCATACGCATCAGCCAGCTCAGCAGCACGCCTAAATTAACCTCTCCACAGCTCTCCACATGCTTCAAGATGTGAAAGGAATCTTGCTTTTCCACTCCTCCAGGACTACCAAATTTAACAATCCTGAAATGTGGAGGTCTCGTAGGCCTCTAACCACTTCTAAAAAACTAAGCTTTTCTGAGCAAACTCAACAAATGTGTGTTGAAATGTTGGTTAGTTTACGAAACTTCTGCCGGTATCCATCTGGCGTGATAGCATAAGAGGTGAGGATATTCTTTTTTACGTTATCATAGTCATCAGTCTGGTCTACAACAGTTATAAACTCTACGAGCCTTACCATATAATTTAGGAACTAACACTGACACCCACTGGTCCTTTGGCCACTCATTCTTCGCGGCTATTTTCTCAAAAGTCCTAAATGGACCCGTCCATATCGGATTCATCAAAACCCGGGAACAAGGGAAGAAGCAGTAGCAGGGTTAAAAGCAGCGAGTTTCTCTTAATGCCACTTCTTTTGATTTAAACTCCGATGTTAAAGTGACTTCTGTTCTCTCTCACCTGTAGTTCTTTCAGTTTAACCGCCTGCACCAACTTGGCCTGTTCCATCCTTTCCTCAGCTCCAACTGGCCTGTTCCGACCTTCCCTCATGCTCCAACTTGGCCTCCCAACCTTCGCGCCTGTCTCCCAACTGGCCCTGTTCCATCCTTTCTTCATGGTCCATACTTGGCCTGTTCCATCCTTTCTTCAGGGTCCAACTTGGCCTCGCTTCCAACTTGGCCTGTTCCAATGGCCTGTCCAAACTTTTCCTCCTGCTCCAACTTGGCCTGTTCCAACTCGAGTTCTTTCATTTTGATTTGGAACTCGAACCTAGCTCGTTCTAGTTCTAAGGGGTCTTATTCGTTGTGTCTTCTTGAGGGCTAGGCCAGACTGAGGCAACTTCTGAGGTGAGGAGGGGTGGTGGATAGTGGTTGAAGTTTCTTGGACAGGGCGTTAATCTGTCAAACAGCGGTTCTTTTAAAACTTCTTGTTGAACCAACACTTCAATCACATGATTTTTAACATTTTCCTTAGTCAGTTGCTGTGAAAATGGGATATTGTAATAGTTGGCTATTTCTTTCCATTCTTTCTTCAGGATATTAACACGTAATTTAGCTACGGAAGGATTTTCAATAAAATCCTGAAGATCAAAACCTGAGGTGGCCATTGTTAATAAAAATAGGATAAATTAACTAATGGTCAAAAAGCTAAGATAAGTGGATAACCTAGAAAATATCACGGCAGTGGATAACCAGAAAGTCCCGGAAACTAACCAAGTTATACCTAGGGAAATTACACTTATGATTATTGTTCTTCTGAGAAGATCCTTAGATAAGGACAAGAGGACTTGAAAGAGGTAGGGCGTATTACGGCATTAATATAAAGATCCGGATTAACAACCCTGATATACTTGAAAGAGGTAGGGCGTATTACGGCATAAATTAAAGATCCGGATTAACAACCCTGATATACTTGAAAGAGGTAGGGCGTATTACGGCATTTAATATAAAGATCCGGATTAACAACCCTGATATACTTGAAAGAGGTAGGGCGTATTACGGCATTTATATAAAGATCCGGATTAACAACCCTGAATGAGATAATGAGAAGAACAATAATGGAGGCTTTATAATTATGGGGTCCTGGTAGAGCGGGGGCGTCCCAAGATATCACTTCACTCTAAACTAGTAACTATGGAACAGCCTACTCTGGAGTGAGGGTACGGCATTAAACAGATCCGGATTCTTCCCTACACTCGATAAGACTTACCACACGACTGCCACGTGTAATAACAGGTAAGCCTTATGACACTTGGAACCTATTATCCTACGTCTGTCACTCTTACTATACGGTAATACCAATATATGCACACACATATGAAGGAAACTTTAAACCACCGTAAAGCAATTGTAAACAGAAGTGACTGGGAGGGGTAATTAACACTGAGTAACAAGGGAGGAAGGAATATGGTACTTAAGGTCGTGTCCTGTCACGGTCGCCATTTGTTACGAGTTGGGGATTTAGAATATAGTTATACGTCTACCCAGATCCCAACAGGTAACAACAAAAAAAAAACAAAGACAATCGGACTAAAAAAAGGGTAGACAAAGGATGCGAGTTTTCGTTGTATATAATAAAGTACCATAAATTCCTTAACAAAATATTCAGCTTATAAACTACCCTTAACCAAACTTAACCTAAACACGAACAGTATATACATAGTAATAAAACATAGAACAATAGTGAAGCAATGTGGAGGGGGAGAGGCAATACAAGATTACAAATACTTAAGTGAGGAGCTGAGATGGCTGACGGGCAAGGCTGAGTATGGTAGAAGACGGTAAAAAGTCACTGTGCCGTAGGTTTCCAGGATAGGTGATCCTGTGGTCGCTTCCCAGAGTGAAGTGTGTCCTCTCCTCGAATTGGAGCTGACAAAGTAGACTGAGGCGGAAGTGACGCAACAACCAGGATATGGAGAAGGGAAACCCGGGAGTGGTAACTAAGACGAGCCATACTCGTGTTTCGTCCCTAGATGGCGTTGCTCGTGGTGCTGGGTAGGTAGATGAAGACAATCGGTGGAGGGTTTAGTAACACAAGCCATCATCACACCACATAGATACACCACCCATCCATCACTGACATTATAACGACCCATCTCATCATCCACGTACACTATATACACCAGCCAGCATCACTACAATATAACACTCCATTCTATTGCATAACACATAATACACCACCACCATCATCACTACATAGAAACAAACACTCTCACGTCTATCATCACTACATATGATACCACCATGTGGATCATAACTACATATAACAGACCACTTAACATCATCCACAACATAATAACAACCAATCCCATCAATATCACCTACCCATAAACACCCACCATCATCACTACAGATCGGTAAAGAAAGTTCCGAGATTCTCGTGCGGTCCACACACACACAAAACAAAACACCATACACAGACATACTTCTTTGTAGCTAGATGTAGGATAGATATTAGTGGGTCCCGTATTTTGGCCTAACTTAACTTGACGAGTCACGTCGCCCCTGTTCTACCTAAGCTCCTCTACGTGTGTGTGTGGTAGTGGTGTGCGGATAGTAGGATGTACATGATTATGACGTGACCTCATGCCTTTAATAAAGTCACCCTTATATATTTACCAGCTCTCGCTCTGGCCATGTAATTCAGTTGCCTCTGAAGGATGTCCTGAATAAAGGCGGAAAGCTACGGTGCCTCCATGTTTCCCAGTTCCTGGGAAATGAAATTGGTTACATACACGGAGAAGGGGTAAGGACCAGGGCACCAGGGAAGGGTAGTTTTATAAATTGTATTACTATACCAACAGCTAAGAGCGTTAGAAATAAAATAGACTTGCTGAAGAGCGAAATACTCTAGGATGAACTCTGGCGGAGCAATTGTTCTTTATCAGGAGTACCACATAGAAGGGTACAACCTTTTTTCACAAGGACAGGAGAAGGAAAGGAAGGGGGGAGTGGGTCGCTACTCTTCGTCAAGGACTACTATTAAAATGTTGTATTTAATGAATTCAATAAAGGGTGGAACAAGGAACCGAGTCTGTGGTTGTGGGGTAGAAATCACGGAAGGAGAGAGAAAAAAACTAATTTTGGGAGATGATGTACAGGCCCCCAAGTCTTCAGGGGAAAGAAGCAGCCTCAGCCCTAAGGCAGGAAAATGAATTAGGGCCAGCAAACACTATAAACACCTTTGCTGGCATTATGGGGGATTTCAACTTCAGAAACTATTGACTGGGACAACATTGTAGGTGACTATGAATCTGAACGCTCACTTCCTAGAACCACAGTTACAGGACAATTTTCTGAAACAAACAATTAATAGAACTCTACTAGAGTGTGACACTATATGAGGACCCCGTACCTAACAACATAACAGAAAAATATTATCAGAGATCATCATTCAGTAGGGGAAGCAACTAGGTTAACAGTGATCACAGAGAAATCAGGTTCACCCTAAATAGTTTAAACGATACAACATAGGCCAATAGGTCAGTCCCAAACTTTTGGTTGGCGGATATCAGGGGTTAAGAAGGGTACCCAGGGTGAGGTCACCTGGGAAGCCGTACCGTCCAGTCCACAGTAGGAAGGCAGTGAGGTCATAGATGACCACAACAATTGATTACGACTATCAATATATTCACTATGAATTACTACATACATGATGTACCAGAAGAAAAGAAAAATACCATACACAAAAAAAATCAGGTCAAATAAGACTATGAGGCAAGGTGGATGACTCAGACAACTTAAACATGACATTAGGAATAAAGAAAGCGAATATATAAGAAATTCACAGGCCGACGGGGAAGAGCAGCTCAGAAATAGGTTCATAATAAACTATCTAACGCCTACTGCTATCACATGTGTGTGATACGTAACGGTGCTCTCACAGATCACAACCACCGCTACACGAGACAGAGAGACGCCCACGCGTAGTCATCCAACAGTGTGTGTGTGTCAGCATAATCACCCAAGCTACACTCACACTAGATGTGAGAGAGGTCACACACGTCTACCCCACTGACGCGATTGCTCCACCCACTAGCCCCGAGGGGTCTTCTTGTGCCTCCCCACTGCAGTCAGCGTCACAGTACAGGGACCCTTGGAACCAATCACCAGGAGAGCGCACACAGGAGTAGAGACCCGGCGACACCCGGAGCCTAGACTCCCGGCGCATCGCCAAGTTGTGGCCTTGTATAAGTCAGGGATTGGGGAGAGGAGAAATGAAATGAGTAAATGGCAGTTGAAGAAATAAGCAAAGCATGAACAGCTATTCTTATCAGCTTTTCATAGAAGAAATTCACGAGGAAATTCCAGAGGTGGAACTGATATTTAGGGGAAAGGAGAAGAGAAAATAAAGAATATCACTATCAGAAAAGAGGATGTTCTTAAGAAGATAAATATAACTAAAGAATGACCAAATCCCCAGGGCCAGATGAAATTGTTCCCTCGCAGTCTGAAAGAGTGTAGGCAACCGCATATTAGCGGACCCCTCGTAAATTTATTTACAAAAATCATTAGACAGCGGAGTTTGTGCCAGACTTGTGGAACAGGCAGATGTAGACCCATATTCGAAAAAGGGATACAGAGCATCAACCGCCAAATATTACCAGCCCGATCAGTTTGACGTCAGTGGTGGGGAGGAAATTTCTTGAATCAATTATAGCAGATAGTCATCCGATCGCCATCTAGAGAAAAGCAAATTAATCTACGACTACTCAAACATGGGTTGCTGTACAAAGGAAAAATCTTGTGTTAACAAATCTGCTGACATTTTTTAAGGAAAGTCTTGAGAGTGGGTAGTAGATAATGACGAAAATTCGATGTTATTTACTTGGACTTTAGCAAAGCATTTGTGACATAGTACCGCATCAGAGGCTTCTGAGAAAAATTAAGGCCTCATGGTATCGAGGGGAAGTTTTAAATTGGATAAAATCATGGCTCACCGATAGAACGCAGAGGGTCAGCGGTAGATCGTAGGTTAATCTGAGTGGGGCCGTGTAACCAGTGGGGTTCCGCCAGGGATCAATACTAGGCACACTTTTGTTCATAATTCTACATAAACGATCTAGATACTGGGATCAGCAGTGACATAAGCAAGTTTGCGGATGAGGACACCAAAATCGGGGCGGCAGATTAATTCAGGGCAGGATGCAATTGCATTATAGGGAGGATCTAAATATACTGCAGGGGTGGTCCTGAAAAAATGGCAAATGAAATTCAACACCAGCAAGTGCAGCCTACTTAATATTGCGAAGAACAAATACTAGTCAATGTATACAGCCTTAACAACATCAACCTAGAGAAGTCGACTAGTAAGAGACTAGGGGGTACTTGTAAGCCCGGACCTACGGGCCTAGACAAAACAGTGCGTTAATGTTCTGAAATAAGGCAAACAGAGTATGGGTTTTATATCTAGAAGTGTAAGTAATCAGAGTGCAGAGGTCTTATTGCAACTAAATCTTAGACGCTAGTTTTGCCGCACCTCGATTATGCTGTTCAGCTTCTCGGTGCCCTAGTTCATGGAATCGATATCAATTCACTAGGAGTCGGTGCACGCGAAGAAATGACGAAAATGATCCGCGGACTTTGCAAACCTTCCTATATCAGGCATCAGCGTTAAAGAAGCTAAACTTGCATTCCCTAGAAAGACGAAGAGTGCGCGGAGATATGATAGAAGTATTTAAGTGAGAAAGGAATCAATAAAGGGGATATAGATAAAGTTCTTATAATATCCGAGCAGGATAGGACTCGGAGCAACGGGTTAAGTTGGATAAGTTTAGGTTTAGGAGGGAGATAGGAAGGAAACTGGTTCACAAATAGGGTGGTGGACGAGTGGAACAAGCTTAACAACTTTGTAGTAAAACGCTGGAACGCTATAAAGTTTCAAAAGGAGTCTCAGATAGATTCATGGATGATAGAGAGTGCGTAGTAACTCTGGACAGGAGCTGCCATGCATAAGGCCAATAGTCAAATGCATAAACTCCAAAACACCAGTAGAGACTGTATACTATATAATTTAAGACAGCCACTGTGCCTTAGATCTGACTAGAGTCGTACCAGTGGGTCACAGATGTCGCCTCTCTACCTGCCAAATACTGACTATCCTGATTGGCTTAAAACTTGAACTTTATTCTAAATTTATCTATTGACATTAGTTCCACTTATCTATACCTTATATGCAAACCTACTACAATTCATATATACATACACTCAAACATAATACAATGAATATGCAGATGTAATAAATAAAGTAAATACTTACATGATGAATCATTCAGTGTGGTGGTGAAGTAATGAGCAAAACTTCTCGAACTAAACCACACACACCCGAACCAACGTATTTCATACCAAGAAACAGAAACTTAATGGTGGACACTCGTAACGTACCCCTTCCTTATCTAAAAAAATTATAAGCAAAAGGAGAAACTTTTTAAACGTCACGTGATGAGGGTGCTCTGCCAAAAGATTGTTTTCCCCTTAAAATATTTTTCACTTCTATAGTGAAGGGTGGCAGTGCTAAAGCCCACCTAAAGTAACCTTGAATTCTTTATTCCTCATCCTCTGTACAAATTGCAGAATGGATTATGATCTGTGTACATCTCTACGGTACATGGTGAACTCTCAACATACACATGCAAACTTTCTAAGAAAAATACAAAAGCCCAAAGCCTCCTTTTCTATAGTAACATAACACCACGCTGATGTGGATTTAGTTTCACACAGTGTGGAAGCAAACTGGGTCTATCTAGTATACTTTTCAAACTGTAGCCAAAAAAGCACCCATACCCACATCACATGCATGCAACTTGAATCACAAAACGGCTTGTCAAAATCTGACACTTTTAACACTGGATTTTCCTAAGCGTTAACAGTCGTGGTTTAATGTTTCAAATTTGCAAGCTTGAACATCCCCTTGTCCACAAATATCCTTCTTTTTGGGTTCTGAATAAGTCTGTCAAAAGGAGCCGACACCTGCGCAGAGCTCTTACAAAATCTTCGGCTAGAACCTACCCATACCGAGAAACCTATGCAGAGCTTTTTCGATTCCATGCTAGGAGGGTAGGAAATCTCTGTAGCAGCCTCTGTCTTGTAATTGAGTTGGAGGCCATCTCCCTTGGCCCCATCACATGGACAAGGTAGGTGGGCCAATATCTCACTTTTAGCCCAGGTTGACAGTGAAGTTGTACTCCGAAAGCGGGTGAAAAGGGCGTACGACTTCGCTAGGAAGGTCATCCTAACGTAGGCACAGGACACCATGAAGCCCAGACTTCACCACATTCATAGCCCTCTGGAATGTGCAGGAGCACTAGCGACAGTTCATAACGGGGAGGACTTGTACTGCCAAAGCCCACCAAGAGTGACACGAAGGCAATAATTCTCTTGGATTACTCCGTTCAGCTTCACTTGATTGTACCCCTTCATCTGGCTCGGAGCATCGTGATGAATTTTGCCTCGCCCGATTCTGTCCAAGGATGTCATCTATACGAGGGAGAGGAATAGGAGTCAGGCCCTGGTCACATCATTTGACACGTTTGTACATTATGCGAGAGGAACCGTTTGAGCCCTGTCACCTCGTTAGATGGAGTTTGAGTCAAAGTAAATAGTCCACTTCCTCCCCCAGAATCTTTCCTCTTGGCATGTCATGGTTCCTAAAGGGTGCTTGCTTGATAGGGGTCATCTCGCTGGAAGAAGGGTCACCTGGTTGTTCTATGAGGTTACAGGCCCGCAGGACGTCCCCAAAACAGCAAGAGGCTTGATATTCCTGTGACCATCCTTGTGACATCTTCAACCGAGCTCTGCTGTAGAAAAGAGATGTGTTAGCGAGTGGGGATTTAGAATACAGTTAAAAGTCTAACCCAAGATCCAACAGGCAACAACAATATAAAAAAACAAAGACAATCGGACTATAAAAGGGTAGACAAAGGATGCGAGTTTTTGTTGATGTATAATAACAGTACCATAAATCCCTTAACAAAATATTCAGCTTTCTATAATTTACCCTTAACCATACTTAACCTAAAACATTAACCAGTATTATACATATTTATACAAATAACATACAACAATTTGAAGCAAGGTCGCCGTCGGTGGGGAGGCAATATAAGATTACAAATACTTAAGTGCGGAGCTGAGATGGCTGACGAGTGAAGGTCTGAGTATTATAGAAGACGGTAGGTAGTCACTGTGGCCGTAGGTTTCCAGGATAGTGATCCTGTGGTCACTTCCCAGATGGTGAACTCAACTCCATCGAACTGGAGCTGACGAAGAAGACTTTGAGGAGGTGGACGCAACAACCAGGAGTATGGAGAAGGGAACCCGACTAGAGTGGTAAACTGAGACGAGTCTATACTCGTATCTCGTCCCTAGATGGCGTTGCCTCGTGGTGCCTGGTAGGTAGATCAGGACAATAGATGGCGTGGTGTCGTAGTGGCCTGGGTAGGTAGATCATGCCAATTGCTAGCGTGGTTCCGTAAACACACCCCCCTCCAAAGACTCCGTATAGCGCGCAGGCGATGAAGGAGCGTGAATCACCTGGGTGCGTCTGCGAGCAGGTAGCTACTGCATTTCCACTGGAGCTCGGGATAAGGATGTCCGCAATCAGTTGTCCACCCCCTTTACTATGCCGGACTTGTAGATTATAGGGCTGGTGAGGGAGGAGAGCCCAGCGGAGGATTCGCCTGGTTTGAGGTGCTTGGTGGTTTGGACAAGAACGTGAGTGGGTTATGGTCTGTGAAGATCTAGCGGTTGTTTGTGGGACAAGACTGTGCTAGGTACACATGAAACTTCTTATTGCCAACCACCACGAGCCAGCGCCTCCTTCTCTATGGTCGAAGATAGTTGGTCTGATGGTTTTTCAACTTGGCGGCGAAGTAGTATGCCACAGGGGTGAAGGACATCAGTGGTTGGGTCGGGTTGTAGGAGCACACAGCCCCCACTCCGACACCGCTAGCGTCGATTTACAGATGGAAGGGCAAGGTGGATAGTCAGGGGGGGGGTGGACTACAGGCTTGGAGGCAAGGAAGGCTTTGACGGCGGATGGAAAGAACTGGTCGCACCTCTGGTTCCAGATGTAAGGGACCGCAGAACTTGTAAGGTCTGTGAGGGGTTCCGGCCCACGCTTGAGAAGTTACTGAAGAACCGACTGTAGTAGCACGCACATCCCCAGGACAAGAAAGCTATGAGTTCTCTCCTCGTCCTTGGAGTGGGGAAGGACAAGATGGCTTTAACGTTTGCGTCCTTGGGTCTCACCATACCAATGCCCCAACGATTATGTCCTAGGTAAGTCACTGAGCGCCCGGCCAAAAGCAGATTTAGCCAGGTTTAATGGTGAATCCAAGTCTCTTGCAGTCGTGCCAACAGTATCTCCAAACGCACCAGATGTTCGTCCCAGCCCGCTAGCTCCGACAACCACCACCAGGTCATCAGGTAGGCGAACGTCACCAACCTACAGGTCCTGAATATAGGTAATTGATTAGGCCCTCTGGAATGTAGGCCGAGAGCATTAGAAAAGCCAAACGCCATAACCAAATATTGAAAAAAGACCAAATGGAGTTATAAATGTCGAGATTATTGAGGGTACTATTTTTGCCTATCCGGTAGAGTCCACTTGATATATATCCTTTTCAACAAGGTTCCAGCCGTACTGATAAATTTGGCCACAGCCTATGCTGTCTATTATATCTTCAATCAAAGGTAAATGGGTAGGAGAACTGAGACAGTGACCTGGCTTCACTTTACGATAATCGCGTACAGAAAACGAAACAGCTGCTATCGGCGTTTTGGAATGAGAAGGCAAGGTGAAAGCCCAGGGGGAAGGTACTAGGCTCAGCAAGTTATGTTTTAATAAAAAGTCTACCTCCTTTTTCATAATCTCTTTTTTATGTGGATTTAGTCGATATGCTGACTTGCCCTAATGGGTTGTACATCATCTGGAAGATTAGCTTAATATCATGTTAAGTATATCTTGCAAAACCCTGGGAGATTCTGACGTGGACTTTAGGAAAATGCTTGATCAATAATTATTAGTGAGATCTTTTGCTTGAGATGGATTCAAGAACAGAAAAAATACTCATCCAAGTTTGTTGAGTATGTGACTGTTAGCAGGGTTCTCTTAGGTAGAGGAAGTCTAAATTCTCCAATAGGTCACATGTCATATGTCTCCGGCTCGGCCCTGGCACAAAACCGTATGCAATACAGGTAAAGCTTATAGCCTCGGCGGTGATTCTTACTGCTACTGAATGGGAATGTAAAGTTCAGAGATTAATGTGAAACAAGTTGATAGAATCTTTTAAGGCGATAGGTAGTATGGGACTATATATAGTTGAGGGGAGATAGTTTTATTAGCCAACTAAATAGGGACCCAGTAAACTTGCTTTTAAGGGTGAGAGCCTGGAATAGGGTAGAAGAGTAACACTTTGTCACTGGAGAAAATGATCTTTCAACTAATTTAGGTTGGGACTTCACCATTTTCTCTTGGACTGTTCTCCAAGTTTGATCTGAGCAATGGTTCGGACTTCCAGTAGGAATTGTCCCGTTACAAGTGCTCAACTGTATTGGGAAACTGTTTGCGGACGGATTAAAAGATGGCAGTGTTCAAACCAACTGGCTCTCTGCTACTATTTCAAGGGGTCCCCGAATATGTCCTCCACCTATATAGTAACATCGAACGCGGGAAGAAACCCAATTGATCATCCATGGGGACAGTCCCCTGAGAAGGCAAAGTAGGAACAAGCTACCTAGTGCTTACATTCCCATTCTCTTCTGGTGTCTCAGACAGTTATTTTTTGAAGCAAGTTGATGAATGATACAAGTTTGCTGGAAACCGTTTCCCACAGCAACCCTGTGGGATGTGTGTGAGTGGTAAGTAATGCCGACGAGACCCGTTGAAACAATGGTCCAACCACTGAGGTCGTTCATCAATCTAGTTTGAACAACGATTTGCTCGTAAAAAATTGGGGCCCTGCTCGGATTGGATCCTCTTTAGCGAATGCCCACTGAAGTGAAAAATGGTGCAAAGAGAGGTTTGATTACATTTTCTTGAGTGTGATGTTTCTAAGCGGGAACAAGCCCTTCAGTAGATAACGTGGATACTGAGTCTCCAATAAACTGGTGAGCAGGACACTGATCTTCCCTTCCTTGTCTTTTGATATAATGGTGTTTCCACTTACAATCCACCAACAAATCCTTTCAAAAGGAGAGTAGAAAATACCGGGATGGGCTCAATGGGAGCTGCTAGAGTATACCTTTCATTTGGTCTTCCATACCATTGCGACAAATATGACAAGTGACTTTAGGTACCTCTGTGACACATTTCCCTTTCCTAAGTCTAGGCCCAGATAAAAAGGTGGGAGGAGCGTTTTTATATGTTTTCTACAGGATTCCCAAATGTCCTGAAATTTACCATCATGAGGCTAAGGGGCAAGCAATTAATGCTGTGTTTCTGACATGAGGAGGGATATCATCCACTTGATGTATTTCAGACACACGTGTCTCGTACATGGGCAAAGCATCAGGGGGAGGAGGCTATATAGGTCCTCAACAAAAACCCCCTCCTCGCTAATAAAAACACGGTCTAAGGAAGTTGTTAAAATCTTTACCCTCAAACTGCCGCATGATGAAGTGCTCTCTTCAAAAGATGGATCAGATTGTTGGGCTTTCCAATGAGCTCCTCTTTCACTAACGGTCTTCACTTGTACAGATCTTCTGTTGGGTAGGGGAAGATATGTGGACAGTGGTTTAGATGAACCGAGGGCCCAATTTCGCAACACCTCTGCGACCGGGGTGACAGCACCAGATGGGAAAAGATGAGGAATAGTTTCTTTACAGGTCAGTGGTGAGTTGACAGGTAAGGAGAGTCGGCGTCTATGTTGGAACCACAGATCTCCTACATGTCATACCAATAATACATGAATGCCACGCTCACAGCGACCATTCGGGTCTTTCCTAATGGCTATTGACAATTCTCAGTAATCAAGGGGCACATGCGTCGGTGCATGTAGCCTAAAGGAATAGAAGATGGGGATGCGAGATCCGAAATTTAGAACAACTACTCATTAGTAAATGCGGTAGGATACCCTCAGGAATGACGTTAACAGAGGCATAGATGTGCTGCGCCCGCTAGCACGGCTAGTTATACGAACAGGGAAAGAAAACGCAGACCACTCTCATCGATTGAAATTTTTCCGCTTCATAGGTGAATGACAGAGAAGAGATCCTGATGGGGCATTTTACACATTGGTGTGCTACGGGCTTTGGATCCGGGATCAGGTGAACTACTTTTAGCAATTCGGACACTTGCGGTGTTTACAGGTATGTTGATCGATTCTGGCTGGCGTTTTCTTATCAGTACAGACACAAATGAACTTGGTTGCATCAGGGGAGGGGGTGGTGTGCAGACCTTTCGACCTACCACTACGCCCTCCCAAGCCGTCCATTCATCAGAGGAGCGAACCTCACACTGTAGGCGACCGGTACCCAGTTCTTCTACTAGCTCACTGACTCCACCAGATGTCGTACGATTCAGCCTAGCCTCAGCAGAACACGTCCTTAAATTAACCTCTCCAACGCTCCTCCACATTGCTTCAAGATGTGAAATGGTACTTTGCTCTTCCACTCCTCAAGCGACTACAAATTTAAAACAAATCCTGAAAGGTGGAGTCTCTGTAGCATATAAACAACTTCCTTAAACAACCTAAGATTTCTTGAGCAAACGCACCAAAAGGTGTGTGAAAATGAGTTCTTGGTTAGTTTACGAAACTTCTGCCGGTATTCCATCTGGCGCCCGAATAGCATACCGACTGTGAGGATACTCTTTTTTACGTTTTACTCATACTCATCAGTTTGGTCTAAACAGTTCAATAAACTCTACGATCCTTACCACATAATTACGGATACTACAACACCACACACTCACTGGTTCTTTTTTGGCCATCATTTTCCCGGCTATCTTTTCTCAAAAGTTCCCTAAATGATCCCGTTCCTATATCGGATTCATCAAACCCGGGAACAAGGAGGATATGAGCATTAGCAGGGTAAAAGCAGCTAGTTTTCTTTAATGCATTCTTTTGATTTAAACTACGATGTTAAGGTGACTCTCGTATCATCTCACCTGTAGTTCTTTTCAGTCGGAACTTCCTGCTTAGAACTTGGCTCCTGTTCACAATCCTTTCCTCATGCTCCAAACTGGCACTGTTTCCGACATTCCCTCATGCTACAACTTGGCCTGTCCAACTTTCTTTCGTGCTCAACTTGGCTGTTCCCAATTTTTCCCCATTGCCCCAACGCTGTTCCAAAACAATTTCCTATATTGTTCCAAATTACGGTTCCAACTCGAGTTCTTTCATTTGATTTGGAACCCGAAACTAGCTCCGTTCTCAGTTCTAAATGGCGTCTACACCTTTGCTTGCTTTCTCTTGCGGGTAGCCAGACATAGGCAATTCCCCAGTGAGGGGGCGGTGGGGGATAACGCGTTGAAGTTTCTTGGACATCGGGCGTTAATCGGTCAAATAGGGGCGATTGCCTTTTAAAACTTCTTTGTTGAACCAACTATTCAATTACAGTGATTTTCATAACATTCCGTAGTAAGGTGCTGTGAAAAGGGCATAGTGTAACATAGTCGGCTATCTTTCCATTCTTTTCTCAGGATATTCTACAAATGTAATTTAGTACGGAAGGATTTTTCAATAATATACTGGAGATCAAAAACTGAGGTGGACATCATTGTTCAAGAAAACTTTAGAATAAATTAACTAATGGTTCAAAAGATAACATAATGGACTTACCTCTCAGGAAAATATCAACGGCAGTGGATAACCAGAAAGTCCCAGAAATCGAACCAATCTATACCTAGGAAATTAATTTATGAATATTGTTCTGTCTGATAAGATCCTTAAATGAGGAAGGGAGTAGATACTCGGTATTTTGTCTATTAATAGATCCGGGATCGTAACAACCTTTGAAAACAGGAAGGGTTATTCCGGATTAATTCAACGATCCGGATTAAAAAACCCTGAGTAAAAAGGAAGGGCACGTATACGGCATTAATATTAAGATCCGGATTAAAAACCCTGAGTAAGCAGGAAGGGCGTTATTACGGACTATTAATATAGGATAGCTTAACACCTGAGTAACCAGAAGAAGGGTGCATTATGCGAATTAATATAAAGATCCGGAATTAAACAACCATTGATTCACTTGACTTATTGACCCGAAGCGAGATAATGCACGATAGAAACCAATAATTGAGGCTTATAATTTTGGGGTCATGGTAGATACCTGGGGTCCCCAAGATCATCACTTCCACCCAAAAAAAACTTAGTGACTCATGGAACAGGCTACTCTGGGAGGAGGGTTACGCGCATTAAACAGATCCGGATTCTCCCTACACTCGATAGGACTTACTACACGACTGCCATGTGTAAGAAGAGCTGTAAAGCCCTTGACTGACACCTTGGAACCCTAATATCCTACGTCTGTAAATCCGTACTTGTACGCAATACCACTATAGGCACACACATATGAAGGAAAATTAAACCACCTGCTAAAGTAATTTGTGAATGGGTAAGAATAATAACAAGAATAAACACGGGGTCAAGAAATTTATGGACACTAATGTTGGGTTCAATGTCAGTAGCTCAGTTGTAAGGTTGGGGATTAGAAATACAGTTCAAAAGTTCTACCCAGATCCCAACATGGAAACAACAATAAAAAAAAAAAGATAATCGGACGATAAAAGGGTAGACAAAGGATGCAAGTTTTTGTTGTGTTATAAAATAAAGTACATAAATTCCCACTTAACAAAATATCTCAGCTTTCTATATTTACCCTTAACCATACTTAACCTAAACATAACAGTATTATACATACCTATACAACACTACAACAATTTGAAAGCAAGCAAGCCCGTGGGAGGTGGGTGATGGCATATAACGATTACAAATACTAGAAGTTGCGGAGCTGATTGGTTGACGCATTGTTACGCTGAGTCAGTACAGGAAGACGGTATGTAGTCATGCGCCGTAGGTTTCCAGGATAGGTGATACATGTGTCACTTCCCAGAGTGAAACCTCAACATCTCATCGAACTGGAGCTGACGAAGTAAGACTTGAGGAGGGTTCGGTGACGCAACAACCAGGATCTGGAGAAGGGAAAACCACCCGGAGCTTGGTTAACTAAGACGAGTCATACTCGTGTCTCGTTTCCCTAGATGCGTTGCTCGTGGTGTGATGGGTAGGTAGCATTCATGGACCATAGAGGCGTTGTTCGTAAGTGCTGGGTAGTTAGATCATGACCAATTGGTGGCGTGGTTCGTCACAGATGTCTAAGACTTTAGAAGAAGGATTCATACAAACTTTGTCAAATTGCATAGCTTAAATTGGACCCCCGCCACCAGTAAATCTTGATCTTGTCCTTGGTTCCTCGGTATCCATAGAACACACATTCGCTTCCATGGGGTAGTAGAGCTCAGCACTAGTGAGAGGAATAATTGCATCCGGATTTCCATTTCCGCTTGGGGTTGCCATGACATTAGGGTGTGTCATACGGAGGCGAATTTTTTTTTTTTTGAGTTTGAAAAATCGGCCCATGGTATTAATGATGTAGTTCTATGTGCAGAATCATGTGATATCTTCAGATTTGAAAAGTTTTCATTTTTTGCTAGGTAAATTTTAACTTGAAATCTTATGAAAATTCAGTATTCCCACCCTTTTACCAACACCACTAAATAGCTTATTTAAAGTAAAGTAAATGTATCAGGTTAATTTATTAGGATGAAAATGATCCAGAATAGTGAAACGAATGATCTTGACACATTTATTAAATTTAATATTCCTTTAGAAAACAAAATCATCAAATACAAAAACCGGTTTTACTACTACGACCCGGTGTTGCTGCACACCATAGAGAACATGTCTTTCTTGCTTCTGTTTCTACTCATCACCTCCCTGCTGACCACCTGAGCTCGGATGTAGCCTTCCCTCCTCTCCTGGCTGTACACGTGACTGCTGGCCTCGCTCACTTGCTGTACACAACGCTCTATACTCTGGGTGTGCGAGGGCCAGGCAGGGACATGCATGGGGTTGTCCAGGAAAGCTCTGACTTGAACATTGGTGAGGCTGCAGGTAAGAGGGGGCTCACTGCCAGCCTGGATGTTATCCAGATCTATGAGATCAGTGAGGGTCTTGGCACCTAGATTGACTTCAGGAGTCTTCCTGACCCTGAAGGAATCGTCACCAACTGATTCGTCATGCCCAGATCCTCTCATAAGTCTCATATCCAAGATCTTTTTGACTGCCACTCTTCTCTCCTCCTCATCCTTACTGCAGAGCATTGTCTGCAGAACTGCCTCGGGATGAGCATACCAGGAAGATCTCCTCACAGTCTGCTCCACAATCTGAACAACCTTCCTTGGCTGACTCCTCAGGAGCTCAAGCTGGAAGAGAACATGCCTCGGACCTTCGGAGAACGATGACTTGACCTTGGTGTTGAACCAATTTGGCAAGTAGACACTCACGATGAATTGGACAATAAGTCTCAGGTTGTGAAGCTGGTTCCCTTTCAGTTTATGATGAGCGACCCAAATTCTGCAGAACCTGAGAGCCGTTGTGAGCCACCTAGAATGTGAGACTGGACCTATCTGCAGGTAAGCAAGTCTATCAGGCATGACCCCAGTTTTGATGGCACTGCAAATCATGTAACCATAGTACTGGTCAGTACTCAGGTCGTCAATGACAGTATGTGCAAGCTCAACGAGTGGAGGGCCAACTGTGATTTTTTCAAAGCTCGGATTTATTTCTAACTCAGTGGCAGAGTCCAGCATCTTGCCAAGAGGACCAGACCATCTGTTGTTTGAAAGAGTCTTGCCATCCAGCTCCTGGATCAGATGTCTGAGTGGCAACTCGTTGGTGTGGAGGTCACAAACAATCCAGACCAGCTTCCTCCCAATCTTCCGCTCTATCCACTGTATGACCCCCCCTTGCCACCCTGTGTTCGTGTTGGTGCTGTCCCCTCCAATGGCCTGCAGGGTCTGGTCTACGTTCCTCTCTCTGAGCCAGTTCACAATGTTATCTGCCACTATCTCAGCTGGTTTCCTGATGTCATCTTTCTCTGGAGTGAAATGCCACAAATACTTCCCTCCTGGTTCACTGCAGCAGGAGTAGTGTTCCTCCTTCACCATGGCAGGGAACAACTTGTCAGAATCTCCAACTTTCATGAACACTTTAGTGTCATCCCTTCTCCCATCAAAGAACAAACAATTGATTCCATTTTCTCTTATCCCCTTATCAAACTCCTCTTCTAGGTTACTGACAAGTTTCTCCTGAGCTCTCCTTACTTTGTTATGATCTATCACCAGGTGAACATCATCAGGTGTTATCAAACCACCGTCAATCCAGGCAGCTGTTGCTATCTCTGCAGTTTCTCTGAGACCAGTGTGGTGTCGCATGCTGGCCAGAGCTATGCTCGGGATATCTTTCCTATTTCGAATCTTATGCCTGGAAGGTTTGGGATCATTATTTTCTGGGTTAGGGACAAAGTCACCATTCTCCTGGTCAGCACTCGGATCAGCCATGGGGAAGTCATTAAACTCTGAATCAGCTTGACTCCAATCATCGGCCTTTTTTACCTCACCCTGGGCCTTCTCAAGTCTCTTTTCCTCGGCAACTCTTCTCCTCTTCTGTCTCTCTGTGGCAGCCTCCTGTCTCTTGGACTCCGGAATATCTTGGCTAGAAATCATGAGAGCCCCTATACTGCCAGTCTTCTCTCTCTGTGCTTTGACAAATGCCAGTTCGATCACAGGAATCTTCAGTTCACGCTTGCAAATACAGGAGATGTGGGCCTCGGATTTACAGTCACGATCGCATCCAAACTCAGGACAGAGAACAATTGGGCACTTGCAAGTAATTATGTCAAATAACTGGTCCAGTTGCTTGGCAAAGCTGTCCTTAACTGCAAGTTTTCCTCTCCCAAGAGAGATATCTCTTGCCTTTTCCCAACTGGCTAGCAGTCTCTCACTAATCTTCTTCTGACTTGTTATGACTGGAGGCTTGAACTGAGCGTTAGCCAGAGTGTACTGTGCCAAGACAGCTTTGGTCATATCACTGGCAATGTCTTTGTTTGTGTAAGTTCTTTGGTTCTTTTCACTGATTTGCCTGATTAAAACACCGTATCTCAAAGCATCTCTCAATGTAGGCAACTCCGACTTCAGGAGCTCTCTCCAGAC
>CAUDMG010001555.1:2500-35929 GCA_958450375.1 Homarus gammarus | reverse complement strand
TTTTCATTGTGGATTTTCATAAAATATATATATATATATATATATATATATATATATATATATATATATATATATATATATATATATATATATATATATATATATATATATATATATATATATACACACACACACACAAGGTGTTCGGTAAACACCTTTCATAATTCAAAGGGTGTATTCCTGAGACATAAATGAAGATAAATTACTTAATGACCAAATTGTCAATTCTCAATAGTTTCGGAATTACAGCACATGGCAGGTTTGGTAAGAATGTGATGAGACCTACGGTTACCTTACATAAATCCCATTGATTTCTACCTCTGGGATCACATAAGGCAAGGTGTATGTTATAGAAGTTTGCAAGCCATGAGGAATTGTGGCTCCGTGTACAGGACAGTGTGACAAACATTCGCACCACCCCTGGTGTCTTTGAACGTGTTCGACACTCACTGATTGATTGATTGATACGTTTATTGAGATACAAAAAGAAAAAAAATACATCACAAAGGGATGAAGTGACATAAGTCATCCCCACCCCAGTCCAGGGATGTCCCTCTCAGGACTCACATAAATCCCTAATACAGATATATCTCATATAATCAATTATAGTACATACAGTTATATTTTAGATGCAAAATTTCTATATTTCTTTAATATTCCATCTACCTTCCTCTTTTTAAACATCCATTCTATTTGCTTGGAGACATTATTTATCTGGTCATTTCTATATACTTGAATCAATGGGCATTCCAGTATATAATGTGGCAGGGTATGGGATCTGGATGTTCTACAAACTCTACATTCTTTATCCTGTTCACTTCTCTCAGCTCCAAGTTCCCAATAATATTTATATCCTAATCTTAACCTCATATACACTGAATCTTTCCACCTACTCCTATCTTTCCCATATGTAAAATTTGTGTTCAGGAGAACATGATGGTAATGTTTCATTGTTTCACTTTTCTCATATATTTCATTTCTTTTTAAATTATCTGCTATTGATTTTATGATATCTACTGCTTCATTAAGACCAATCCCCACATGTGAAGGGGCCCATACAAATCGAACACTATGGCCTTTTTCCTTATTGTATTTACTAATTTTCTATATGAACCAATAATGTGTTCAAAGACTGGACTCCCACTGTTCAAAGAATCCAAAGCTGCCCTACTATCAACAAAAAATTATGCATCTTTAATCCACTTTACAACATTTTCCAATCATACTAACATTGCATATAACTCGGCTTGTGTTGATGATATAAAATTGCTCAACCGGAGTCCAATTTTGGTGTCATTAGTACCTTGTTCTGTGTACTGTCTTATAAGGATCCCACACCCTGCCGTGCCACGTGACACAACTGAACCGTCACAATATACATGCAAGGACTTTATTTTAGGCAAATTACTAATCTTATTCCCATATAAAGCCCTTAACTGTCCTGGTTCATGTAATGACTTCTTCATTGTGAGAGGCACTATGTCTAACTCTACCTCCCGTTCTTCCGAGGGTGAACCCTTACAATTTTTCTAAACAGCTGTACACCAGTCTGTCAGATTACATCTTTTAATAATATTTATTAATCCATTCATGTATCCTCTCTTGCCTTGCCTCCAGAAGGTCATTTTATTTTTTAAGTCATCATTTATACCCTGTACAAATATACCCCCCTCTCATTAATCGAACTGCTGCAATTATTAATTTCATTGACCCTCTGTGAAACGTTCTGTAACCCTAGTTCCATTTTCATTATTTCAATCATTGCATTTTTTGGCATCTTAAAATTATTCTCTTTGCTTCATTTTGCATGATCTTAAGCTTCCGTAGCCTTCCTTCACCAGTAGAGCATAAGGACATAAGAAAATAAGGAGTCTGCAATAGGCCGGTTGGCCTCTGCATCGCAGCTCCTGTCGAGAGTTACTACCAGTCTCTATCATCCATGAAACTTTCCAGCGTTCCAGCACTTACTACAAAGTTGCTAAGCTTGTTCCACTCGTCCACCACCCAATTTGTAAACCAGTTCCTTCCTATCTCCCTCCTAAACCTAAACTCATCCAACTTGAATCCGTTGTTCCGAGTCCTATCCTGCTCGGATATTATAAGAACTTTATCTATATCACCTTTATTGATTCCCTTCACCCACTTGAATACTTCTATCATATCTCCCCGCACTCTTCGTCTATCTAGGGAATGCAAGTTTAGTTTCTTTAACCTATCCTGATATGGAGGGTTTTTAAGTCCCGGAATCATTTTCGTCATTCTTCGCTGCACCGACTCTAGTGAATTGATATCCATTCTATAATAAGGACACCAGAACTGAACCGCATAATCGAGGTGCGACCTGACTAGCGCAAGACATAGCTGCAATAAGACCTCTGCACTCTTGTTACTTACAAATCTAGATATAAAACCCAATACTCTGTTTGCCTTATTTCGAACATTAACGCACTATTTTCTAGGCCGTAGGTCCGGGCTTACAAATACCCCTATGTCTCTTTCACAAGTTCGACTTCTCTAGGTTGATGTTGTTAAGGCTGTATACATTGACAGTATTTGTTCTTCCAATATTAAGTACGCTGCACTTGCTGGTGTTGAAATTCATTTGCCATTTTTCAGACCACCCTGCAGTTTATTTAGATCCTCCTGTAATGGATTTGCATCCTGCCCTGAATTAATCTGCCGCCCTATTTTGGTTTCATCCGCAAACTTGCTTTTGTCACTGCTGATCCCAGTATCTAGATCGTTAATGAAGATTATGAACAAGAGTGGGCCTAGTACTGACCCCTGGGGAACCCCACTGGTTACACGACCCCACTCAGATTTAACACCATCTATGCTGACCCTCTGCGTTCTATCGGTGAGCCATGATTTTATCCAATTTAAAACTTTCCCCTCGATACCATGAGCCTTAATTTTTCTGAGAAGCCTCTGATGCGGTACTCTGTCAAATGCTTTGCTAAAGTCTAAGTAAATAACATCGTAATTTTCGTCATTATCTACTACCTCGATGACTTTCCTAAAAAATGTCAGCAGATTTGTTAGACAAGATTTTCCCTTTGTAAACCCATGTTGAGAGTCGTAGATTAATTTGCTTTTCTCTAAATGCGATCGGATGTTATCTGCTATAATTGATTCAAGAAATTTCCCCACTACTGACGTCAAACTGATCGGCCGGTAATTTGACGCTGATGCTCTGTCTCCCTTTTTGAATATGGGTACTACATTTGCCTGTTTCCACAAGTCTGGCACAACTCCGGTGTCTAATGATTTTGTAAATAAGTTTACGAGGGGTCCGCTAATCTGTTCCCTACACTCTTTCAAAACTCGAGGGAAAATTTCATCCGGCCCTGGGGATTTTGTCTTCTTTAGTTTGTTTATCTTCTTAAGAACATCCTCTTTTCTGATAGTGATATTCTTTAATTTCTCTTCTTCCTTTCCCTTAAATATCAGTTCCACCTCTGGAATTTCATTGCGAATTTCCTCTGTGAAAACTGATAAGAAGTAGCTGTTCAATGTTTTGCTTATTTCCTCACTGCCATATTCTGTAAGTGATCTTATGGTAGAAATATACATCATTCTTAGTATGGGTACCCCAGCTCCTTTACCACAACACGCTAGAGCCTTCAGGGGCTGTAATCTTGCTCTACATTGAGTGAGGACATGATATATTTTTGCCTCTTTACTCTCACTAGTAAAGCCAATTTACAGTCCTAAATATTTATATTTTGACACTTTCTCAATATTCTTATCATTTAGAAAAAGAGATTCAGTTCCTCTTCCTTTATATTCCTAATTGTTTTTTCTTCATTGATAACTAAGCCCATATTTTGAGAAAGAGCACTAAAATTTTGTAAAGCAATTTGCAAATTTTTGACAAAGTTTCTTTGAAATGAGATGTTATCTTCATAAATGATGGTTACAACTCCTTTAGGATATTTTTGCGAGGCTATGTTGTTCATTAACACATTAAATAACATTGGATTCAATACTCCCCCTTGAGGGGTGTCTAGTAATGGAAACAAATTCATTATCTGCCTCAGTGCAGGAGGTAATGATATTGGCCGGTGTAGGAGTGAGGAGCTTCTTGATAAGTTCAAGGGCAGTTGGGTTTAACGGCCGTCATGACAGATATTGCAAGTCCCATTCAGTCCCATTCATTAAAAACTGGGACAACTTTTACGGCAGAAGGGACGTTTATGCTAGGGATGGGGTGGCAACCCTGGCTGACTCTCTCGAGAGGGCAGTTCAAAAGATGTCGAAGTCCTTAAACTGCAAGGAGAACATATGAGTACGGGGGTGGAGGATACTGCAGTGGGAGTCAGGGCTCAGCAAAGGGGACATTATAAAAGTACTCAAACTATCCAACCAGGAGCGAACTCATAACAATGGTTTTAAATTAGAAAAATTTATTTTTAGGCGCGAAATAGGTAAACATATGGTTTTGAAATAGAGAAATGGATAAGTGGAACAAGTTACCAAACATCATCATTAACTCGAATACGCTGGATAGCTTCAAACATAGGTTGGATGGATATGTGAGCAATAAGGGTTGGGTGTAAATGGGATTGCCAGTATGGGCCAATAGGCTCGCTGCAGTTTCCTCCATTCTTATGTTCTTATGACTGAGAGAGGCTTGTGTACACAGGGTGACCTTACAAAACATGAACATAAGAACATAAGAAAGTGGGATACTGCAGGAGGCCGACTGGCCCATACAGGGCAGATCCCTTTCACACCCATCCCAGCACTTCCATGTGCCTATCCAACTTCGTCCTCCCTAGCGTCCCCGATCCTACTATAGCACTCGGTAGCCTATTCCACATAGCCACAACTCTATTACCAAACCATTGCTTGCCTATATCCTTTCTGAATCGGAATTTATCCAATTTAAAGCCATTTGTTCTAGTTATTTCGTTATTACTGAGCTTCAGAACATCTTCCAATTTACCCTTGTTAATCCCACTTACCCACTTGAATACCTCTATCATATCTCCCCTAACTCTACGCCTCTCTAATGAATGCAAGCCTAAGCTTTTCAGTCTTTCTTCATATGGAAGGTTTCTAATATTATGGATCATTTTTGTCATTCTTCTTTGTACTCTCTCCAACGAATCTATGTCCATTCTATAATAAGGACACCAGAATTGAACCGCATAATCCATGTGTGGCCTCACTAATGCTAGGTAAAGTTTCAAGATAACGTCAGCAGTTCTGTTACTCACACTCCTAGATATGAACCCAAGAATCCTGTTTGCCTTGTTGCGAACGCTAATACATTGTTTTCTAGGTTTCAAGTCGGTGCTAACAAATACACCTAGATCTTTTTCACAATCTGAGTTTTCTATTTCCGTGTTACCTAGTTTATACTTAACGTTTGTATTCGTCTCTCCTATCTGTAGTACCTTGCATTTATCAGTATTAAAATTCATTTGCCAGTCTACTGACCACTCATGTAAGGTATCTAGATCTCTTTGAAGGTGTTCAAAGTCACTGTCTGAATTTATCACTCTCCCCATTTTGGTATCATCTGCAAATTTACTAATCCTACTAGTTATGCCTAAATCAAGATCATTAATGAATATAACAAACAGCAGGGGGCCTAATACAGATCCCTGGGGAACTCCGCTTTTGACCGCACCCCAGTCTGACTTAAATCCATTTATGCTGACTCTTTGTTTCCTACCAGTTAACCATGACCTAATCCATTTTAATAATGATCCACCTATTCCATGTGCTTCTACCTTCCTTATCAATCTCTCATGAGGGACTCAATCGAATGCTTTACTGAAATCTAAATAAATTATATCATATGACTTATCATTATCTACCGCTTCATATACTTCTGAGAAAAAGCTAAGCAAATTTGTGAGACAAGAACGTCCCTGGGTGAACCCGTGCTGAAAAGAATGAATTAAGTTGAATCTTTCAAGGTGGCTTCTGATTTTCGTAGCAATAATTGACTCCAGCAACTTGTCTATGATTGACGTGAGACTAATGGGATGGTAATTTGATGCAATTGATTTATCACCTTTTTTGAAAATCGGAACTACATTTGCAAGTTTCCAAGCTTCTGGCACTAGGCCCGATTCTAATGACTTATTAAATATAACTGCTAATGGATTACTCAACTCATCTCTACATTCTTTTAATATTCTAGCATATACCTCGTCTGGACCAGGCGATTTATGAGGCTTCAGTTTGTTAATTTCATTAAACACCTCGTTACTAGTAATATTGATATTCATCAACATATTTTCTATACTGTCGTTATATACCTTATGAACTTCTGGAAACTGTGCTAGGTTTTCATTTGTGAATACAGAGCGAAAATGACTATTTAACGTACTACACATTTCTAACTCATCATCAGTCATTTCTCCTGTCGTAGTTTTAAGGGGACCTATTGTATCTCTAACCTTTGATTTATACAGTTGATAAAAAGCTTTGGGGTTATTTTTCGATTCGTTTGCTACCTTGATTTCATAATTTCTCTTTGCTTTCCTAATTTCTGTTTTTACCTGTCTTGTTAGGTTCTGATAGTAACCAAGTAAGTGATTTTCGCCTTTCTTAACTTTTCTATATACTCCTTTCTTTTTCCCTAGAAGATCTAAGAGTCTATTATTCATCCATTTTGGTTTGTTCTGTATCGATCTGAATTTTCTTTTAGGGATGTGTTTATTTTGAGCATTATGGATTGTCGCAATAAATTGTTCATAAGTAGCTGCTAAATTAAATTCGGGGTTCTCCCGTCCTAAGTTGACAGTTTCCGGAGGTGTGGGGGGGATTAATCTTTTGACCATAGGGTCATCCCTTAAGTCTCTCCTTAAGCTACCGTAATTAGCCTTCCTAAAATCCGGGATCAAGGCCGAATTTTCCTTCTTCCTGCCATTCCATATTATGTTAAAATATATGGCTTTATGATCACTGTTTCCTTGTTCGTCTCCAATCCCAACATCTTTTACTAGATTTTCATTATTACTGAGAACTAAATCGAGGATATTATTTCCTCTAGTGGGCGAGTTTATGAATTGATATAAAAAACTATCTTGTACTACTTCTAGAAAATCTTCAGATTCATTATCGCTAAGTTGATTTTTCCAATCTATGCCTGAAATGTTGAAATCGCCTAGAATACATACATTGTTTCTATCAGATGCCTTCTTTATTTCCTCCCATAGCAATTTACCATCGTTCCTACTCAAATTAGGTGGTCTATATATAACACCAATGACTACGGACTCATTGCCCACACCAATCTCTACCCAAATACTTTCATTGTCGCTATTTGTTTTAATGTTTGATTTATTGCAGCTTTTTAATGACACCCTGATATACACTGCTACACCGCCCCCTCTCCTTCCTACTCTGTCAAATTTAAATAGGTTATATCCTGGAATATGAAATTCTGCTAGAAAATGTTTGCTGTTTGAATTTATCCATGTTTCCGTTATTGCAAATATATCTATGTTCTCTTTACTAACAATGGCCCTGAGCTGGTCCATTTTGTTACACAGGCTTCTACTATTAGTATAATAAACACTCAATATATTTCTTCCGTTTCTATCTGTTTTACATTTATTACTTTGATGTTTGTTAATTTGACTAACTATATTTTCAGCATTATCTACTTCTGTTTCACTGCTGTTATTTTCACATTGTATTTTCCTCTCTTTACCATTGATGGGATTTGGACATATTAAAACCCCACCAGTCAGGTCAAAAACATGACACCCACTAATCCACACACCAAGCACACAGCAAACATAAGAAGAGATTATAAGAACGGGCGACATAACTAGTCATGTCACGTCAGGTAAAAAATATGAGACCCACTAATCATCTATCATACATCTATCAAATTAGAACAAATTGATCACCTTCAAATAAGATAAGGTTCTTCTATCATAAAATATAGGCTTTTGAGCTTTACATTACGGCACAAACACATAAAACAAGGCATTCAGCGACATTAATATACTTATATCCGGTGTAATAAGTACCAGATCTGATGAAAAAGGGTGACCTCACAGTTAGAATTGTACTAAACAAGTGTATCGTTATCTACAAAGAACAAAGCCACTTTAACTATCAACCTCTTGTATCAGTACAAGTTCTTGAACACCTTTGTCAATTGGTAGATCGAGTTCTACTATTTGATGAGTCATCGGTGTTTTCTTCTATTCGAAAAAACAACTATGTACAGTACATTTATACTGTATGTGCAACGAAGTGATCAAGGTGCTTTAAAGCCTCTCATCAAGCACTTGAAGTTCTCACACAATAGCTCAGCGTAAACGCTTGAGACATCATTAGGTCTCACGACCATTATGCTGGTTAGTAACGGCAGCAGCAGCTGAATGTTATCATTAATTATTCACTAAACTCATTAAACTTTTTACAGCAAGTTAATTACTTCCGTGAGTTTTTATTCAGATCCCCCCTTATTTCTTCAGTCGACTGGCCTTCACTCTTTTCAATCAGAAAATTTATCTCTGCATAGTTCACGTTTGCTTTTTGTCGTATATTTATTCCCCTCTTCCTCACCCTGAGTATATCTGCCTCACAATAACCCAAACTTTTTCCACATATCTTGTGTTCCCTCATATCTTCCCGCCAGAGACTGACTCGTAAAGTCCAGAACAAAAACAGTTGTTGTTTTTTCTCTCTATATCTCTTTATTCCATAATGATATTCCTTTTCTACAGTCTCCTAAGTTTACAGGAAAATTGTGAGCGTCTTATTCGAGAATAAGAACGCATATCTGACTTGCTCCGTTATTTATTTATTTTTATTCCTTGCATATTTCATAATAATAGGTTTTGACAGAGATGAATTATTTTGCATACAGAAAATAAGAATTAAACAGAAATAACTACATAACGAAGCAATTCTAAACATATAATTTGTTTTGCCACAAGTACTTCCTGTTGCATCACCTCTCGTCCATCTCATCTGGAATCTCATTATCATGCACTGTTATTTTATTTAATATGCTCTGCTTATCCCACTGATGGAATTAAACAGATAAGTGACATTTAAATTAATGTATTTTACTTTACTGAATATATCAGGAATGTTTATAGGAGTTCTTTGTCAACCTGAGTGATATTCATACCCTCACTTATGCTCATAGCTATTTATCCTTTATTTTAGATTACGTAGCGCTATATCAGTCACCTGCACGACTTTGTTCATATTGTTATACATACTATTAATATCTCTTATACTTTTCCATGTTTCATCCCACATTTTTTAGTACTCCTTCAAACCCACTCCTCTAGTCTCTCCCAAATATGTTTTTTTCCCCTTGGTCATAACTGTTCTCCCTATCATCCGCTTTTGTTTCCTACAGTCTTGCACATCTTGTCACAATCACTCCCAGATGTGTAATACCTTATTCAATCATATCTGTCGCCGTTAAAACAATTATTAATTTCTATCCGTCTCCATTCACGCCTTATTTGCATCGCAATTAATTTTGTTCTCTTTCACCATTAGGTCCTTTCTATAACACTTTTCAGTTCATTCACTAAGACTTGTGACTTTTTTCTGAATTACTCCTCGAAATAGTGTCAGATGCAAACAGCAGCTGATTCATCTCCACCCGTCTTCCTTGTCATCCTTTTTCTACCTCATCTATGCTAAATGTTGAACATCCATGGTGACATACACATCCTTAGGACAGTCTCACTTCCTCTATGACTAAGTTGTCTGTATCCTCACTATTTTATCAAAGGTTTCCCCATTCATTTTTTTTTATTCTACCAAAATCATGTCTTTTGACGACGTCATATGCAGTGTTTTTTCCTAGATCCATTAATACTGTATGTTATACAGGGCCTTGGTATGCACCGAAAAAATCGATATAATAGCATTCACTGAAACATGGATCAACCTAGACTCACATGAGTCACCGGTCGAAAACCAAATTGCGGGTTACAAATTGTTCCATACCGATAGGCAGACCAGGAAAGGAGGCGGAGTAGCAATATATGTCAGGGACGCAAGTAGACAAGTGCAAACAGGCACTAGTCGATCCATAGGTTACCATGATGAGATGTATCAAGTGAAACATGTATATGGAGCAAGTAACAAGATCACTAGATTATAAGATGTTGTAACCGCTAGATTAAGGTTAGGATGTAAGTACCTTTGGCAGTATGTTCCTCAAGCATATGTAAACAAAACTAAATGTAAAGTGTGTGGCCATACATATGGCCACACACTTGAACACTACGTCCTCGACTGTGTGAAGATAGAACCTTTTAGGGACAGGTCCAAGCACACTGTGTGTGAAATGGCACAACACTTCATCTCTAATGGTAAGATAGCCGACATATTAAGATTGTATCCACTTTTTTGCACTTAGTAACTATATCAATTCTCATGTACAGAACCAAATACGCAATGTGCTTGAATACCTCTCACGTAAATGTGAATAACAAAGTGTGAGGCCAGACATACTGCCTCACACGCCTGTACTCACGCATTTGTGAATAAGTTACCCTTTATGTACAGAACTAAACAAATAATGTAAATGAAATACTGTGTAACAATCAGTGCCATAATATCGTGACAACGGGGGTTAATTATTATGACCTACCCTACTCTGTAATCCTTTTGCGCTACCGCTCACAGGATGAATGTGGGGTGCTCAATAAAGTAGCCGCTGCAAGCGGCAAAATCAAAAATCAATAATCTGAAGTGTGAAATAAATAAGGAAATAAAAACTGAGCAGAATACAGAAACAATTTAGATAGAATTAATCGACGGTAGGGAAAAATTAATCATAGGAGTAGTATATAGACCTCCTACTCTTGATAGAGTTAATGAGCGACTTATCTGGGATGAAATGCGCAGGGCTTCCATATACAACAAAGTCTGTATAGTAGGCGATTTTAACCTTGGCCAAATAGATTGGACTGACGTTACGGGTAGCTCAGTATTAGAGGATTTCCTCGAAACAATCCAGGACTGTTTCCCAAGTCAACATATAACCAAACCCACCCGGGGTAATAATATACTCGAATTAGTTCTGTGGAACAGAGAAAACCTCATTAGCAATGTCGAGGTAGGGAACGAACTTGCAAACAGCGATCACAAAGAAATTAGATTCCAGTTAGATTTTCAGGTCAGACGTAAGGAAAATTCCATTAAAGTTCCAGATTTCAGAAGGGCAAACTTTGATAGTTTAAAGAGGCAGCTGAGAGAGGGGGTGTCGCATATGGGCATGAACCTGAGAGAAGACACCGACCTGATAACGAGATCTGAGATTGTCGAGTTCCACGACAATTAAAATAATGAGTTACTTAGTGCACAAAGGCAGAACATACCATACAAAAAACTCAGATTAGACAACAATGACCCTAAATGGATAAACAATTATTTAAAGAACATTATTGACCAAAGGAAGGCTATAGGAAGAAGGATAAACCGTGGCGAAATTATCTCTGGGAGTATTATAAGGTATTGGCCGGTAGGGTTAAAACCGAGATAAGAAAAGCAAAGATGGATAATGAACTGAAGATAGCAAGGGAGGAGAAGACAAACCCCAAAGGATTCTACCAAATGTATCAACCTAAAACACGAGATATGATTGGGCCAATACAGTCACAAACCGACGAGCTAACTGATAATGACGGAGAAATGAGCAATAATCTGAATAAATATTTTTTCAACAGTTTTCACCACCGAAAAGTTAAAAATGATACCCGAGGCTCCGACTCTATTCAGAGATAGTGAAGAAAACAAATTAAGTGAGATAGTAGTGACTAGTAACGATGTTAATAAGCAAATAGACAAACTGAAGCCTAATAAGTCACCTGGTCTCGATGAGATATTTGCCAGAGTATTAATGGAATGTAAGGAAGAGCTTAGTATGCCCTTAGCAAAGTTGTTTAACATGTCATTAAAAACAGGTGTAGTACCAGAATCCTGCAGGATAGCGAATGTAATACCGATTTTCAAGAAGGGGGATAGGTCACTATCCTCTAACTATCGCCCAATGAGTTTAACATCAATAGTAGGCAAATTACTAGAATCAATCATTTCAAACTCTATTCGAAACCACCTGGAGAAGCACAAGTTGATCAATGATTCCCAACATGGCTTCACAAGCGGGCGTTCATGTCTAACTTATCTATTAACAGTCTTTTCATCAGTTTTCGAATCGGTGGACGAGGGGCACAATTTTGATGTGGTATAACTCGACTTTAGCAACGCCGTCGACAGAGTCCCCCACGAAAGACTAATTAGAAAGGTAGAAACGCATGGCATCAAAGGTAATATCCTTAAATGGATTAGGGCGTGGTTACGGGACAGGAAACAGCGAGTGAGTGTAAACGGCACTAAATCTCATTGGAGCAACGTCACTAGTGGAGTTCCCCAAGGCTCAGTTCTTGGACCATTATTATTTATTATATACATAAACGACATAGGTATCGGCATTGACAGCAACATAAGTAAATTTGCTGATGACACTAAAATAGGACGTGTAATTAAATCTGACGAGCACTCTGCAAAACTACAGGAAGATGGAAACAAATTTTTCGAATGGTCGGGAAAAATGCAGATGAAATTCAATGTGGAAAAATGTA
Source organism: Homarus gammarus (assembly GCA_958450375.1). Taxonomy (NCBI): domain Eukaryota; kingdom Metazoa; phylum Arthropoda; class Malacostraca; order Decapoda; family Nephropidae; genus Homarus; species Homarus gammarus. The sequence goes on along the minus strand of CAUDMG010001555.1, from coordinate 23,333 downwards.
AAGTACTCAGTATAGGAGATGTAAACAGGGAAACCAGTTGCCAGATGAACAACGATGCCATTGTGGAATCCCACTGCGAGAGAGATTTAGGAGTAATGATAAGTAGGAATCTTAAGCCAAGTAAACAATGTGTTTTTGCTCGTAACAAGGCTAATAAAGTACTTGGGTTCATACAAAAGAGTGTTAGTTACAAGACTAGCGAGGTCATCTTAAAATTATATCTAACGCTTGTGAGACCTCACCTGGATTACGCAGTTCAGTTCTGGTCACCGTATTACAGAATGGATATAGAATCCTTGGAAAGAATCCAGAGGAGAATGACAAGACTAATCCCGGGCATTAGAAACCTTGAGTACAGAGACAGGTTAAAGCATCTTAATTTGCACTCCCTTGAGAGACGTAGAGTGAGGGGCGACATGATAGAGGTGTATAAATGGACGTCAGGGTTAAACAAAGGGGACATTAAAAAGGTACTCAAACTATCCAACGAGGAGCGAACTCGTAACAATGGTTTTAAATTAAACAAATTTAGATTTCGGCGTGAAATAGGTAAACACTGGTTTGGAAACAGAGTAGTGGATGAATGGAACAAGTTACCAAATATCATCATTAACTCGAATACGCTGGATAGCTTCAAACATAGGTTGGATGCTTACATGAGCAATAGGGGTTGGGTATAAACGGGACTGCCCAGTATGAGTCAATAGGCCCGCTGCAGTTTCCTCTATTCTTATGTTCTTACGTTGTACACCACCAATACTGTACATTAGGTCATCGCCTGCTGCATGATACACACTGCCAACACTGCAGTTCATCACCTGCTACATGCCACAGCGCCAAAACAATACTTATCATTTACTGCATGAGCTAACAACGTTGAAATTAGATTAAGATTGTTTAAAACAAATATTTTACCATGTATAAAAAAATTTATGCTACGTGTCCTTTTTGAAGAATTAACTTTGTTTAAGGTTTGACAAAAAAACAAAAAACACGGTAAACAGTACACGACACTTTACTAAATTCATGGTATTCATTTATTTAAGACAAAAAAATTCTGAAAGTATATTTCAAAATACTTGGCTAGATAAGGAGCTGATGTTCCCATGATCACACATATTCCACAAACACAGATGCGTCCACTGGCGATGTGGTGAAAAAATGGCTGATGACGGCTATTGTTTACCACACAAGGCCGCAACCGCTACCATTACACCTCTACTACACATGACCGGCACCGCCTCACCGACACCCGGAGTTGGTGTGGGGTGTAAAATTCACAACGCCTCCTAGTTGGCTTATAGGGTGCATTATAAAACTATAGCCTTTATATAAAATGTGCTATGGTCCACGAAGGTGCCTGGCTCCAACTTTCAGTGGAGTGGAATATCATTAATGTAAGCACGAAGTTTTTCTCATGTTTTACGGTACCAAAGTGGGAAGATTATATTCTCGTTCACCAGCAATAGTTTATGGGGGCTGTAAAACTGTAAACAAAGTTGTTACTTAAGCATCGCCCCACACTTAGTAGTTAACTAAATAATTTAGAAGAGATATTGATCCAATACATATGTAAATTAACCGATCATCTACTTGTGGCACTAAATAAGGACATTAATAGTTTAGCAAAGATGAGACGGATATAAAGCTTTAAAAGAACATATCTTAGACAAGGGTAAAACATAAATCCAGTGTATTTCAACATATTAAAACAATAACTCAGTAGATTGTCGCACTTTTGTAATTTACTAATAAGCCAAGCATTTAATTTCAAGGCGTGGGAAACTTGGGACAATAACAGTTTCTCGTGTTTATTTATGTCACCATAACATGGCCCCTTGGTGGATGTGACAATTTCCCAGAATTAAAAAAAAAAAAAAAAAAAAGAATATATATATATATATATATATATATACTTCATTTTTAGTCCATTTAACACGCGGACTTTGAACATATAATCAACGACCTCACCAGCAAGGAATCGAACCCTCGACCTACTGGGTGTGACTAGGGAACGCTTACCGGCTAGGCCACAAGGACACTAAAAGCAGTTCTAGACTCTGTTATATTTCACACAAAGCCTGTTCATCGAGCTGATGGCGCCCTGAACCTCAATGGGAAACTGCCCGTGCCTCTTATGTGGTGTCAGTAGCATTTTACCGAATCCAGCTGGTATGAAACGCGAGGTACATATATATACTTCATTTTTAGTCCATTTAACACGCGGACTTTAAACATATAATCAACGACCTCACCAGCAAGGAATCGAACCCTCGACCTACTGGGTGTGACTAGGGAACGCTTACCGGCTAGGCCACAAGGACACTAAAAGCAGTTCTAGACTCTGTTATATTTCACACAAAGCCTGTTCATCGAGCTGATGGCGCCGTGAACCTCAATGGGAAACTGCCCGTGCCTCTTATGTGGTGTCAGTAGCATTTTACCGAATCCAGCTGGTATGAAACGCGAGGTACATATATATACTTCATTTTTAGTCCATTTAACACGCGGACTTTGAACATATAATCAACGACCTCACCAGCAAGGAATCGAACCCTCGACCTACTGGGTGTGACTAGGGAACGCTTACCGGCTAGGCCACAAGGACACTAAAAGCAGTTCTAGACTCTGTTATATTTCACACAAAGCCTGTTCATCGAGCTGATGGCGCCCTGAACCTCAATGGGGAACTGCCCGTGCCTCTTATGTGGTGTCAGTAGCATTTTACCGAATCCAGCTGGTATGAAACGCGAGGTACATATATATACTTCATTTTTAGTCCATTTAACACGCGGACTTTAAACATATAATCAACGACCTCACCAGCAAGGAATCGAACCCTCGACCTACTGGGTGTGACTAGGGAACGCTTACCGGCTAGGCCACAAGGACACTAAAAGCAGTTCTAGACTCTGTTATATTTCACACAAAGCCTGTTCATCGAGCTGATGGCGCCGTGAACCTCAATGGGAAACTGCCCGTGCCTCTTATGTGGTGTCAGTAGCATTTTACCGAATCCAGCTGGTATGAAACGCGAGGTACATATATATACTTCATTTTTAGTCCATTTAACACGCGGACTTTGAACATATAATCAACGACCTCACCAGCAAGGAATCGAACCCTCGACCTACTGGGTGTGACTAGGGAACGCTTACCGGCTAGGCCACAAGGACACTAAAAGCAGTTCTAGACTCTGTTATATTTCACACAAAGCCTGTTCATCGAGGTGATGGCGCCGTGAACCTCAATGGGAAACTGCCCGTGCCTCTTATGTGGTGTCAGTAGCATTTTACCGAATCCAGCTGGTATGAAACGCGAGGTACATATATATACTTCATTTTTAGTCCATTTAACACGCGGACTTTGAACATATAATCAACGACCTCACCAGCAAGGAATCGAACCCTCGACCTACTGGGTGTGACTAGGGAACGCTTACCGGCTATGCCACAAGGACACTAAAAGCAGTTCTAGACTCTGTTATATTTCACACAAAGCCTGTTCATCGAGCTGATGGCGCCGTGAACCTCAATGGGAAACTGCCCGTGCCTCTTATGTGGTGTCAGTAGCATTTTACCGAATCCAGCTGGTATGAAACGCGAGGTACATATATATACGGGCAGGTGCGCGTGATCTAGGTATATGCTGATAAGAACATAAGAACATAAGAATGGAGGAAACTGCAGCGGGCCTATTGGCCCATACTGGGCAGTCCCGTTTACACCCATCCCCTATTGCTCATATAAGCATCCAACCTATGTTTGAAGCTATTCAGCGTATTCGAGTTAATGATGATATTTGGTAACTTGTTCCATTCATCCACTACTCTGTTTCTAAACCAGTGTTTACCGATTTCACGCCTAAATCTAAATTTATCTAATTTAAAACCATTGTTACGAGTTCGCTCCTGGTTGGATAGTTTGAGTACCTTTGTGATGTCCCCTTTGTTTAGCCCTGCCTTCCACTTATACATCTCTATCAGGTCGCCCCTCGCTCTACGTCTCTCGAGGGAGTGCAAATTAAGATGCTTTAGCCTGTCTCTATATTCAAGGTTCCTAATGCCTGGGATTAGTCTTGTCATTCTCCTCTGAATTCTTTCCAAGGATTCTACATCCATTCTGTAATACAGTGACCAGAAATGAACTGCGTAGTCCAGGTGTGGTCTCACAAGAGCAAGATACAGTTTTAGGATGACTTCGCTAGTCTTGTAACTAACACTCCTTTGTATGAACCCAAGCGCTTTCGTGTAATTCACATCGTCAGGGGTGAGTACAGACTATTTAAAGATAAGTAGGGTCATTACCTAATACCTGACCATTGTGGACCTGGTCTCACCCTCCTCTGTATATATACACCTTGATTTGTATTACTCTCTCTAGTCTGTACTCACCCCTGAAGATGTGAATTACACGAAAGCGCTTGGGAACTTCGTGTTTTCTTCTTTCCTTGTGGTTATCAGCATATACCTAGATCACGCGCACCTACAGTGATTTACTTGCATATATTATATATATATATATATATATATAATATGTATATATATATATATATAATATATATATATATATATATATATATATATATATATATATATATATATATATATATATATATATATTATATATATATATATATATATATATATATAATATATATTATATATATATATATATATATATATATATATTATAGTATATATATTATATATATATATATATATATATATATATATATATATATATATATATATATATATTATATATAGATTATATATATATATATATATATATATATATATGCAAGTAAATCACTGTAGGTGCGCGTGATCTAGGTATATGCTGATAACCACAAGGAAAGAAGAAAACACGAAGTTCCCAAGCGCTTTCGTGTAATTCACATCTTCAGGGGTGAGTACAGACTAGAGAGAGTAATACAAATCAAGGTGTATATATACAGAGGAGGGTGAGACCAGGTCCACAATGGTCAGGTATTAGGTAATGACCCTACTAATCTTTAAATAGTCTGTACTCACCCCTGACGATGTGAATTACACGAAAGCGCTTGGGTTCATACAAAGGAGTGTTAGTTACAAGACTAGCGAAGTCATCCTAAAACTGTATCTTGCTCTTGTGAGACCACACCTGGACTACGCAGTTCATTTCTGGTCACTGTATTACAGAATGGATGTAGAATCCTTGGAAAGAATTCAGAGGAGAATGACAAGACTAATCCCAGGCATTAGGAACCTTGAATATAGAGACAGGCTAAAGCATCTTAATTTGCACTCCCTCGAGAGACGTAGAGCGAGGGGCGACCTGATAGAGATGTATAAGTGGAAGGCAGGGCTAAACAAAGGGGACATCACAAAGGTACTCAAACTATCCAACCAGGAGCGAACTCGTAACAATGGTTTTAAATTAGATAAATTTAGATTTAGGCGTGAAATCGGTAAACACTGGTTTAGAAACAGAGTAGTGGATGAATGGAACAAGTTACCAAATATCATCATTAACTCGAATACGCTGAATAGCTTCAAACATAGGTTGGATGCTTATATGAGCAATAGGGGATGGGTGTAAACGGGACTGCCCAGTATGGGCCAATAGGCCCGCTGCAGTTTCCTCCATTCTTATGTTCTTATGTTCTTATCAGCATATACCTAGATCACGCGCACCTGCCCGTATATATATGTACCTCGCGTTTCATACCAGCTGGATTCGGTAAAATGCTACTGACACCACATAAGAGGCACGGGCAGTTTCCCATTGAGGTTCACGGCGCCATCAGCTCGATGAACAGGCTTTGTGTGAAATATAACAGAGTCTAGAACTGCTTTTAGTGTCCTTGTGGCCTAGCCGGTAAGCGTTCCCTAGTCACACCCAGTAGGTCGAGGGTTCGATTCCTTGCTGGTGAGGTCGTTGATTATATGTTCAAAGTCCGCGTGTTAAATGGACTAAAAATGAAGTATATATATGTACCTCGCGTTTCATACCAGCTGGATTCGGTAAAATGCTACTGACACCACATAAGAGGCACGGGCAGTTTCCCATTGAGGTTCACGGCGCCATCACCTCGATGAACAGGCTTTGTGTGAAATATAACAGAGTCTAGAACTGCTTTTAGTGTCCTTGTGGCCTAGCCGGTAAGCGTTCACCTAGTCACACCCAGTAGGTCGAGGGTTCGATTCCTTGCTGGTGAGGTCGTTGATTATATGTTCAAAGTCCGCGTGTTAAATGGACTAAAAATGAAGTATATATATGTACCTCGCGTTTCATACCAGCTGGATTCGGTAAAATGCTACTGACACCACATAAGAGGCACGGGCAGTTTCCCATTGAGGTTCACGGCGCCATCAGCTCGATGAACAGGCTTTGTGTGAAATATAACAGAGTCTAGAACTGCTTTTAGTGTCCTTGTGGCCTAGCCGGTAAGCGTTCCCTAGTCACACCCAGTAGGTCGAGGGTTCGATTCCTTGCTGGTGAGGTCGTTGATTATATGTTTAAAGTCCGCGTGTTAAATGGACTAAAAATGAAGTATATATATGTACCTCGCGTTTCATACCAGCTGGATTCGGTAAAATGCTACTGACACCACATAAGAGGCACGGGCAGTTCCCCATTGAGGTTCAGGGCGCCATCAGCTCGATGAACAGGCTTTGTGTGAAATATAACAGAGTCTAGAACTGCTTTTAGTGTCCTTGTGGCCTAGCCGGTAAGCGTTCCCTAGTCACACCCAGTAGGTCGAGGGTTCGATTCCTTGCTGGTGAGGTCGTTGATTATATGTTCAAAGTCCGCGTGTTAAATGGACTAAAAATGAAGTATATATATGTACCTCGCGTTTCATACCAGCTGGATTCGGTAAAATGCTACTGACACCACATAAGAGGCACGGGCAGTTTCCCATTGAGGTTCACGGCGCCATCAGCTCGATGAACAGGCTTTGTGTGAAATATAACAGAGTCTAGAACTGCTTTTAGTGTCCTTGTGGCCTAGCCGGTAAGCGTTCCCTAGTCACACCCAGTAGGTCGAGGGTTCGATTCCTTGCTGGTGAGGTCGTTGATTATATGTTTCAAAGTCCGCGTGTTAAATGGACTAAAAATGAAGTATATATATGTACCTCGCGTTTCATACCAGCTGGATTCGGTAAAATGCTACTGACACCACATAAGAGGCACGGGCAGTTCCCATTGAGGTTCACGGGCGCCATCAGCTCGATGAACAGGCTTTGTGTGAAATATAACAGAGTCTAGAACTGCTTTTAGTGTCCTTGTGGCCTAGCCGGTAAGCGTTCCCTAGTCACACCCAGTAGGTCGAGGGTTCGATTCCTTGCTGGTGAGGTCGTTGATTATATGTTCAAAGTCCGCGTGTTAAATGGACTAAAAATGAAGTATATATATATATATATATATATATATTCTTTTTTTTTTTTTTTTTTTTTAATTCTGGGAAATTGTCACATCCACCAAGGGGCCATGTTATGGTGACATTAATAAACACGAGAAACTGTTATTGTCCCAAGTTTCCCACGCCTTGAAATTAAATGCTTGGCTTATTAGTAAATTACAAAAGTGCGACAATCTACTGAGTTATTGTTTTAATATGTTGAAATACACTGGATTTATGTTTTACCCTTGTCTAAGATATGTTCTTTTAAAGCTTTATATCCGTCTCATCTTTGCTAAACTATTAATGTCCTTATTTAGTGCCACAAGTAGATGATCGGTTAATTTACATATGTATTGGATCAATATCTCTTCTAAATTATTTAGTTAACTACTAAGTGTGGGGCGATGCTTAAGTAACAACTTTGTTTACAGTTTTACAGCCCCCATAAACTATTGCTGGTGAACGAGAATATAATCTTCCCACTTTGGTACCGTAAAACATGAGAAAAACTTCGTGCTTACATTAATGATATTCCACTCCACTGAAAGTTGGAGCCAGGCACCTTCGTGGACCATAGCACATTTTATATAAAGGCTATAGTTTTATAATGCACCCTATAAGCCAACTAGGAGGCGTTGTGAATTTTACACCCCACACCAACTCCGGGTGTCGGTGAGGCGGTGCCGGTCATGTGTAGTAGAGGTGTAATGGTAGCGGTTGCGGCCTTGTGTGGTAAACAATAGCCGTCATCAGCCATTTTTTCACCACATCGCCAGTGGACGCATCTGTGTTTGTGGAATATGTGTGATCATGGGAACATCAGCTCCTTATCTAGCCAAGTATTTTGAAATATACTTTCAGAATTTTTTTGTCTTAAATAAATGAATAACATGAATTTAGTAAAGTGTCGTGTACTGTTTACCGTGTTTTTTGTTTTTTTGTCAAACCTTAAACAAAGTTAATTCTTCAAAAACGACACGTAGCATAAATTTTTTTATACATGGTAAAATATTTGTTTTAAACAATCTTAATCTAATTTCAACGTTGTTAGCTCATGCAGTAAATGATAAGTATTGTTTTGGCGCTGTGGCATGTAGCAGGTGATGAACTGCAGTGTTGGCAGTGTGTATCATGCAGCAGGCGATGACCTAATGTACAGTATTGGTGGTGTACAACGTAAGAACATAAGAATAGAGGAAACTGCAGCGGGCCTATTGACTCATACTGGGCAGTCCCGTTTATACCCAACCCCTATTGCTCATGTAAGCATCCAACCTATGTTTGAAGCTATCCAGCGTATTCGAGTTAATGATGATATTTGGTAACTTGTTCCATTCATCCACTACTCTGTTTCCAAACCAGTGTTTACCTATTTCACGCCGAAATCTAAATTTGTTTAATTTAAAACCATTGTTACGAGTTCGCTCCTCGTTGGATAGTTTGAGTACCTTTTTAATGTCCCCTTTGTTTAACCCTGACTTCCATTTATACACCTCTATCATGTCGCCCCTCACTCTACGTCTCTCAAGGGAGTGCAAATTAAGATGCTTTAACCTGTCTCTGTACTCAAGGTTTCTAATGCCCGGGATTAGTCTTGTCATTCTCCTCTGGATTCTTTCCAAGGATTCTATATCCATTCTGTAATACGGTGACCAGAGCTGAACTGCGTAATCCAGGTGAGGTCTCACAAGCGTTAGATATAATTTTAAGATGACCTCGCTAGTCTTGTAACTAACACTCTTTTGTATGAACCCAAGTACTTTATTAGCCTTGTTACGAGCAAAAACACATTGTTTACTTGGCTTAAGATTCCTACTTATCATTACTCCTAAATCTCTCTCGCAGTGGGATTCCACAATGGCATCGTTGTTCATCTGGTAACTGGTTTCCCTGTTTACATCTCCTATACTGAGTACTTTACATTTTTCCACATTGAATTTCATCTGCATTTTTCCCGACCATTCGAAAAATTTGTTTCCATCTTCCTGTAGTTTTGCAGAGTGCTCGTCAGATTTAATTACACGTCCTATTTTAGTGTCATCAGCAAATTTACTTATGTTGCTGTCAATGCCGATACCTATGTCGTTTATGTATATAATAAATAATAATGGTCCAAGAACTGAGCCTTGGGGAACTCCACTAGTGACGTTGCTCCAATGAGATTTAGTGCCGTTTACACTCACTCGCTGTTTCCTGTCCCGTAACCACGCCCTAATCCATTTAAGGATATTACCTTTGATGCCATGCGTTTCTACCTTTCTAATTAGTCTTTCGTGGGGGACTCTGTCGACGGCGTTGCTAAAGTCGAGTTATACCACATCAAAATTGTGCCCCTCGTCCACCGATTCGAAAACTGATGAAAAGACTGTTAATAGATAAGTTAGACATGAACGCCCGCTTGTGAAGCCATGTTGGGAATCATTGATCAACTTGTGCTTCTCCAGGTGGTTTCGAATAGAGTTTGAAATGATTGATTCTAGTAATTTGCCTACTATTGATGTTAAACTCATTGGGCGATAGTTAGAGGATAGTGACCTATCCCCCTTCTTGAAAATCGGTATTACATTCGCTATCCTGCAGGATTCTGGTACTACACCTGTTTTTAATGACATGTTAAACAACTTTGCTAAGGGCATACTAAGCTCTTCCTTACATTCCATTAATACTCTGGCAAATATCTCATCGAGACCAGGTGACTTATTAGGCTTCAGTTTGTCTATTTGCTTATTAACATCGTTACTAGTCACTACTATCTCACTTAATTTGTTTTCTTCACTATCTCTGAATAGAGTCGGAGCCTCGGGTATCATTTTTAACTTTTCGGTGGTGAAAACTGTTGAAAAAATATTTATTCAGATTATTGCTCATTTCTCCGTCATTATCAGTTAGCTCGTCGGTTTGTGACTGTATTGGCCCAATCATATCTCGTGTTTTAGGTTGATACATTTGGTAGAATCCTTTGGGGTTTGTCTTCTCCTCCCTTGCTATCTTCAGTTCATTATCCATCTTTGCTTTTCTTATCTCGGTTTTAACCCTACCGGCCAATACCTTATAATACTCCCAGAGATAATTTCGCCACGGTTTATCCTTCTTCCTATAGCCTTCCTTTGGTCAATAATGTTCTTTAAATAATTGTTTATCCATTTAGGGTCATTGTTGTCTAATCTGAGTTTTTTGTATGGTATGTTCTGCCTTTGTGCACTAAGTAACTCATTATTTTAATTGTCGTGGAACTCGACAATCTCAGATCTCGTTATCAGGTCGGTGTCTTCTCTCAGGTTCATGCCCATATGCGACACCCCCTCTCTCAGCTGCCTCTTTAAACTATCAAAGTTTGCCCTTCTGAAATCTGGAACTTTAATGGAATTTTCCTTACGTCTGACCTGAAAATCTAACTGGAATCTAATTTCTTTGTGATCGCTGTTTGCAAGTTCGTTCCCTACCTCGACATTGCTAATGAGGTTTTCTCTGTTCCACAGAACTAATTCGAGTATATTATTACCCCGGGTGGGTTTGGTTATATGTTGACTTGGGAAACAGTCCTGGATTGTTTCGAGGAAATCCTCTAATACTGAGCTACCCGTAACGTCAGTCCAATCTATTTGGCCAAGGTTAAAATCGCCTACTATACAGACTTTGTTGTATATGGAAGCCCTGCGCATTTCATCCCAGATAAGTCGCTCATTAACTCTATCAAGAGTAGGAGGTCTATATACTACTCCTATGATTAATTTTTCCCTACCGTCGATTAATTCTATCTAAATTGTTTCTGTATTCTGCTCAGTTTGTATTTCCTTATTTATTTCACACTTCAGATTATTGATTTTTGATTTTGCCGCTTGCAGCGGCTACTTTATTGAGCACCCCACATTCATCCTGTGAGCGGTAGCGCAAAAGGATTACAGAGTAGGGTAGGTCATAATAATTAACCCCCGTTGTCACGATATTATGGCACTGATTGTTACACAGTATTTCATTTACATTATTTGTTTAGTTCTGTACATAAAGGGTAACTTATTCACAAATGCGTGAGTACAGGCGTGTGAGGCAGTATGTCTGGCCTCACACTTTGCTATTCACATTTACGTGAGAGGTATTCAAGCACATTGCGTATTTGGTTCTGTACATGAGAATTGATATAGTTACTAAGTGCAAAAAAGTGGATACAATCTTAATATGTCGGCTATCTTACCATTAGAGATGAAGTGTTGTGCCATTTCACACACAGTGTGCTTGGACCTGTCCCTAAAAGGTTCTATCTTCACACAGTCGAGGACGTAGTGTTCAAGTGTGTGGCCATATGTATGGCCACACACTTTACATTTAGTTTTGTTTACATATGCTTGAGGAACATACTGCCAAAGGTACTTACATCCTAACCTTAATCTAGCGGTTACAACATCTTATAATCTAGTGATCTTGTTACTTGCTCCATATACATGTTTCACTTGATACATCTCATCATGGTAACCTATGGATCGACTAGTGCCTGTTTGCACTTGTCTACTTGCGTCCCTGACATATATTGCTACTCCGCCTCCTTTCCTGGTCTGCCTATCGGTATGGAACAATTTGTAACCCGCAATTTGGTTTTCGACCGGTGACTCATGTGAGTCTAGGTTGATCCATGTTTCAGTGAATGCTATTATATCGATTTTTTCGGTGCATACCAAGGCCCTGTATAACATACAGTATTAATGGATCTAGGAAAAAACACTGCATATGACGTCGTCAAAAGACATGATTTTGGTAGAATAAAAAAAAATGAATGGGGAAACCTTTGATAAAATAGTGAGAATACAGACAACTTAGTCATAGAGGAAGTGAGACTGTCCTAAGGATGTGTATGTCACCATGGATGTTCAACATTTAGCATAGATGAGGTAGAAAAAGGATGACAAGGAAGACGGGTGGAGATGAATCAGCTGCTGTTTGCATCTGACACTATTTCGATGAGTAATTCAGAAAAAAGTCACAAGTCTTAGTGAATGAACTGAAAAGTGTTATAGAAAGGACCTAATGGTGAAAGAGAACAAAATTAATTGCGATGCAAATAAGGCGTGAATGGAGACGGATAGAAATTAATAATTGTTTTAACGGCGACAGATATGATTGAATAAGGTATTACACATCTGGGAGTGATTGTGACAAGATGTGCAAGACTGTAGGAAACAAAAGCGGATGATAGGGAGAACAGTTATGACCAAGGGGAAAAAAACATATTTGGGAGAGACTAGAGGAGTGGGTTTGAAGGAGTACTAAAAAATGTGGGATGAAACATGGAAAAGTATAAGAGATATTAATAGTATGTATAACAATATGAACAAAGTCGTGCAGGTGACTGATATAGCGCTACGTAATCTAAAATAAAGGATAAATAGCTATGAGGATAAGTGAGGGTATGAATATCACTCAGGTTGACAAAGAACTCCTATAAACATTCCTGATATATTCAGTAAAGTAAAATACATTAATTTAAATGTCACTTATCTGTTTAATTCCATCAGTGGGATAAGCAGAGCATATTAAATAAAATAACAGTGCATGATAATGAGATTCCAGATGAGATGGACGAGAGGTGATGCAACAGGAAGTACTTGTGGCAAAACAAATTATATGTTTAGAATTGCTTCGTTATGTAGTTATTTCTGTTTAATTCTTATTTTCTGTATGCAAAATAATTCATCTCTGTCAAAACCTATTATTATGAAATATGCAAGGAATAAAAATAAATAAATAACGGAGCAAGTCAGATATGCGTTCTTATTCTCGAATAAGACGCTCAAAATTTTCCTGTAAACTTAGGAGACTGTAGAAAAGGAATAACATTATGGAATAAAGAGATATAGAGAGAAAAAACAACAACTGTTTTTGTTCTGGACTTTACGAGTCAGTCTCTGGCGGGAAGATATGAGGGAACACAAGATATGTGGAAAAAGTTTGGGTTATTGTGAGGCAGATATACTCAGGGTGAGGAAGAGGGGAATAAATATACGACAAAAAGCAAACGTGAACTATGCAGAGATAAATTTTCTGATTGAAAAGAGTGAAGACCAGTCGACTGAAGAAATAAGGGGGGATCTGAATAAAAACTCACGGAAGTAATTAACTTGCTGTAAAAAGTTTAATGAGTTTAGTGAATAATTAATGATAACATTCAGCTGCTGCTGCCGTTACTAACCAGCATAATGGTCGTGAGACCTAATGATGTCTCAAGCGTTTACGCTGAGCTATTGTGTGAGAACTTCAAGTGCTTGATGAGAGGCTTTAAAGCACCTTGATCACTTCGTTGCACATACAGTATAAATGTACTGTACATAGTTGTTTTTTCGAATAGAAGAAAACACCGATGACTCATCAAATAGTAGAACTCGATCTACCAATTGACAAAGGTGTTCAAGAACTTGTACTGATACAAGAGGTTGATAGTTAAAGTGGCTTTGTTCTTTGTAGATAACGATACACTTGTTTAGTACAATTCTAACTGTGAGGTCACCCTTTTTCATCAGATCTGGTACTTATTACACCGGATATAAGTATATTAATGTCGCTGAATGCCTTGTTTTATGTGTTTGTGCCGTAATGTAAAGCTCAAAAGCCTATATTTTATGATAGAAGAACCTTATCTTATTTGAAGGTGATCAATTTGTTCTAATTTGATAGATGTATGATAGATGATTAGTGGGTCTCATATTTTTTACCTGACGTGACATGACTAGTTATGTCGCCCGTTCTTATAATCTCTTCTTATGTTTGCTGTGTGCTTGGTGTGTGGATTAGTGGGTGTCATGTTTTTGACCTGACTGGTGGGGTTTTAATATGTCCAAATCCCATCAATGGTAAAGAGAGGAAAATACAATGTGAAAATAACAGCAGTGAAACAGAAGTAGATAATGCTGAAAATATAGTTAGTCAAATTAACAAACATCAAAGTAATAAATGTAAAACAGATAGAAACGGAAGAAATATATTGAGTGTTTATTATACTAATAGTAGAAGCCTGTGTAACAAAATGGACCAGCTCAGGGCCATTGTTAGTAAAGAGAACATAGATATATTTGCAATAACGGAAACATGGATAAATTCAAACAGCAAACATTTTCTAGCAGAATTTCATATTCCAGGATATAACCTATTTAAATTTGACAGAGTAGGAAGGAGAGGGGGCGGTGTAGCAGTGTATATCAGGGTGTCATTAAAAAGCTGCAATAAATCAAACATTAAAACAAATAGCGACAATGAAAGTATTTGGGTAGAGATTGGTGTGGGCAATGAGTCCGTAGTCATTGGTGTTATATATAGACCACCTAATTTGAGTAGGAACGATGGTAAATTGCTATGGGAGGAAATAAAGAAGGCATCTGATAGAAACAATGTATGTATTCTAGGCGATTTCAACATTTCAGGCATAGATTGGAAAAATCAACTTAGCGATAATGAATCTGAAGATTTTCTAGAAGTAGTACAAGATAGTTTTTTATATCAATTCATAAACTCGCCCACTAGAGGAAATAATATCCTCGATTTAGTTCTCAGTAATAATGAAAATCTAGTAAAAGATGTTGGGATTGGAGACGAACAAGGAAACAGTGATCATAAAGCCATATATTTTAACATAATATGGAATGGCAGGAAGAAGGAAAATTCGGCCTTGATCCCGGATTTTAGGAAGGCTAATTACGGTAGCTTAAGGAGAGACTTAAGGGATGACCCTATGGTCAAAAGATTAATCCCCCCCACACCTCCGGAAACTGTCAACTTAGGACGGGAGAACCCCGAATTTAATTTAGCAGCTACTTATGAACAATTTATTGCGACAATCCATAATGCTCAAAATAAACACATCCCTAAAAGAAAATTCAGATCGATACAGAACAAACCAAAATGGATGAATAATAGACTCTTAGATCTTCTAGGGAAAAAGAAAGGAGTATATAGAAAAGTTAAGAAAGGCGAAAATCACTTACTTGGTTACTATCAGAACCTAACAAGACAGGTAAAAACAGAAATTAGGAAAGCAAAGAGAAATTATGAAATCAAGGTAGCAAACGAATCGAAAAATAACCCCAAAGCTTTTTATCAACTGTATAAATCAAAGGTTAGAGATACAATAGGTCCCCTTAAAACTACGACAGGAGAAATGACTGATGATGAGTTAGAAATGTGTAGTACGTTAAATAGTCATTTTCGCTCTGTATTCACAAATGAAAACCTAGCACAGTTTCCAGAAGTTCATAAGGTATATAACGACAGTATAGAAAATATGTTGATGAATATCAATATTACTAGTAACGAGGTGTTTAATGAAATTAACAAACTGAAGCCTCATAAATCGCCTGGTCCAGACGAGGTATATGCTAGAATATTAAAAGAATGTAGAGATGAGTTGAGTAATCCATTAGCAGTTATATTTAATAAGTCATTAGAATCGGGCCTAGTGCCAGAAGCTTGGAAACTTGCAAATGTAGTTCCGATTTTCAAAAAAGGTGATAAATCAATTGCATCAAATTACCATCCCATTAGTCTCACGTCAATCATAGACAAGTTGCTGGAGTCAATTATTGCTACGAAAATCAGAAGCCACCTTGAAAGATTCAACTTAATTCATTCTTTTCAGCACGGGTTCACCCAGGGACGTTCTTGTCTCACAAATTTGCTTAGCTTTTTCTCAGAAGTATATGAAGCGGTAGATAATGATAAGTCATATGATATAATTTATTTAGATTTCAGTAAAGCATTCGATTGAGTCCCTCATGAGAGATTGATAAGGAAGGTAGAAGCACATGGAATAGGTGGATCATTATTAAAATGGATTAGGTCATGGTTAACTGGTAGGAAACAAAGAGTCAGCATAAATGGATTTAAGTCAGACTGGGGTGCGGTCAAAAGCGGAGTTCCCCAGGGATCTGTATTAGGCCCCCTGCTGTTTGTTATATTCATTAATGATCTTGATTTAGGCATAACTAGTAGGATTAGTAAATTTGCAGATGATACCAAAATGGGGAGAGTGATAAATTCAGACAGTGACTTTGAACACCTTCAAAGAGATCTAGATACCTTACATGAGTGGTCAGTAGACTGGCAAATGAATTTTAATACTGATAAATGCAAGGTACTACAGATAGGAGAGACGAATACAAACGTTAAGTATAAACTAGGTAACACGGAAATAGAAAACTCAGATTGTGAAAAAGATCTAGGTGTATTTGTTAGCACCGACTTGAAACCTAGAAAACAATGTATTAGCGTTCGCAACAAGGCAAACAGGATTCTTGGGTTCATATCTAGGAGTGTGAGTAACAGAACTGCTGACGTTATCTTGAAACTTTACCTAGCATTAGTGAGGCCACACATGGATTATGCGGTTCAATTCTGGTGTCCTTATTATAGAATGGACATAGATTCGTTGGAGAGAGTACAAAGAAGAATGACAAAAATGATCCATAATATTAGAAACCTTCCATATGAAGAAAGACTGAAAAGCTTAGGCTTGCATTCATTAGAGAGGCGTAGAGTTAGGGGAGATATGATAGAGGTATTCAAGTGGGTAAGTGGGATTAACAAGGGTAAATTGGAAGATGTTCTGAAGCTCAGTAATAACGAAATAACTAGAACAAATGGCTTTAAATTGGATAAATTCCGATTCAGAAAGGATATAGGCAAGCACTGGTTTGGTAATAGAGTTGTGGCTATGTGGAATAGGCTACCGAGTGCTATAGTAGGATCGGGGACGCTAGGGAGCTTCAAGACGAAGTTGGATAGGCACATGGAAGTGCTGGGATGGGTGTGAAAGGGATCTGTCCTGTATGGGCCAGTCGGCCTCCTGCAGTATCCCACTTTCTTATGTTCTTATGTTCATGTTTTGTAAGGTCACCCTGTTTACACAAGCCTCTCTCAGTCATAAGAACATAAGAATGGAGGAAACTGCAGCGAGCCTATTGGCCCATACTGGCAATCCCATTTACACCCAACCCTTATTGCTCACATATCCATCCAACCTATGTTTGAAGCTATCCAGCGTATTCGAGTTAATGATGATGTTTGGTAACTTGTTCCACTTATCCATTTCTCTATTTCAAAACCATATGTTTACCTATTTCGCGCCTAAATATAAATTTTTCTAATTTAAAACCATTGTTATGAGTTCGCTCCTGGTTGGATAGTTTGAGTACTTTTATAATGTCCCCTTTGCTGAGCCCTGACTCCCACTGCAGTATCCTCCACCCCCGTACTCATATGTTCTCCTTGCAGTTTAAGGACTTCGACATCTTTTGAACTGCCCTCTCGAGAGAGTCAGCCAGGGTTGCCACCCCATCCCTAGCATAAACGTCCCTTCTGCCGTAAAAGTTGTCCCAGTTTTTAATGAATGGGACTGAATGGGACTTGCAATATCTGTCATGACGGCCGTTAAACCCAACTGCCCTTGAACTTATCAAGAAGCTCCTCACTCCTACACCGGCCAATATCATTACCTCCTGCACTGAGGCAGATAATGAATTTGTTTCCATTACTAGACACCCCTCAAGGGGGAGTATTGAATCCAATGTTATTTAATGTGTTAATGAACAACATAGCCTCGCAAAAATATCCTAAAGGAGTTGTAACCATCATTTATGAAGATAACATCTCATTTCAAAGAAACTTTGTCAAAAATTTGCAAATTGCTTTACAAAATTTTAGTGCTCTTTCTCAAAATATGGGCTTAGTTATCAATGAAGAAAAAACAATTAGGAATATAAAGGAAGAGGAACTGAATCTCTTTTTCTAAATGATAAGAATATTGAGAAAGTGTCAAAATATAAATATTTAGGACTGTAAATTGGCTTTACTAGTGAGAGTAAAGAGGCAAAAATATATCATGTCCTCACTCAATGTAGAGCAAGATTACAGCCCCTGAAGGCTCTAGCGTGTTGTGGTAAAGGAGCTGGGGTACCCATACTAAGAATGATGTATATTTCTACCATAAGATCACTTACAGAATATGGCAGTGAGGAAATAAGCAAAACATTGAACAGCTACTTCTTATCAGTTTTCACAGAGGAAATTCGCAATGAAATTCCAGAGGTGGAACTGATATTTAAGGGAAAGGAAGAAGAGAAATTAAAGAATATCACTATCAGAAAAGAGGATGTTCTTAAGAAGATAAACAAACTAAAGAAGACAAAATCCCCAGGGCCGGATGAAATTTTCCCTCGAGTTTTGAAAGAGTGTAGGGAACAGATTAGCGGACCCCTCGTAAACTTATTTACAAAATCATTAGACACCGGAGTTGTGCCAGACTTGTGGAAACAGGCAAATGTAGTACCCATATTCAAAAAGGGAGACAGAGCATCAGCGTCAAATTACCGGCCGATCAGTTTGACGTCAGTAGTGGGGAAATTTCTTGAATCAATTATAGCAGATAACATCCGATCGCATTTAGAGAAAAGCAAATTAATCTACGACTCTCAACATGGGTTTACAAAGGGAAAATCTTGTCTAACAAATCTGCTGACATTTTTTAGGAAAGTCATCGAGGTAGTAGATAATGACGAAAATTACGATGTTATTTACTTAGACTTTAGCAAAGCATTTGACAGAGTACCGCATCAGAGGCTTCTCAGAAAAATTAAGGCTCATGGTATCGAGGGGAAAGTTTTAAATTGGATAAAATCATGGCTCACCGATAGAACGCAGAGGGTCAGCATAGATGGTGTTAAATCTGAGTGGGGTCGTGTAACCAGTGGGGTTCCCCAGGGGTCAGTACTAGGCCCACTCTTGTTCATAATCTTCATTAACGATCTAGATACTGGGATCAGCAGTGACAAAAGCAAGTTTGCGGATGAAACCAAAATAGGGCGGCAGATTAATTCAGGGCAGGATGCAAATCCATTACAGGAGGATCTAAATAAACTGCAGGGTGGTCTGAAAAATGGCAAATGAATTTCAACACCAGCAAGTGCAGCGTACTTAATATTGGAAGAACAAATACTGTCAATGTATACAGCCTTAACAACATCAACCTAGAGAAGTCGAACTTGTGAAAGAGACATAGGGGTATTTGTAAGCCCGGACCTACGGCCTAGAAAATAGTGCGTTAATGTTCGAAATAAGGCAAACAGAGTATTGGGTTTTATATCTAGATTTGTAAGTAACAAGAGTGCAGAGGTCTTATTGCAGCTATGTCTTGCGCTAGTCAGGTCGCACCTCGATTATGCGGTTCAGTTCTGGTGTCCTTATTATAGAATGGATATCAATTCACTAGAGTCGGTGCAGCGAAGAATGACGAAAATGATTCCGGGACTTAGAAACCCTCCATATCAGGATAGGTTAAAGAAACTAAACTTGCATTCCCTAGATAGACGAAGAGTGCGGGGAGATATGATAGAAGTATTCAAGTGGGTGAAGGGAATCAATAAAGGGGATATAGATAAAGTTCTTATAATATCCGAGCAGGATAGGACTCGGAACAACGGATTCAAGTTGGATGAGTTTAGGTTTAGGAGGGAGATAGGAAGGAACTGGTTTACAAATTGGGTGGTGGACGAGTGGAACAAGCTTAGCAACTTTGTAGTAAGTGCTGGAACGCTGAAAAGTTTCATGGATGATAGAGACTGGTAGTAACTCTCGACAGGAGCTGCGATGCAGAGGCCAACCGGCCTATTGCAGACTCCTTATTTTCTTATGTCCTTATGCTCTACTGGTGAAGGAAGGCTACGGAAGCTTAAGATCATGCAAAATGAAGCAAAGAGAATAATTTTAAGATGCCAAAAAATGCAATGATTGAAATAATGAAAATGGAACTAGGGTTACAGAACGTTTCACAGAGGGTCAATGAAATTAATAATTGCAGCAGTTCGATTAATGAGAGGGGGGTATATTTGTACAGGGTATAAATGATGACTTAAAAAATAAAATGACCTTCTGGAGGCAAGGCAAGAGAGGATACATGAATGGATTAATAAATATTATTAAAAGATATAATCTGACAGACTGGTGTACAGCTGTTTAGAAAAATTGTAAGGGTCCACCCTCGGAAGAACGGGAGGTAGAGTTAGACATAGTGCCTCTCACAATGAAGAAGTCATTACATGAACCAGGACAGTTAAGGGCTTTATATGGGAATAAGATTAGTAATTTGCCTAAAATAAAGTCCTTGCATGTATATTGTGACGGTTCAGTTGTGTCACGTGGCACGGCAGGGTGTGGGATCCTTATAAGACAGTACACAGAACAAGGTACTAATGACACCAAAATTGGACTCCGGTTGAGCAATTTTATATCATCAACACAAGCCGAGTTATATGCAATGTTAGTATGATTGGAAAATGTTGTAAAGTGGATTAAAGATGCATAATTTTTTGTTGATAGTAGGGCAGCTTTGGATTCTTTGAACAGTGGGAGTCCAGTCTTTGAACACATTATTGGTTCATATAGAAAATTAGTAAATACAATAAGGAAAAAGG
>CAUDMG010001554.1:70000-171460 GCA_958450375.1 Homarus gammarus | reverse complement strand
TATATGGCAGTCGTTAATAAATAATCTTGGCCCTCTTGGTCGTTGAACAGGCCCCACCACTCGGCTATAAATCTGACAATGGGTCTTGCAGATAATTTACGATTTGATAAACAGCAACGCCAACAAGAAGTAATAACTAGGGAGGGGAAATAAAATATAAGAACATAAGTTTCACTCATTAACCAATACTACTCAAAAGAACTTGGGAATGTATTTAAACTCATTATTATGGGATTTGATTCCAACATCATAATTCTCATAATTTATAATGTGCATAGAATAGGTTTAAGATCCTACTTAAACAAACAAAGAAATAAATAAGGGATTTGTGGAGATAATAGACTCATGAATCTGGATAGTAAAGCCTAAAAGAAAAAGTCAATCAATTCTATATTTATGCTAATAAAACCCCCAATGTGAGGCTCTGTCATTTATTGACAAGTTAAGTACAGTATTACCGGAGTCAGTGTTTATAGGTTTAAGAGCGGACAACAACACAGGCTGCCACGTCATATTTTGGGGCAGATTGTTTACAGTAAATAGTTAATTTCTCTGTGTCAAAGGGCGTGGAGACATCATTTTAGTGTCACATGATCAGTTCTTCACCGTGTTTTACCCCATACTCTCCGTCATCTTTCATGCCCTGCCCATTACAGGTGATTTATGTTCATAGAGAAGAGATAAAAAAATACTGGTATTTATAATTAAAATAAAATGATGTGTTAATTTTTATTAGTTAATATGATATTATGTCATTTGTTGCCACCCAAAATTTTTTGATAATTTTATGGTTGCAATCAGTAGTTTTGATCATTCTAAAACACTTTTATTATATGGCATTTCTGTCACAAATTAAGTTCTGTATAAGTGAGATATTTTACATTTTAGTTGCTGGTTTGTTAACCAATCAGATCTTGGCATAGTCCATCTGTTAGGCTAGTATGGTTTAGATTAGGTTATATATTCTATGCTGGTGCAATCAATACAGTATACTTATATACTAATGCAAATTAATTACATACACTGTACACTCTTTTCCTATATGTTCGTAGGAAATGTCAAATTTTCCCCTAAAATCAAAACTTTTTAATTTCTAAATTTGTACCAAAAAATTGCAAACAATAGAATCAAATCTATATAACATTTTACATCCATCAAGCATAATTTCAACTTCCAAATGCTTGGTGGTAACAAGTGAAATTTTACCATTAATACTACATCATTCACAGAACAACTGTGGATAATATGAATCAAATATAAACACAGTCCTCTTGTACTAAGGGACTCCACCACCACTACCCAGTACAAGTTATGAAGGTGTTATTTGACTGTGCTGGCTGGGCAAATATCCAAAGGGTATTTGACCGTTAACTGCGGTGATTGTCTATGATTTTACTACGATTTTAATGGGATTGTGGACAGGATGGCTGTGGGCATTATTACACTAGTCATTACATAATAACTTAAATGTTAAATGCTTAATCATTATCTCCCTTAATTATCTTCTGATACTCCAAGATGTCCCACTTCTCTTATGGACATATAATGGTGTAGGTTGAATTGGGTTAGGTTAGATAAACATTTTTTAGTCTATACCTAAACTGTATCATAACTGTTAAACGTTGAGCTGTTGGTTAATAGATTTATAATTTAATCATGTTCTATCTTCCTTTACGTGTTCCTATCTCTACTGTGTTACAATAGTTTAAAGTTATCAATAAAATAATATGTAGTATATTCTGGGGCCACAAGAACCTTAGAACCTTCAAAATATTATATTATATTTGTAATTTGTTAGTCAAATTGAAACAAATTGATACAGTAAAACCATTCATAAATATATTGAACAATAATTACTCACATACATTAATATGATATATAAGTGAGGGTAAAATAGTGCTATAAGCCGTGCCTACCTGTTGCTCCTGCCAGCAGACCAACACCCACATACACACAGCAAGTCTCTTACCTTGTCCAATATGTCCTCACAACTATTATAAGGCTCTCTCTCTCTTACACCACCATAATCCCTGCACACTTATCATTCATAGTAAAACACAAATGAGTCCTCACAATACAATATTACACCAATACAAACCAATTTTCTTCAGAATATTTTTCGATGCTGTGTTTGCATGGAGGAGGGCATGGCACACCACACCCTTCTTCCCAACCACACACTCTTCCTCCTAACCACTCCCTCTTCCTCCCATCCACACACCCAAAAGGTTGGGTGGATGGGAAGGGAGTTGGGATGGGTAGGTATGTGAGTTGGGTGGGAGGGAGGGGGGGTGGGTTGGTGGGTGGGGTGTTTGGGAGGGAGTGTTGGGTATAAGGAAAGGTGTGAGAGAGGGTGTGTGTGGGAGGTCCTCCCATACACACACCCTCACTCCCATCCATACACTCACCCTCTCTCACACACCCAACCTCCCACCTTTAATGTGCGTGGATGGGACTAAGGTTTTCTCATTTCTTTCAGATTGTGCGCCTCCGAGGTGAATGTCTGACTGAAGTGAACGTGTGGCTGGTCGAGAACTCCTCCAAACAGGTAAAGTACTTATGACAATATATAATGTCTATATGCAAGTATTTATGAATGTTATGTTTTAAAGTTTTTTGTATTCCAGGTTTGTTTGTGTGGCTGACTGGACCTACTACAAGGTTCTTCTTGGAGGTAATAAATGTAAAGTTTTTCAAGTTATAGTTGATAGCACTAACAGCACCGTAGTTAGACGTAGAATACACAGTAGTAACTCCGCCTTGTTCAGTCGAACATGCCGGTCCCAAGCCCGGATAAAGGAGGAGGGCTACTGCAGTGTTATATCTACCAGCGCCACCTAACAAACTTACATTATAAATAGTTCTGAAAAAGGTAATGTGTTCTGTCAGCAACATAGAAAAAAATTACATATGTACTGTACATTGTGTACTATGTTTTTATATCTTTGTAGATAGGTAATACAAAATAAAGAATTGAATATACAGTATATTTTTTATTTTCATATGTATACACTACACTTTATTGCAATATACAATAACAGTCCAGAAGCTGATACAGAAATACAAAATATCCTTGGTCATATAGCCTGGTTTTATACCTGCACTGTCTAGGTACAGTATATATCAATTTACTGGCCATTCCTGCAGTCTTATGTTCTTAAACCTACATTACCAAATATTAGCACAGAAGAAAATCAGAGAAAACTAGTAATGATTGGCAACATCACTAGATATCTTTCTCCCGTGTCCCAAGAAATCACATTACAGTACCACTACCATTATTATTTCTCGGCAGATACATCAGTGATGGTGAGGCCGTCACATTACCAGCGGTTGTGGATTTCTCAATTCAACCTTTATATTGCAGACTCCACATAAGGTGAGTTTATTTCACTAGACCTTAAGGTTTTATAAAGTATCTTGTCAGGTTTTGGTCCTACACAAAATTTAGCTTTAGATAATAATGGAAGTCTTGTACTTTGTGAATAATTTTGCCCAGGCACAGTACAGATATATTTCTAAATTTATCCAAGTTACCAAGTCTTTAGGGGACGGGGTGGGGTGGTGGGGGGTTCACAAGTTGTTTATTACAATTTTACAAGATTTTTTCTTCTATATTTTCAGGTAAAACACTTCCATTCAGCAATTGGTGTGCAGTGTCCAGATTGTCAACATTTAGTAAGTAAAATTCTTACTGTACTTTACTTTCATTTACTGTATACATACAATACTTTCAAATTAATAGTATGTATGCAATAAAAAATGTTCTTTACGGTCATTGCCGATGAATTTCAAAATGAACACGAGACGCCCGTTCTCTCGGTAAGGTTGTCAAAATCCTTTGTCCGAGGCGTCTGTGACTTAAATGCATTGTTTGTGCCATCTGTGGGTATCTAGTAGTTTTGATTACATGTACCCAATAGGGCATCACATGGGCATTAGTTTGTAACAGTTGTACGTACAATGAATGGCACTTTGATGTCAATTGGTGATAATTATATGTAATTAATGTATATATCATGTTCTAAGTTACCCAGAAGCCATCATGTGGGTGTATCCAAGTTGATCACTTTAGTTCATGTTTCAGGTATAGTTTACAGTTCTACTGTACTTGTGGTTTATTTAGATCATTATCATTCAACTTCGGAATATGAAACGTAAAGTTTATTCAATATTTATTTATTTATTTTGTTATACACAGACATTGTAGGAGTACAAACCATTACAAACACCTCCCAGTGCAAGTGCCTCTACCAGTGCAAGTGCCTCTACCACTACAAAAGCCTCCTCCGGTGCAAACGCCTCCCCCGGTGCAAACGCCTCCCCCGGTACAAACGCCTCCCCCGGTACAAACGCCTCCCCCGGTACAAACGCCTCCCCCTGGTACAAACGCCTCCCCCTGGTACAAACGCCATCCCTCAACAAGCCACCAGAGGCCTTCCCACAATGAACAACAATTACATATTACACTTAATTTTACAAACCACTAAGAGAAATGGATCCGTGCGAGATATTCAAACCTCTCACAATCCGTTTGATTGATGTCCGTGTATCTCGTTGTACACCTTGCTGATACTTCACCTGTGGACGAAAAATATACACTATTATAAAATGGAAATTTTTTGCAACCACAACAAAACTGTGACTACCACTGTAGTTAATAATGCTACTGTACATAATGTATCTTGCTATTTTTAATACTTTGTGTGGCTTTAATCAAGGTTCACTCCTACAGTCTTGAATGCATTAGTACAGTACTTTAAGTATTTTCTCAAGTTTTGCTAAATTATAACAAAAATATTTCCGTAATACTTAACTTTCACAGTACACTATTCCTACAGTAGTGTACAGAACACCAATTCTGTTCTTTCTTAGTAAGGTGGTAGTCATCAAGGTGTGGGATGCTAGACAGTAGTGGTCACCTTGTTGTGTCTGGTCCATCTATCTTGTACACCAACCACCTGCAACATGATTATATTTGTTTTTAGATACTCTACATCTGAATTAAGTTATTTTATATCACAACCAATACACAATATTGAGGTTTACTTGTACTGTATGTTCTTAAATGCACTATTTTAAGTAATATATCAAGTTTTGCTAAATTATGTAAAAAAGGTTTCAGTAATACTTAACTTTTACATTACAGTACACTATTCTTACAGTAGTGTACAGAACACCAATTCTGTTCTTTCTTAGTAAGGTGGTAGTCATCAAGGTGTGGGATGCTGGACAGTAGTGGTCACCTTGTTGTGTCTGATCCATCTTTCTTGTACACCAACCACCTGCAACATGGTTTGGATTTAGATCAATCTTAATTAACCTTAATGTATTACTACCAATACACAACATTTACTCCAGAATTTCTTGGAATCTAAACTTGCATTCTTATATATATGTGATATATCCATACACTCAAACACCCTCCTATATCACCTTACACAGGAGCATTGTCCTTCTCACTTTTGGCTGCAGCAGTCTTCATCTAGGCATCATGCCTTCATAGTACATGCTATTTTTGGCATCACATTTTTAACATGCACTCCATTCACCATTGCTTGAGCACACCACCAACCATGCATGAGCGCCCCCACTGTACGAACGCCCGTCCACTATACAAGGCCCCCACCCCCACTGTACGAGGCACCCACCCCCACTGTACGAGCGCCCGTCCACTATACGAGGCCCCCACCCCCACTGTACGAGCGCCCGTCCACTATACGAGGCCCCCCCCCCCATTGTACGAGCGCCCCTGCACTGTACGAGCGCCCCTCCACCGCCCAATGCTCCTCCTTTCCAACCCTTCACACAAAGTAAGTCCCTCCTCTCGAGTCTTACTTCCAGTAGGTTTTGGGGATGGCCATACTAAGATACATAAGTAATTTACCTAAGAAGGCTGAAGTAACATGCTGGGTGTTACATCTTGCTCAAGGTGTCGGTCACTTCCTCTACATTGGCATTCACGTACGTCAGCTGTCACCTGCAACATGTTTAAAGTTGTAATTTATGTACAATGAAGATTAAACATACAATTTCCATCTACCACCAGACTACATGTACTTATACTGTCCCCAATTGTTTATTTAAATACCTTATCTACAAAAGATCTTATTTTAAGTTGCATTAGTGTTTTAGTTTTCTTGATACCTCAACAACTAACATTTACCACAACAATAGTATAGCCAATCATAACAAGCCTTCATCACCAATACTGCTACACTACTAAATCTCTCCACACTGCTTCATACACAACAGTTTACCACTGTTCACTTACTGAATCCTCCCACCCCTCAAGCCCCCTTAGGTATTCCCCTTGACAACTTGGTCACATTTAGCTTTAATGAAAAACTTTACCAACACACCTGCTCACCCCATATGCCAATACACAAGCCATATTGTCCCCCCCACCCTAATTACAACAAGCCACACCCACACAATGTTTAATGATTTCACAAGTCCCACAAGCTTCCCTTGCCTAAATAAAACTCAGTAAGTTGACTTTACCTGTTCTGGCATTTTAAGTTATTTCTCCTTAGGTTCAGTATGATGTTACTTCTGGCCAGCTTAACCTGAGGAGAAAGTCAGTACAGTACACGATTAGACTTTGAAAAGGAAACTGCAAAGTACGCAAGCTATTGATTATTAATAATTTAAACAAGTGAAATTTTTTCTAGCTTAACTTTCTGAATTCATGATCAGTTAACTTGTGGCAAATTTTAAGTTACATTCTTTAATATATTTGTTATCCAATATATAAACTATATAATAGGTAACTTAATATTAATTTGGGTTAGTCTAGATTAGTTACATTTAATCTATGTTAGGCTGATTAGGTTAGTTAATTTGTTAGTTAAAACCCACCTACTAACAACCAGCTTTACTTACTATTAATCACATTACTACTACTAATGCTCACTAATACTGTAACTAATAAGCATTTAGTCCTGTACATTTTTATAGCACTTTATTAAGCTTTCCCAAATCTCTACAGCTGATCTTAATTTGACTCCCAGCTCAGTTTATCTAGACAGTCCACACAGCTCTCCAGAGCCCATTGTAAAATTGCAGTTTCGTCGAATATGCCCTCGTAGTTTAGAAATTCGTTTATCCTGTGTATTTTGGGTCGATTCAATGAAATGTGGCCTTTATTTCCAGGGGAAAGCACCCTCTTTAGAATTATATCCCCCCCCCCCCCCCCCCAAAAAAAAAGCATGGAAATCTTTAAAACTCCTTTCTGACATTCTTTGCTCCCTGGTTAAAATGGTGTTAGAAATACTCCGATAAGGTGGTCTAAAGGTTGGGGATGGTTAAAAGTCAGGCGTGTACTGGCCGAAACTGCAATAATACCGAGCCCACACACACACAGTCCTCCAACACACACACACACACAGTCCTCCAACACACACACACACACACAGTCCTCCAACACACACACACACAGTCCTCCAACACACACACACACAGTCCTCCAACACACACACACACACAGTCCTCCAACACACACACACACACAGTCCTCCTCCAACACACACACAGTCCTCCTCCAACACACACAGTCCTCCTCCAACACACACAGTCCTCCTCCAACACACACAGTCCTCCTCCAACACACACAGTCCTCCTCCAACACACACAGTCCTCCTCCAACACACACAGTCCTCCTCCAACACACACAGTCCTCCTCCAACACACACAGTCCTCCAACACACACACACAGTCCTACAGAGCCCACCAACATGCACAGTCAGCCAGGTCCCACACACACCCTCCACTGCCCAGTGTAGGAGCACAGTGTTGAGTGGTTTATGGGCTGACCATAATAGCTAAGATAATATATAAGTAACTTAACTGATGAGGCTGAAGTAACATGCTGGGTGTTAAGTCTTGCTCAAGGTTCTGTCACTTCTCCATTGGCCTTCAAGTACACCAGCTGTCACCTGCAACATGCTTAAAGTTGTAATTCACGTAGAATGAAAATTAAACTTGCAACTTCCATCCACCACTACACCACGTGTACTCACTGTCCCCAACTGTTTACATAAACCATTACCTCCACACTAAAACTATAGCATTTTTAGATCTCATGGTGTTGTCCCGACCTCCGTAAAGTGTCTTTAGTGCAAGAACGAATGTAAGTGTCGCCAAGACCAACACTTGTGGTAACTCCAACGAGAACCAGGCCAATAAGGTAAGAAATAAGGGATTCCAACATATGGCGAGAGTCGGTTAGATTAGGTCCGGTTTATGTCTTTATTGGGTTTTCTTTTTTTGCATTTTTCATTCGCTGAACCAATATTTTTTTCGGGAAACGCCTCGCCAAAAAAATCTAAAAAACGACCAATTTCCGACGGAAATGGAAGTCATAACCGATCTAAACACAAATACGCTAATATTATTTTGTTTTACTTTCTAATTGTTGTGCTCATACAAATGGACCTTTTATCACCAGGAGACAACCAAGGAACCTCCAGGTTACGTTACGTTGTTAGGTTAGTTATGGTGCTTTTTGGTTGTTGACCAATGGGTTTTTCCGATTGTAAAATCCATGGTTGTCCACTTTTAAAAAATTACCAGGAACCTTAATGTTACGGGATTTAATATATACTGTATTCTGAAACGTCTCACCCTCTAGCCTAGCCTAGCCCCGCCCCCCTGCCTGCCTGCCTGCCTGCCCCGCCCCGGCTCCCTGCCTGCCTGCCCCGCCCCGCCCCGGCTCCCTGCCTGCCCCGCCCCGCCCCCTACCTCACCAAGCCCGGCTCCCTACCTCACCTCACCCCGCCCGGCTCCCTACCTCGCCTCGCCCCCTACCTCACCCCGCCCGGCTCCCTACCTCACCCCGCCCGGCTCCCTACCTCACCCCGCCCGGCTCCCTCCCTCACCTTGCCCGGCTCCCTCCCTTGCCTCGCCTCGCCTTACCCAGACCGGCTGGCTGCCTCGCTCCCTCCCTCCCTTCGTCCATCCCTCCCTACCTCGCCTCACCCCGCCCGACTCCCTACCTCGCCTCACCCCGCCCGGCTCCCTACCTCGCCTCGCCCCCTACCTCACCCCGCCCGGCTCCCTACCTCACCCCACCCCGCCCGGCTCCCTACCTCACCCCGCCCGGCTCCCTACCTCGCCTCGCCCCCTACCTCACCCCGCCCGGCTCCCTACCTCGCCTCACCCCGCCCGGCTCCCTACCTCACCCCGCCCGGCTCCCTACCTCGCCTCGCCCCCTACCTCACCCCGCCCGGCTCCCTACCTCACCCCGCCCGGCTCCCTCCCTCGCCCCACCCCGCCCGGCTCCCTCCCTCGCCCCACCCCGCCCGGCTCCCTCCCTCGCCCCACCCCGCCCGGCTCCCTCCCTCGCCCCACCCCGCCCGGCTCCCTCCCTCCCTCGCCTCACCCCGCCCGGCTCCCTCCCTCCCTCGCCCCACCCCGCCCGGCTAGAACCCGTAATAAATTGTTTCAACTCCCAGAAATCGTAAGCAAAGAACTAGCCAGTAAAAATACATGTTAATTCCGCCAAAAATACTTCTATTTGTGTTAAATCTAGTGAATGCGGCGCAGTTGTCAATGGTGAATACAGTGGTGGTGATGAACTGCGCAGTTGTTGAGTTATGACCACCCGGCTCCCCCATGAGTGTGTTGGGCTTAGAAGCAAGAAATAAAAAATAAATAAAACGGTAATCTAACCCAATCTGGTCATTGTACTCACTTACTGGTTAATTATTACCTAAATACTGATGAACGGTTTACGCTCGTTACTCACTACCGGCTCATAGTTTAGGCTCGTTTGTCATGACTCATTTGGCGGTATATTTGACTAAAACATTAAGAAATTACTGGTTAGACGTTAGAGAGCCACTTAATATAATACTAATGTATTTGTTTAAGCTGCACAGTAGGTACCAGTGACCCTATGAACTGCAACAACCGGCCGTCAAGGTGTGGCCTTAAATCATCATTTATTACGCCATAATTAAGTATATTAAACACTACCCAAAAGAATAACCATTTCTCTTGGCCATTTGGACTGTAGGCAGTCGGGCAAAAAATGTACACGTATATAAAGGAGACTAGAGGAGCGGCGCTTACCTGGCTGTCAGCTGCAGTCAGTGAGTGGCGAGTGGTCGGCGAGGGAAGAGACGAAGGCGAGTTAGTCGAGGCCTTATATGTCAAGGTTCACAGTGACGTCACCAAGCTTCACTGTATCAATTTTTTGCTTCATTGAAGCATTTGAAGCTTCGAACTTGTATATACGTTAAAATACGTAAAAACGTCAAATTTGTGGCCCGATTTAACTTTTCATTAACTTTAAGGGAATAATACAACAAAAACAGTGTCCCAGAAGGAAAAGAAAAGCAAAAACAAAGCAAAACGGCTCTGTGAGCGGCAGTTTTTGGAGTAACTATTATATTTAATCACAGAAAACGGAGCAGATATTTAATGACAGAAAACGGAGCAGGAGTAACTATTATATTTAATAACAAAATGGAGGGGTAACTATTATATTTAATAACAAAACGGAGGGGTAACTATTATATTTAATAACAAAATGGAGGGGTAACTATTATATTTAATCACACAAAACGGAGCAGGGGTAACTATTATATTTAATCAGTGTTCAGTCGCAGCCAATATATTAAATATTGACCTCATAGATAATTTTTATAATTTTTCTATTAAATTTGTTTATATCTTGACAGTCTTGGTCTGTCCTTCACTGTCGCCAACAGTATTGAAGTAGTTGGGTTGGTTGGTGAACCATTAGCTCTGAGGGTGCAGTACCAGGCCGGTCTCAGTCAGGCCAAGTTATTCTATTTCATGTTTTCTTGGGCCTTTATATGTTAGGGGAGTCCCTCCATGACCCTTGTGTCACTAGAAGGATGATCCCCATCTTTTGTGTTTCCAGTTTTTATTATAGTTTTGGTAATATTGGATATTTTTGTTATTTCTGCATATATTTCTTTTTTTATTTAGTTTATTTTGTATTTGCTAATTACTAGTTAAAATAAATAAAAATTTACCAATTGTTCACTCAATTATTTAAATAAATTTATAAGCATTTAATATTTAAGAGTGTGTCACTTTGTTAAGGGAAACTATGTCAAGTCCTGTAAGTGTATTTTACTCTCCTCTTGGTCACAGATCGTCTTGTTACTTCACACTCTAGTGCCTCTTGAGTTATTCTAAAGGTATAAACTATATTTACTGTGTTATTACCGTACATATGGTGGTCCTCAGTCCACATTCCTGCCACTAGGGTCCAGGTACAGGGTGTATTAATATACCTTCTCAGTGGAAACTTTTCTTTTTTTACACACACTGTACTGTACGTCGCCGCTCTTCAGTGACTACATCACAACACATTCACGTAAATAGTTCTCAGTTAAATCAGTCGTTGTAAACAAGGAAATAAATAACTTTCTCCTATTATAACTGACTTGTAACTCACCCTGTTAAAGATACATTTATTAACATCAGTTGTATCATTAATGAGGGACATCTGTACTGTACTGTACATCAGTTGTATCATTAATGAGGGACATCTGTACTGTACTGTACTGTACATCAGTTGTACCATTAATGAGGGTCATCTGTACTGTTCTGTACTTCAGTTGCAACATTAATGAGACATCTGTACTGTACTGTACATCAATTGTAACATTAATGAGGGACATCTGTACTGTACTGTACATCAGTTGTATCATTAATGAGGGACATCTGTACTGTACTGTACTTCAGTTGTACCATTAATGAGGGTCATCTGTACTGTTCTGTACTTCAGTTGCAACATTAATGAGACATCTGTACTGTACTGTACATCAATTGTAACATTAATGAGGGACATCTGTACTGTACTGTACTGTACTTCAGTTGTACCATTAATGAGGGTCATCTGTACTGTTCTGTACTTCAGTTGCAACATTAATGAGACATCTGTACTGTACTGTACATCAATTGTAACATTAATGAGAGACATCTGTACTGT
This sequence comes from Homarus gammarus, assembly GCA_958450375.1. Classification (NCBI taxonomy): domain Eukaryota; kingdom Metazoa; phylum Arthropoda; class Malacostraca; order Decapoda; family Nephropidae; genus Homarus; species Homarus gammarus. The sequence continues at coordinate 159,489 of CAUDMG010001554.1, read as the reverse complement.
ACTGTACTGTACTTCAGTTGTACCATTAATGATGGTCATTTATACTGTTCTGTACTGTACGTCAGTTGTAACATTAATGAGGGACATCTGTACTGTGCATCAGTTGTACCATTAACGAGGGACTACTGTACTGAACTGTACTATACTGCACTGTTCTGTACTGTGCTGTTCTGTGCTGTGCAGTACTGTGCTGTACTGAACTGTTCTGGACTGTACTGTACTGAACTGTACTATACTGTACTGTACATCAGTTGTAACATTAATGAGAGACATCTGTACTGTACTGTAGTGTACTTCAGTTGTACCATTAATGAGGGTCATTTATACTGTTCTGTACTGTATGTCAGTTGTAACATTAATGAGGGACATCTGTACTGTACATCAGTTGTACCATTAACGAGGGACATCTGTACTGTACTGTATGTCAGTTGTAACATTAATGAGGGACATCTGTACTGTACTGTACATCAGTTGTAACATTAATGAGACACATTGTACTGTACTGTACTGTACTTCAGTTGCAACATTAATGAGACATCTGTACTGTACTGTACTGTACTGTACATCAGTTGTAACATTAATGAGACATTGTACTGTACTGTACATCAGTTGTAACATTAATGAGGGACATCTGTACTGTACTGTACTGTACTGTTCTGTACTGTGCTATACTGTACTGTACATCAGTTGTAGCATTAATGAGAGACATCTGTACTGTAGTGTACTGTGCTATACTGTACTGTACATCAGTTGGAGCATTAATGAGACATCTGTACTGTACATCAGTTGTAGCATTAATGAGAGACATCTGTACTGTACATCAGTTGGAGCATTAATGAGACATCTATACTGTACTGTACATCAATTGTAGCATTAATGAGAGACATCTGTACTGTACATCATTTGTAACATTAATGAGGGACATCTGTACTGTACTGTTCTGTACTGTGCTATACTGTACTGTACATCAGTTGAAGCATTAATGAGGGACATCTGTACTGTACTGTACATCAGTTGTAGTATTAATGATGGACATCTGTACTGTACTGTTCTGTACTGTGCTATACTGTACTGTACATCAGTTGAAGCATTAATGAGAGACATCTGTACTGTACATCAGTTGGAGCATTAATGAGACATCTATACTGTACTGTTCTGTACTGTGCTATACTGTACTGTACATCAGTTGAAGCATTAATGAGGGACATCTGTACTGTACTGTACATCAGTTGTAGTATTAATGATGGACATCTGTACTGTACTGTACATCAGATGTACCATTAATAATGGCGTTACAGCTCCATTTATTTCTATAAATTGAAGGGTAAAGTCTACATATCTCCCTTAATATTGATGTAATTGATCTGAAATTCATTATGAGCAAAGAAACCTTAGCTTAAAGTGCCACTTTGTTCAATGTTCTTATGAATGCAGCAGATGAGTGCTAACAGGCATTAGTCGATCCATAGTTTACCGTGATGAGGTGTATCAAGTGAAACAAGTATATGGAGCAAGTAACAACATCACTACATTATAAGATGTTGTAACTGATAGACTAAGGTTAGGATATAAGTACCTCTGGCAGTATGTTCCTCAAGCAGATGTGAACAACACTAATGTAAAGTGTGTGGCCAGACATATGGCCACACACTCTGGCAGTATGTCCCTCAGGCAGATGTGAACAACACTAAATGTGAAGTGTGAGGCCAGACATATGGCCACACACTCCAAAACTACATCCTTGACTGTGTGAAGATAGAACCTGAATATTAACCCCCAAGTGCAGTACAGAACAGTACAGTATAATATGGATCAGTACAGAACAGAACAGAACAGAACAGTACAGAACAGAACAGAACAGTCCAGTACAGTACAGAACAGTACAGTACAGAACAGTACAGTAGTCCCTCATTAATGCTGCAACTGACATACAGTACAATACAATACAGTACAGTACTGTATAATATAGATCAGTACAGTACAGGGTTAAAGCTTCACATATAACAAAGACAATGTTGAAACTTGGTCAAACAAACACTAAAACAGTCACCAGGAAAGTGATCTGGACAATAAATACTGACTCCAGTTTACTGTATACACAATGTAATAAACTAGTGACCCAAATTTATATAAAATACTCGTCTCTATGAGTTATTGGCAGTCACCTTCAACCCTTACCATCATGTTATTTAATAATATTCTATCTAGACTCATTTCCAGCAATAATTACGGTCATAAAACAGTAAATTATCATAAATATTACCTTGGCTCCTCCCCGGGCGTCGTCCACACCAATCTAACATTTTGCTCTCAACTCAAAATATAAACCAGCCATGGAATCTTCTGCTCATTAAATTCCATGAATCCAAAAACCTATTATTTTAATGATTCTTTACTCGTAATGAATTTTAGGGCAATTACAGCAACATTAATTCAAGATATCCACATACAGTATCTGAAGACCAGCCATTACTGTACACATGTTCTACAATATTGGGGTTAAAATAAAATATTCAGCAATAGTTTAAATACTTATATGTCATTCTGTAAGATATTAATGTTTGTGGCACATCATGGCCAAACATAAAGTGTATACAGGCAGTCCCTGAGTTACGACCGTCCGACTTACCATCACCCGCACTTATGAACGGGATCACATTCACTGCAATTTTTTTTAATTAAAATCCCAATTTTTTCATTAGTTTATAATTACATATTGTTTAACATCACTTTATTTACATTATTTTTTATATATGGGATATTATTGTTGTTTTGTATGGGCTTTAACCTAACCTAAACTATGGGTCCAGGAACTTATCCCTGTTGTAAGTTGGGGACAGCCTGTATTAACATAAAACTCTATATTCATGTCCACAAAATTAATGCCATTCTTGTAGCAATCATTTTTTAAACACCATTGTTAGATAAACACATGCCAGTACTATTAGGAAAAGTTGTATATAAGAACAGCAAATATCTAAATACTGTTTGTTAATTTAAACAAGTCTTCTGCTTGACATGATTAAAAAACAAATTTTAACCCAGAGTTTGACATTTCAGCATTGGCTACTTTAAGAAAATGCCTGCCCAAGGATGAATTTATATATAACCAAGAAGAGTTACCTAACTAAGGTACAAGATGCTAACTGAACAAGTTAAGAGGTGTTAAAGTTCATCTGCCCCATAACACCAGGTACTATATATGAACCCTAACCATTATTTACCAGACAATGGTACCATATATCTGTAAGTGATGAAAGAATATATTTAAAACATGAATCAAAACTACCAACCATTTTAGTCAAGATAAAACATCAAAATATCTCGTCAGAGTTGAGCAAAACTTATCAAATATTTACGTACAATTTCAAGAGAGATTGAAGAGTTTCCGTGAGATAATGACAACTCCTTGACTATAACAAATGGTCTACCACCACTGTACTACTTTACCAAGATGATTTACTACCCGTGTTAATGTACGTACTTGTGATAAAACTTACGTCACGTGTAAATAAAGACACGAATACGTTTGATACAACTAGTGATGCACAAATTATAGTAAATGAGAGCTCATCAATGTTCAACACAACTTATCCAGTAAAGATGAAATTTTAAGCACATAGATGATAAGTTTAACCATTGCTTACTACTGTACTGTAAACAACATTATTATTATGAGTGATATTTAACCAACACCAAATGTCTACACTAAGGCCATGGTAGAAGAAATTTACATCTTAAGAGCAGATAATTATAACTTGTGCTTAATATCTATAAAAGTGGCATTTGTCACTTGTCTTTATTTCTGCTACATTCATGGAGTTTGTTCAAGTGGTTTTATATTGATGTATATCACTGTATTCAAGTTTATGTGGCACATTTACCTTCTGTTAAAGTCATTCAAACATTTATTGAATTCTGTTTTTTTCATGCACAAGTTTATGACGTTTGAGATGACCCTTGCGTGAGAAACATTTCCCACATTCCTCACATTCAAACTTCTTTATACCATTGTGTACAAGAATGTGAGTCATGAGAATACCCTTCCGGGAGAAACATTTCCCACATTCCTCACATTCAAACTCCTTTAAACCATTGTGTACAAGTAAATGTGTCTGAAGAGTAGACTTTAAGCCAAACTGTTTGCCACATTCCTCACATTCAAACTCCTTTATACCATTGTGTCCAAGAATGTGTGTCTTGAGAGTACCCTTCCGGGAGAAACATTTCCCACATTCCCCACATTCAAACTTCTTTATACCATTGTGTACAAGACTGTGTATCTTGAGATAAACCTTCAGGGAAAAACATTTCCCACATTCCCCACATTCAAACTCCTTCACACCATTGTGTCCTAGAATGTGTGTCTTGAGAGTACCCTTCTGGGAGAAACATTTCCCACATTCTTCACATTCAAACTCCTTTATACCATTGTGTACAAGAATGTGTTTCTTTAGAGTACTCTTCAGGGAGAAACATTTCCCACATTCCTCACATTCAAACTCCTTCATACCATTGTGTACAAGAATGTGTGTCTTGAGAGTACCCTTCCGGGAGAAACATTTCCCACATTCCTCACATTCAAACTCCTTCACACCATTGTGTACAAGAATGTGTGTATTGAGAGAACTCTTCAGGGAGAAACATTTTCCACATTTCTCACATTCAAACTCCTTCACACCATTGTGTCCTAGAATGTGTGTCTTGAGAGTACCCTTCTGGGAGAAACATTTCCCACATTCCTCACATTCAAACTCCTTTATACCATTGTGTACAAGAATGTGTTTCTTGAGAGTACTCTTCCAGGAGAAACATTTCCCACATTCCTCACATTCAAACTCCTTCACACCATTGTGTACAAGAATGTGTCTCTTGAGATTACTCTTCCAGGAGAAACATTTCCCACATTCCTCACAGGAGAACTTTTTATCTCTGCTTGACATTGTGAACTTCTTCTTAGTTACACTTGGTCTTGAGATGTGACATCACAGTATCTGAAACAAAATATTTTGCCTTAGATAATATTCTTATAAAAGTACAATTTATAAATGAAAACTACAAGTGACTAAATCAATTTGTGTAAAATAAGAGTAAAAATAATTTAAAAGTATAAAATAAAAAGGTTATATTAATCTACACCACAAAGATGAGGGAAAACCAGCTTTTTGAAGTGACAGATTGTATGAGTATGGAAACACAGAAGGCAGAGCATTCAACAGTGTGAGGAAAGAAGGAGGTACTATAATGGGTTATTATAGTGTTACCCACATCCACAGAGAGACAGTTTGGCTGTGTGAGTAAAGAAGGATGTACTATAACGGGTTATTATAGTGTGACTCACATCCACACAGACACAGTTTGGCTGTGTGAGTAAAGAAGGATGCACTATAACGGGTTATTATAGTGTGACCCACATCCACACAGACACAGTTTGGCTATGTGAGTAAAGAAGGATGCACTATAACGGGTTATTATAGTGTGACCCACATCCACACAGACACAGTTTGGCTGTGTGAGTAAAGAAGGATGTACTATAATGGGTTATTATAGTGTGACCCACATCCACACAGACACAGTTTGGCTGTGTGAGTAAAGAAGGATGTATACTATAACGGGTCAAAAGAACATAAGAACATAAGGGGTCTGCAATAGGCCGGTTGGCATGTGCATGGCAGCTCCTGTCGAGAGTTAATACCACTCTCTATCATCCATGAATCTATCCAGCCTCCTTTTAAAACTTTCCAGAGTTCCAGCACTTACTACAAAGTTGCTAAGCTTGTTCCACTCGTCCACCACCCTATTTGTGAACCAGTTCCTTCCTATCTCCCTCCTAAACCTAAACTTATCCAACTTAAATCCGTTGCTCCGAATCCTATCCTGCTCGGATATTATAAGAACTTTATCTATATCCCCTTTATTGATTCCTTTCACCCACTTAAATACTTCTATCATATCTCCCCGCACTCTTCGTCTTTCTAGGGAATGCAAGTTAAGTTTCTTTAACCTATCCTGATATGGAAGGTTTCTAAGTCCCGGAATCATTTTCGTCATTCTTCGCTGCACCGACTCTAGTGAATTGATATCCATTCTATAATAGGGACACCAGAACTGAACCGCATAATCGAGGTGACCCACATCCACACACAAACTTAGGCCCAGTATGGGTCAATAGGCCAGCTACAGTTTCCTCCATTCTTAACTGTGGGCACCGTGGGCATGACGAGTGTTACGAGCCCACGGCCTTGATGGTGGTACACAGGACGATAAATCCACTTTACTTACTTACTGTATTGTGTCCTAGTTATTACCTTAACACAGCCATATATAATGTTAACTCACCAGGAGGGAGGGAGGAAGGACATTTACCAACAATAATACACCAGACGGCCACGTTAGTTGTACTGTGTCTTAGTTATTACCTTAACACAGCCATACATAATATTAACTCACCAGGAGGGAGGGAGGAAGGACATTTACCAACAATAATACACCAGACGGCCACGTTAGTTGTACTGTGTCTTAGTTATTACCTTAACACAGCCATACATAATGTTAACTCACCAGGAGGGAGGGAGGAAGGACATTTACCAACAATAATACACCAGACGGCCACGTTAGTTGTACTGTGTCCTAGTTATTACCTTAACACAGCCATACATAATGTTAACTCACCAGGAGGGAGGGAGGAAGGACATTTACTAACAATAATACACCAGACGGCCACGTTAGTTGTACTGTGTCTTAGTTATTACCTTAACACAGCCATACATAATGTTAACTCACCAGGAGGGAGGGAGGAAGGACATTTACTAACAATAATACACCAGACGGCCACGTTAGTTGTACTGTGTCCTAGTTATTACCTTAACACAGCCATACATAATGTTAACTCACCAGGAAGGAGGGAGGAAGGACATTTACCAACAATAATACACCAGACGGCCACGTTAGTTGTACTGTGTCTTAGTTATTACCTTAACACAGCCATACATAATGTTAACTCACCAGGAGGGAGGGAGGAAGGACATTTACTAACAATAATACACCAGACGGCCACGTTAGTTGTACTGTGTCTTAGTTATTACCTTAACACAGCCATACATAATGTTAACTCACCAGGAGGGAGGGAGGAAGGACATTTACTAACAATAATACACCAGACGGCCACGTTAGTTGTACTGTGTCTTAGTTATTACCTTAACACAGCCATACATAATGTTAACTCACCAGGAGGGAGGGAGGAAGGACATTTACCAACAATAATACACCAGACGGCCACGTTAGTTGTACTGTGTCTTAGTTATTACCTTAACACAGCCATACATAATGTTAACTCACCAGGAGGGAGGGAGGAAGGACATTTACCAACAATAATACACCAGACGGCCACGTTAGTTGTACTGTGTCTTAGTTATTACCTTAACACAGCCATACATAATGTTAACTCACCAGGAGGGAGGGAGGAAGGACATTTACCAACAATAATACACCAGACGGCCACGTTAGTTGTACTGTGTCTTAGTTATTACCTTAACACAGCCATACATAATGTTAACTCACCAGGAGGGAGGGAGGAAGGACATTTACCAACAATAATACACCAGACGGCCACGTTAGTTGTACTGTGTCTTAGTTATTACCTTAACACAGCCATACATAATGTTAACTCACCAGGAGGGAGGGAGGAAGGACATTTACCAACAATAATACACCAGACGGCCACGTTAGTTGTACTGTGTCTTAGTTATTACCTTAACACAGCCATACATAATGTTAACTCACCAGGAGGGAGGGAGGAAGGACATTTACCAACAATAATACACCAGACGGCCACGTTAGTTGTACTGTGTCTTAGTTATTACCTTAACACAGCCATACATAATGTTAACTCACCAGGAGGGAGGGAGGAAGGACATTTACTAACAATAATACACCAGACGGCCACGTTAGTTGTACTGTGTCTTAGTTATTACCTTAACACAGCCATACATAATGTTGACTCACCAGGAGGGAGGGAGGAAGGACATTTACCAACAATAATACACCAGACGGCCACGTTAGTTGTACTGTGTCTTAGTTATTACCTTAACACAGCCATACATAATGTTAACTCACCAGGAGGGAGGGAGGAAGGACATTTACCAACAATAATACACCAGACGGCCACGTTAGTTGTACTGTGTCTTAGTTATTACCTTAACACAGCCATACATAATGTTGACTCACCAGGAGGGAGGGAGGAAGGACATTTACCAACAATAATACACCAGACGGCCACGTTAGTTGTACTGTGTCTTAGTTATTACCTTAACACAGCCATACATAATGTTAACTCACCAGGAGGGAGGGAGGAAGGACATTTACCAACAATAATACACCAGACGGCCACGTTAGTTGTACTGTGTCTTAGTTATTACCTTAACACAGCCATACATAATGTTAACTCACCAGGAGGGAGGGAGGAAGGACATTTACCAACAATAATACACCAGACGGCCACGTTAGTTGTACTGTGTCTTAGTTATTACCTTAACACAGCCATACATAATGTTAACTCACCAGGAGGGAGGGAGGAAGGACATTTACCAACAATAATACACCAGACGGCCACGTTAGTTGTACTGTGTCTTAGTTATTACCTTAACACAGCCATACATAATGTTAACTCACCAGGAGGGAGGGAGGAAGGACATTTACTAACAATAATACACCAGACGGCCACGTTAGTTGTACTGTGTCTTAGTTATTACCTTAACACAGCCATACATAATGTTAACTCACCAGGAGGGAGGGAGGAAGGACATTTACCAACAATAATACACCAGACGGCCACGTTAGTTGTACTGTGTCTTAGTTATTACCTTAACACAGCCATACATAATGTTAACTCACCAGGAGGGAGGGAGGAAGGACATTTACCAACAATAATACACCAGACGGCCACGTTAGTTGTACTGTGTCTTAGTTATTACCTTAACACAGCCATACATAATGTTAACTCACCAGGAGGGAGGGAGGAAGGACATTTACCAACAATAATACACCAGACGGCCACGTTAGTTGTACTGTGTCTTAGTTATTACCTTAACACAGCCATACATAATGTTAACTCACCAGGAGGGAGGGAGGAAGGACATTTACCAACAATAATACACCAGACGGCCACGTTAGTTGTACTGTGTCTTAGTTATTACCTTAACACAGCCATACATAATGTTAACTCACCAGGAGGGAGGGAGGAAGGACATTTACCAACAATAATACACCAGACGGCCACGTTAGTTGTACTGTGTCTTAGTTATTACCTTAACACAGCCATACATAATGTTAACTCACCAGGAGGGAGGGAGGAAGGACATTTACCAACAATAATACACCAGACGGCCACGTTAGTTGTACTGTGTCTTAGTTATTACCTTAACACAGCCATACATAATGTTAACTCACCAGGAGGGAGGGAGGAAGGACATTTACCAACAATAATACACCAGACGGCCACGTTAGTTGTACTGTGTCTTAGTTATTACCTTAACACAGCCATACATAATGTTAACTCACCAGGAGGGAGGGAGGAAGGACATTTACCAACAATAATACACCAGACGGCCACGTTAGTTGTACTGTGTCTTAGTTATTACCTTAACACAGCCATACATAATGTTAACTCACCAGGAGGGAGGGAGGAAGGACATTTACCAACAATAATACACCAGACGGCCACGTTAGTTGTACTGTGTCTTAGTTATTACCTTAACACAGCCATACATAATGTTAACTCACCAGGAGGGAGGGAGGAAGGACATTTACCAACAATAATACACCAGACGGCCACGTTAGTTGTACTGTGTCTTAGTTATTACCTTAACACAGCCATACATAATGTTAACTCACCAGGAGGGAGGGAGGAAGGACATTTACCAACAATAATACACCAGACGGCCACGTTAGTTGTACTGTGTCTTAGTTATTACCTTAACACAGCCATACATAATGTTAACTCACCAGGAGGGAGGGAGGAAGGACATTTACTAACAATAATACACCAGACGGCCACGTTAGTTGTACTGTGTCTTAGTTATTACCTTAACACAGCCATACATAATGTTAACTCACCAGGAGGGAGGGAGGAAGGACATTTACCAACAATAATACACCAGACGGCCACGTTAGTTGTACTGTGTCTTAGTTATTACCTTAACACAGCCATACATAATGTTAACTCACCAGGAGGGAGGGAGGAAGGACATTTACCAACAATAATACACCAGACGGCCACGTTAGTTGTACTGTGTCTTAGTTATTACCTTAACACAGCCATACATAATGTTAACTCACCAGGAGGGAGGGAGGAAGGACATTTACCAACAATAATACACCAGACGGCCACGTTAGTTGTACTGTGTCTTAGTTATTACCTTAACACAGCCATACATAATGTTAACTCACCAGGAGGGAGGGAGGAAGGACATTTACCAACAATAATACACCAGACGGCCACGTTAGTTGTACTGTGTCTTAGTTATTACCTTAACACAGCCATACATAATGTTAACTCACCAGGAGGGAGGGAGGAAGGACATTTACTAACAATAATACACCAGACGGCCACGTTAGTTGTACTGTGTCTTAGTTATTACCTTAACACAGCCATACATAATGTTAACTCACCAGGAGGGAGGGAGGAAGGACATTTACTAACAATAATACACCAGACGGCCACGTTAGTTGTACTGTGTCTTAGTTATTACCTTAACACAGCCATACATAATGTTAACTCACCAGGAGGGAGGGAGGAAGGACATTTACCAACAATAATACACCAGACGGCCACGTTAGTTGTACTGTGTCTTAGTTATTACCTTAACACAGCCATACATAATGTTAACTCACCAGGAGGGAGGGAGGAAGGACATTTACCAACAATAATACACCAGACGGCCACGTTAGTTGTACTGTGTCTTAGTTATTACCTTAACACAGCCATACATAATGTTAACTCACCAGGAGGGAGGGAGGAAGGACATTTACCAACAATAATACACCAGACGGCCACGTTAGTTGTACTGTGTCTTAGTTATTACCTTAACACAGCCATACATAATGTTAACTCACCAGGAGGGAGGGAGGAAGGACATTTACTAACAATAATACACCAGACGGCCACGTTAGTTGTACTGTGTCTTAGTTATTACCTTAACACAGCCATACATAATGTTAACTCACCAGGAGGGAGGGAGGAAGGACATTTACCAACAATAATACACCAGACGGCCACGTTAGTTGTACTGTGTCTTAGTTATTACCTTAACACAGCCATACATAATGTTAACTCACCAGGAGGGAGGGAGGAAGGACATTTACCAACAATAATACACCAGACGGCCACGTTAGTTGTACTGTGTCTTAGTTATTACCTTAACACAGCCATACATAATGTTAACTCACCAGGAGGGAGGGAGGAAGGACATTTACTAACAATAATACACCAGACGGCCACGTTAGTTGTACTGTGTCTTAGTTATTACCTTAACACAGCCATACATAATGTTAACTCACCAGGAGGGAGGGAGGAAGGACATTTACCAACAATAATACACCAGACGGCCACGTTAGTTGTACTGTGTCTTAGTTATTACCTTAACACAGCCATACATAATGTTAACTCACCAGGAGGGAGGGAGGAAGGACATTTACTAACAATAATACACCAGACGGCCACGTTAGTTGTACTGTGTCTTAGTTATTACCTTAACACAGCCATACATAATGTTAACTCACCAGGAGGGAGGGAGGAAGGACATTTACCAACAATAATACACCAGACGGCCACGTTAGTTGTACTGTGTCTTAGTTATTACCTTAACACAGCCATACATAATGTTAACTCACCAGGAGGGAGGGAGGAAGGACATTTACTAACAATAATACACCAGACGGCCACGTTAGTTGTACTGTGTCTTAGTTATTACCTTAACACAGCCATACATAATGTTAACTCACCAGGAGGGAGGGAGGAAGGACATTTACCAACAATAATACACCAGACGGCCACGTTAGTTGTACTGTGTCTTAGTTATTACCTTAACACAGCCATACATAATGTTAACTCACCAGGAGGGAGGGAGGAAGGACATTTACCAACAATAATACACCAGACGGCCACGTTAGTTGTACTGTGTCTTAGTTATTACCTTAACACAGCCATACATAATGTTAACTCACCAGGAGGGAGGGAGGAAGGACATTTACAACAATAATACACCAGACGGCCACGTTAGTTGTACTGTGTCTTAGTTATTACCTTAACACAGCCATACATAATGTTAACTCACCAGGAGGGAGGGAGGAAGGACATTTACCAACAATAATACACCAGACGGCCACGTTAGTTGTACTGTGTCTTAGTTATTACCTTAACACAGCCATACATAATGTTAACTCACCAGGAGGGAGGGAGGAAGGACATTTACCAACAATAATACACCAGACGGCCACGTTAGTTGTACTGTGTCTTAGTTATTACCTTAACACAGCCATACATAATGTTAACTCACCAGGAGGGAGGGAGGAAGGACATTTACCAACAATAATACACCAGACGGCCACGTTAGTTGTACTGTGTCTTAGTTATTACCTTAACACAGCCATACATAATGTTAACTCACCAGGAGGGAGGGAGGAAGGACATTTACTAACAATAATACACCAGACGGCCACGTTAGTTGTACTGTGTCTTAGTTATTACCTTAACACAGCCATACATAATGTTAACTCACCAGGAGGGAGGGAGGAAGGACATTTACCAACAATAATACACCAGACGGCCACGTTAGTTGTACTGTGTCTTAGTTATTACCTTAACACAGCCATACATAATGTTAACTCACCAGGAGGGAGGGAGGAAGGACATTTACCAACAATAATACACCAGACGGCCACGTTAGTTGTACTGTGTCTTAGTTATTACCTTAACACAGCCATACATAATGTTAACTCACCAGGAGGGAGGGAGGAAGGACATTTACCAACAATAATACACCAGACGGCCACGTTAGTTGTACTGTGTCTTAGTTATTACCTTAACACAGCCATACATAATGTTAACTCACCAGGAGGGAGGGAGGAAGGACATTTACCAACAATAATACACCAGACGGCCACGTTAGTTGTACTGTGTCTTAGTTATTACCTTAACACAGCCATACATAATGTTAACTCACCAGGAGGGAGGGAGGAAGGACATTTACCAACAATAATACACCAGACGGCCACGTTAGTTGTACTGTGTCTTAGTTATTACCTTAACACAGCCATACATAATGTTAACTCACCAGGAGGGAGGGAGGAAGGACATTTACCAACAATAATACACCAGACGGCCACGTTAGTTGTACTGTGTCTTAGTTATTACCTTAACACAGCCATACATAATGTTAACTCACCAGGAGGGAGGGAGGAAGGACATTTACCAACAATAATACACCAGACGGCCACGTTAGTTGTACTGTGTCTTAGTTATTACCTTAACACAGCCATACATAATGTTAACTCACCAGGAGGGAGGGAGGAAGGACATTTACCAACAATAATACACCAGACGGCCACGTTAGTTGTACTGTGTCTTAGTTATTACCTTAACACAGCCATACATAATGTTAACTCACCAGGAGGGAGGGAGGAAGGACATTTACCAACAATAATACACCAGACGGCCACGTTAGTTGTACTGTGTCTTAGTTATTACCTTAACACAGCCATACATAATGTTAACTCACCAGGAGGGAGGGAGGAAGGACATTTACCAACAATAATACACCAGACGGCCACGTTAGTTGTACTGTGTCTTAGTTATTACCTTAACACAGCCATACATAATGTTAACTCACCAGGAGGGAGGGAGGAAGGACATTTACCAACAATAATACACCAGACGGCCACGTTAGTTGTACTGTGTCTTAGTTATTACCTTAACACAGCCATACATAATGTTAACTCACCAGGAGGGAGGGAGGAAGGACATTTACCAACAATAATACACCAGACGGCCACGTTAGTTGTACTGTGTCTTAGTTATTACCTTAACACAGCCATACATAATGTTAACTCACCAGGAGGGAGGGAGGAAGGACATTTACCAACAATAATACACCAGACGGCCACGTTAGTTGTACTGTGTCTTAGTTATTACCTTAACACAGCCATACATAATGTTAACTCACCAGGAGGGAGGGAGGAAGGACATTTACCAACAATAATACACCAGACGGCCACGTTAGTTGTACTGTGTCTTAGTTATTACCTTAACACAGCCATACATAATGTTAACTCACCAGGAGGGAGGGAGGAAGGACATTTACCAACAATAATACACCAGACGGCCACGTTAGTTGTACTGTGTCTTAGTTATTACCTTAACACAGCCATACATAATGTTAACTCACCAGGAGGGAGGGAGGAAGGACATTTACCAACAATAATACACCAGACGGCCACGTTAGTTGTACTGTGTCTTAGTTATTACCTTAACACAGCCATACATAATGTTAACTCACCAGGAGGGAGGGAGGAAGGACATTTACCAACAATAATACACCAGACGGCCACGTTAGTTGTACTGTGTCTTAGTTATTACCTTAACACAGCCATACATAATGTTAACTCACCAGGAGGGAGGGAGGAAGGACATTTACCAACAATAATACACCAGACGGCCACGTTAGTTGTACTGTGTCTTAGTTATTACCTTAACACAGCCATACATAATGTTAACTCACCAGGAGGGAGGGAGGAAGGACATTTACCAACAATAATACACCAGACGGCCACGTTAGTTGTACTGTGTCTTAGTTATTACCTTAACACAGCCATACATAATGTTAACTCACCAGGAGGGAGGGAGGAAGGACATTTACCAACAATAATACACCAGACGGCCACGTTAGTTGTACTGTGTCTTAGTTATTACCTTAACACAGCCATACATAATGTTAACTCACCAGGAGGGAGGGAGGAAGGACATTTACTAACAATAATACACCAGACGGCCACGTTAGTTGTACTGTGTCTTAGTTATTACCTTAACACAGCCATACATAATGTTAACTCACCAGGAGGGAGGGAGGAAGGACATTTACCAACAATAATACACCAGACGGCCACGTTAGTTGTACTGTGTCTTAGTTATTACCTTAACACAGCCATACATAATGTTAACTCACCAGGAGGGAGGGAGGAAGGACATTTACCAACAATAATACACCAGACGGCCACGTTAGTTGTACTGTGTCTTAGTTATTACCTTAACACAGCCATACATAATGTTAACTCACCAGGAGGGAGGGAGGAAGGACATTTACCAACAATAATACACCAGACGGCCACGTTAGTTGTACTGTGTCTTAGTTATTACCTTAACACAGCCATACATAATGTTAACTCACCAGGAGGGAGGGAGGAAGGACATTTACCAACAATAATACACCAGACGGCCACGTTAGTTGTACTGTGTCTTAGTTATTACCTTAACACAGCCATACATAATGTTAACTCACCAGGAGGGAGGGAGGAAGGACATTTACTAACAATAATACACCAGACGGCCACGTTAGTTGTACTGTGTCTTAGTTATTACCTTAACACAGCCATACATAATGTTAACTCACCAGGAGGGAGGGAGGAAGGACATTTACCAACAATAATACACCAGACGGCCACGTTAGTTGGTGATGACCTGCTTCAACTTGTTCGATTCTCTCATCTTTCAGTAATTAAAACTTATAATTATTATTACTGTACTAAATGTATTTTAATAATAAATATTACATAATATAAATAAATTATACTTAATTATTGAATAAATGCCACTTATTGGTAATATATTAATGTTAAACTAAACTTAAGTCGTGGCCAGAGAATCAAATATTCGACCAAAATAAATTAAATAACCAAATATTTTTCCTTTGGTTATTTAAAGTCTATTTACTAATAATTTATTAATATTATAATACTATAATAAGTTATAATGACATAATAAACCCGCTATATTAACTATATAATAAAATATTAACATTAATAGAATTTATTATTCCCAAACTAAACAATTATTGAATAATAATTATTAAAAAATTATTAAATATAACACATAAAGTTAATAATGATTAAATACTAATTATCTTATAAATATTTAATCGCTCTTAAATGATGAGTACCTCTCACTATCATGTCCTGTTGGCCTGAGACACACATGAGAGGAGTGTTTGAGTACCTCTCACTATCATGTCCTGTTGGCCTGAGACACACATGAGAAGTGTGTTTGAGTACCTCTCACTATCATGTCCTGTTGGCCTGAGACACACATGAGAAGAGTGTCTGAGTACCTCTCACTATCATGTCCTGTTGGCCTGAGACACACATGAGAGGAGTGTCTGAGTACCTCTCACTATCATGTCCTGTTGGCCTGAGACACACATGAGAGGAGTGTCTGAGTACCTCTCACTATCATGTCCTGTTGGCCTGAGACACACATGAGAAGAGTGTCTGAGTACCTCTCACTATCATGTCCTGTTGGCCTGAGACACACATGAGAAGAGTGTCTGAGTACCTCTCACTATCATGTCCTGTTGGCCTGAGACACACATGAGAAGAGTGTCTGAGTACCTCTCACTATCATGTCCTGTTGGCCTGAGACACACATGAGAGGAGTGTTTGAGTACCTCTCACTATCATGTCCTGTTGGCCTGAGACACACATGAGAAGAGTGTCTGAGTACCTCTCACTATCATGTCCTGTTGGCCTGAGACACACATGAGAGGAGTGTCTGAGTACCTCTCACTATCATGTCCTGTTGGCCTGAGACACACATGAGAAGAGTGTCTGAGTACCTCTCACTATCATGTCCTGTTGGCCTGAGACACACATGAGAAGAGTGTTTGAGTACCTCTCACTATCATGTCCTGTTGGCCTGAGACACACATGAGAAGAGTGTTTGAGTACCTCTCACTATCATGTCCTGTTGGCCTGAGACACACATGAGAAGAGTGTTTGAGTACCTCTCACTGTCATGTCCTGTTGGCCTGAGACACACATGAGAGGAGTGTCTGAGTACCTCTCACTATCATGTCCTGTTGGCCTGAGACACACATGAGAGGAGTGTTTGAGTACCTCTCACTATCATGTCCTGTTGGCCTGAGACACACATGAGAAGAGTGTCTGAGTACCTCTCACTATCATGTCCTGTTGGCCTGAGACACACATGAGAGGAGTGTTTGAGTACCTCTCACTATCATGTCCTGTTGGCCTGAGACACATGAGAGGAGTGTTTGAGTACCTCTCACTATCATGTCCTGTTGGCCTGAGACACACATGAGAGGAGTGTTTGAGTACCTCTCACTATCATGTCCTGTTGGCCTGAGACACATGAGAAGAGTGTCTGAGTACCTCTCACTATCATGTCCTGTTGGCCTGAGACACACATGAGAAGAGTGTCTGAGTACCTCTCACTATCATGTCCTGTTGGCCTGAGACACACATGAGAAGAGTGTCTGAGTACCTCTCACTATCATGTCCTGTTGGCCTGAGACACACATGAGAAGAGTGTCTGAGTACCTCTCACTATCATGTCCTGTTGGCCTGAGACACATGAGAAGAGTGTCTGAGTACCTCTCACTATCATGTCCTGTTGGCCTGAGACACACATGAGAAGAGTGTCTGAGTACCTCTCACTATCATGTCCTGTTGGCCTGAGACACACATGAGAAGAGTGTCTGAGTACCTCTCACTATCATGTCCTGTTGGCCTGAGACACACATGAGAGGAGTGTTTGAGTACCTCTCACTATCATGTCCTGTTGGCCTGAGACACACATGAGAAGAGTGTCTGAGTACCTCTCACTGTCATGTCCTGTTGGCCTGAGACACACATGAGAAGAGTGTCTGAGTACCTCTCACTATCATGTCCTGTTGGCCTGAGACACACATGAGAGGAGTGTTTGAGTACCTCTCACTATCATGTCCTGTTGGCCTGAGACACACATGAGAGGAGTGTTTGAGTACCTCTCACTGTCATGTCCTGTTGGCCTGAGACACACATGAGAGGAGTGTCTGAGTACCTCTCACTATCATGTCCTGTTGGCCTGAGACACACATGAGAAGAGTGTCTGAGTACCTCTCACTATCATGTCCTGTTGGCCTGAGACACACATGAGAGGAGTGTTTGAGTACCTCTCACTGTCATGTCCTGTTGGCCTGAGACACACATGAGAAGAGTGTCTGAGTACCTCTCACTATCATGTCACATGAACTTTGAACACCCCGATGATCAATTAAACTGTAGACAATTTGGCTTTGTGGTTAGGTTAGGTTGTGTTCAATGTGATTAGATTGGATTAGAATAGGTTAGCTTAGGATTAGGTTAAGATTGGAGTGTTTAATAATCAGGAAGAATAGCCAATCAGATTGTTAATTATAAAATAAAACGTCACTTTATTATTAATATATTTTAATTGAGCGTTTAAAGGAAGTATTCCTCTCACTCACTATCGTTCCTTACAAGATGAAATGAATATGACATAATCCCTGTACAATATAGACACTCATTTGACCCATTTTTTATTACTTAATTCTCAATTGACTTTTTTTTTATTACACTTTCAATTGATTTTTACTTTTTCTTCTATCGAACACTTAATTTTCTTTGGTTATTCTTTTATTAAACTCTTAATTGACTCTTTTATTTAACTCTCAATTGATTCTTTTGTTTAACTCTCAATTAACTCTTTTTAAACTCTCAATTGACTCTATTATATAACTCTCAATTGACTCTTTTGTAACTCAATTAACTCTCAATTGACTCTAACTTTATTGTCTTATATAAGCTCATGTAAACACTCTTGACACACACACTTAGGCATTTACCGTAAGGCGTCTCGGATGCACAAAAGCCGTTTAACAGATCTGTGCACGGACCACCGAGAAAGAAAATCTATCACCTCGGTCGGGCCCAAATAGCTCACAGCCAATCAGCGAGTTTCTCACATCCAAATAGGACCATGGCCGCTTATGGAGAATATTTTGATTAATATTGAAGAACTGGGGACAACTAAGACGATAGAAAATTGTGATGTAATATTAAAATTTATTCTATACTGGATAGGATCGAGCCGAGTTGGAACCAGTTTTGGCTACGTCGATTTTTAAGTGGCCGCCGTCCGGTTTCATTGGCTGTTGGTGACCAGTGGAAAAAATAACACGAACGGACCTGAATTCCGTAGTACCGTACTTCGTTTATAAATACGAGAATACGTTCTTATTCATTATTGACCGATTGACTTTGGTTTTCCGAAGACCGGCTAATTCAGTGCATCTTAAAACGCCTTGCGATAAACGCCTTAACTATTGCATTTCGGAGACAAATTATACCCAGCCTATTAATATCTCCATGACATCATTACCGTACACTTGAGTTTAATTAATAACACAAATAAATATAATTATCTCTGGGTAATTATATGGATAATCTCCCTAAGTAATGTATCCAACGGGGAAATCATTGTACTGTAAAACGCCTTTGAGTTTGTGGGGGATTTTTTTTGAAGTTCTAAAAATAAGGAAAAAAAAAACAACTCAATGATGATGATGATATGAGTAAATGTTTGTCCACAGCGCCAATATAAACACTGTCCACAGCGCCAATATAAACACTATATTGTCCACAGCGCCAATATAAACACTGTCCACAGCGCCAATATAAACACAATATCGTCCACAGTGCCACAACAAACAGGCTAATGTACAATAGGATTAATTCTAGTATGACTCACACCCAGTGTTTCGGTAGGTGTGTGTGTGTGCGTGTGTGTGCGTGTGTGCGTGTGTGTGTGTGTGTGTGTGTGTGTGTTTGTTTGTTTAGGTAACGTGTGCACACTATTTGGTACAAGTTTATACTATATATTTTGGGTTATGGAAAGGGGGGGGTTTTAACCCTAATCTAATCTAACCTAACCTGATCTGAACCTAACCTAACCAAACCTTAACCTAAACTAATCTGCTTGGTTGTGTTAAAGGGACCCAAAGCAACCACCAAAATACGTTAACTTAAATCCCCCCCAAAAAATACTATCATACATTATATTCATACATTCTGCCGTAGTCATACATTCATACATTCTGCGGAACAAGATATACATACACATACACACCATATTGCTTCAAATGTATATCAATAATGTTACAATATAGTCAACCTATTTTAGTAAGTTATTGTGTTTCTTTACAATAGTCTAACCCCTATTTAACGGCGTGTATAGAGAGAGAAGTCCATTATATCGGGGGTCCGTTAGATGTGAAACCTCCATTTAATGAACTATAGAGATGAAAGTCCATTATATCAAGGGTCCATTAGATGTTAAACCTCTATATAATGAACTATATAGAGATGTCAGTCCATTATATCAAGTGTCTGCTGGATAGATGTTTCAATTGTTTAACTAGATGATAGCATTGGGGTCAAGACACATAGTTACTGACAGACGAAGCTTTGACGGGAGTTTAATACGTCATCTAAACATTATCGGTGTGTTTGTCGTGCATTATGTAACCATTTAACATCACCCGTGTTATGAATCCAGTTTACTGAATGTGTTAACTCAAATCATTTTAACTGTTATATCACGCTACCAGCATTAACAGCAGCTGAGAATAACGGCAACCACCAATTTACACATAAACTCTTGTAAATCAAATGTAAACGAGTCCTTTGTAAATTGGGGAGGGGGGGGGGGGGGCTTGTACGTAAAATGAGAGGTGTCGGCTCTTAAACGCGACATATCGACGGGCTCATATCAACAGACAACATAAATGGCTGGTAAGGTACGCTCAAGTCGATTTCCGATACGCAGTTGATTATGACAATATCCTCATACTTCTCACTCCAGGTTGGGTTAGGTTAGGTTATCTAAGCTTGTCTTGAGACTAAACATAGCAATCTGTAATTATTGGTTATAAACACATGTACATACAGACAAAAACACACACACAGACAGACAGACAGACACACACACACACACACACACAACCAGAGTTTCACTGGATAAAAAAACTGAACTCAAATACCCTTATAGCATAATCAGACAGACAGACAACATGCTCCACCCACCAGGAACAAATGTACGGCATAATAAGAACACAAACATCACAAACGTCAATATAACATTACCTTCAGAATTGCTTTATAAACTTTGCAATGGAGTCAATAAATTTCAAGACCATTAACAGCCACAACACATTGATATTATAACCTTCGGGGAATCTGTATTTCATTACCCGATCAGTCATCTTTTAAAAACATAGTAATGCATTATAAAATCAGACCTTCGATTCAATTAACGCACGAACTCAGATTATAAAAACACCTGTAGGGGTTAAGCAGATAGAGAGCCTTATGAAAATAGTGTCTCGGTGAAATGGCCTTGTCTGATGGGAGTTTGAGGAACGGCGAGATGTTTATTTAGTGGACGATACGGTGAGGAAACTCCATTATATCGAGGGTCCGTTAGATGTGAAACCTCCATTTAACAAAATATATATAGAGATGAAAGTCCATTATATCGAGGGTCCGTTAGATGTGAAACCTCCATTTAACGAACTATATACAGTGACCCCTCCGTTAACGAACTCAATCCGTTCCAGAAGGTCGTTCGTTAACCGAAACCATTGTTTCAATGGGTTTTTGGGTAATTGGTTCCAGCTCACCGAAAATTTCCTAAATTCAACAAAAATTGTAGAAAAGTTCACTTACTTTGAGGTGTGTAGGTAGAAGACTCCTGGATGATGATGATGATGATGGGAATTAGAATGGGGGTGGAGGAGAAGGAAGAAGAGAAGGCATTGGGGTGGAAGAGAAGTCACCCCATGGCACCATTTCACCCATAAAATTTTAGCTCTCTTGGTGTAATTCAAGATTATTTTCTTTAAATCAACACTGCACTGCATTATATATTGTCAATATGTAAAATAAATTTCAAAATGACCAATAATTTGCTTGGAAACAGAAAAAAAGCGTTTAGTTGAAGAGTCTCAAGCAAGATGTTACCTCCAGTGAAAACAGAGAGAGACTAACGCCTGTTTGCTGTGTTAAGAGGCTGGATGTCACGCATTAAACTAGTCACTTTACCTTCAATTATGTTCAATAATTGTTAAAATGACTAAAAAATTGAATATTAAACTTTTAAAATTATTGAATAGTATAAACTTCTTGATATTTACTAAAATAGTAAGGAATTTAAGCCCTAGGACCGATTAATGTATTGGCGGACTGATACTAAAGCTGGTTGCCCGGCCAGTGCAAGCGAAAACGTGTTGAGGTCGGTTCGTAAGAAATTCGTTAACCGAGGCGTTCGTTAAACGAGGGGTCTCTGTATAGAGATGAAAGTCCATTATATCGAGGTTCCGTTAGTTGTTAAACCCCCAACTAATGGCATACAAGGAGACAGAGACGTCCGTTATATGGGGGTTTCACGACATATAAAAAAATCCCATCTCTACTCCATCTCTAAGCTGACACCAGAGAAATAAAACCAAATCACAATAAATGCAACAATTAGTAAATAAAAAACCTAATTAACATAAACACGGCTGTACAAATTTTCCGACCTTAATAGACACACGGGCTTAATTACCCGGTGACGAGACCTATTGATAAAACTCGTAAATGCAATTGTTACATTACCGGGACAATCTCTCTTGTGTTTACTGTTCGACCTAATGAGGTTAAATAAGGTTAGAGTAGGTTAGGTTAATGTTAGGTTAGGGTAAGGTATAGATCTGAATGCACTAAAGACCCGACTCAAAGCTTGAAATAAATAATTAAAAAAACGGAATTAAATCACAAAAAAATGGCACTAAGATTCCTCAATGATTTGTAGTACTCCAGTAAGCCACGCTAAGCCAATCATGCCCAGGCTTCCCGATGGTCCACTGGCTTTGATTAGTGCATGTGTGTTTGCTTGATATCTGGATTCACGGAAGGATATTTTCCAGAGATGAAATGACTTGGTTTTACATGGTGAAGTTACCTACACTGTCTAGGTATATTGTTTGTACAGTAGAAGTCCAAAAATCCAGACTGTTTGGGGATTGGGTGGGTCCGGATTTTCGGATTTTCCGGATTCTCAGGCAGTACTTTTAAAATTCAAATTTAAGGAAGAATAAAGAAGAGATGAACAGGTACATTTTGTTAGTTTATTCATTCGTAAATATAGTATGCTTCATTTATCAAAACGAGCAGTTTTAATGAAAAAGCTGTGAATTATAGAATTTTATTCTTTGCCTTTTTTATATCATAAATTGTAGACTTTCCAATGTCGTATGTTTCCATTAGAACAGTATTGCTCACACCACGTTCTAGTTTCTTAATTATTTCAAGTTTGTCACTCAATTTCAACGTGTTCTTCTTTCTCTTCACACAACGAAGTTTATCTACTTTAGGAGCCATTATTATGGGCTTGTACAGTACTCTGTAAATGGAAAGAGTAGGACTCAAAATATTGTTATATTACAATGGTATTCTATTCATCCTGTGCTTGATATAATGCATTCACGGAAATGTAATATTTTTGCTGAACGTACGTATTACAGTGGAAAGTGGGATAAAATCGTGACGAAAACAATGACTTTCGCTTTCTTTCGCTCAAAAGATGTTACCGTAATCGCTTTTCGAATGGTTTAGTTAAAAAACTATTGTATTTCAATAATATTCCCTCCTAATTGACTTGAATAAATACTTGAAAGGAAATATACAATATTTTTGTTGAAACTACCTGCGTTTCAGTGTAAAGTGTCGTAATAATAAATGGTAAACAATTTGCCTTCGGCACTCGTGTTTCAGGCACAGCGAGCCTCAGTTTATAGGACGTAGAGCGTTTTTACTGAAGGTTTTGTTGTTTCATTACCCTCAAAAACGTGGGTCGAACTATAAACAAGAAATATCATAAATTAACGATTTCTTGGTCAAAAAATCAGGGTCGTCTGATAAACGAGGGGGGTTATAGATGAGTATATATGGTATGTTGTCACAGTTTGACTGCTTGTTTTAAAGTGGCTACCACGTGGTCTCTTGTTGTCGCTGTGCAGCTGTGGCGCTCACGCATGCGCACATACACACAAAAGCCCGCTACAAAAAAAAAAAAAAAAAAAATAGTTTTTGAAAAGTCCGGATTCTCGGGTGGTCCGGATTTCTGGCATACGGATTTTTGGACTTTTACTGTATACCTGTACTGTTTAGGTATATTGTTTGCATACCTGTACTGTTTAGGTATATTGTTTGCATACCTGTACTGTCTAGGTATATTGTTTGTATACCTGTACATTGTTTATATCCCTAAATAATCTATATATGTGCTGAACTATATCCGACCAGTATTGTCTACATACGTGCTGAACTGTATACATGTACTGTCTATATACATGCTGGAGTGTTTATCTGCGTTATCTATATACACGACAAAATCTGAACTCGCTTGATGATTTTAATCAATAAACTCCTACTAATTTTACCAATCCCCTGAACCTACTTGAATTATCCAAGAATTTATGATATTTCTACAAGCTATGATTATTCTCACTGTGTTAAGTAACTCTCGAGCTGAAGCGAAGATGATAATGTCTTAGAAAATGGAAACAGGAGTAGTAGAGAATATGGTTTAGTGGACAGACTGTGTGAGTTAGGGGGGGGGGGGGGAGGGGGGACGGGTGTAGTGAAGTAGAAGGGGTTGTATTCTTATTGCCACTTGGACTTGACCTTTGCGACTGGGATCTGATTGGACGTAAGCCACCAGAACCTTAGACCCGGCATAATCCCCTGAACGCTCCTAACGCACTCGCCAATAGCCTTCCCGTCACACACCCCCATACAAGGTAACACACTCAGCGGTATCACAATACTCTTGTTAATCCTCAAGGCACAGATACGAGAGATTACAGTGTACATTCTTTTAGGTTCGTGTGTACGTCTGTGTGTGTGTGACTGTGTGTGTGTGTGTGTGTGTCAACTGTCTGCAGTGTGGATTGATTGAGCGCAGAATACTCGTACACCGGTTCATCTCTCGGAGGCCTCGTAACGTCGGGTCAAAGTTCACGATGGTCGACTCGGCCCCTAGCAGTACCCGACGACCTGAAACGCCGAGTCAAAACCCCCGACGAGACTCGACCCGACGCCACGTTTAACCCCCCAGAGAAACTTATCTATAGAAATGAATTATACAGTTGAGTCGCTGAAGGCAGGAGCCTCTATTGATGATCCCCGCCATCTTGCACCGGAAACTAACAGTCATGGGGTAGGAGGGGTCTTCTGTGCAACTGTTAACTCTAGAATTCTACGTCGTTATCTTAACTAAACAAACTTAGGATTGAATTAGCGTAAGCCATTGGTTTGACGGGAGGATGAGGCTGGAAGAGAGAGAGAGAGTTAAAAATATATATCATTCTTAATCTAAAAATATATATCATTATCAATGTATCAAATCTTCACTATGTCATATTATCACACACAAACAGTCTTCACATATTCAAGTAATCTATTCCATAAAAACAATAATAATAATATAGGAGCTCCCCCAAACTCGCGGATTTTTGTTTTACGTTCCTCTATTATTCGTGGATTACACTCTGGATGTACCCAAGAATGTCTGCAGGTAGTTTTAAAGTTGATGGCATTTTTGCGGCAGGGACAGAGAGCTATTCGTTCTAGAGACAGAAATTTCCGTTACCTGTATTGTATATATGACACACGCACGCACGGTCTTCCTCCCTAAATGCCACACAACGTAAACACCTAGAAAAAGTGCAAAAGAGGGCATGCAAGATTATTCTCTCCCCTTCCTACTCCACATATCAAGAAGCGCTCAACACACTGACCCTTTCGACTCTCACTGACCATCACCATGACCTCATCTGCAAATTTGGTAAGAAGCTTCTACACCATCCTCGACACCGGCTCCTACTACCACCTGAGATCCCTAGCCCGAGAATTGCTGTTCGACACCACAACCGCATCCAGCCCATACGTGCACGAACTGATCGCTATAAGAACAGCCCAGTCCCAACCATTGTAAAAATTATCAATAACTTGTAATAAACCAGTGTATTCACTCCCAGTAAATACTACTTCTTGCACTGTCACTATGTTGAAATGCACTGTAGTTTGAGCTTTCTCCCATCTAGTTATTATATATCTTATTTGTATCACTTATGTTACTTGTATATTATTTGAAATTTGAAACCCATTCCCCAAATGTGTAACTGTATATTTTCAGCCTTCTGGCTGCCAAGCTCTTTCAATAAACCGTTAATTATTATTATTATTATTACACACAACACATACAAATAAACAATAATGGGAAAATATTCTCATCAATACAGTAAACTCTCAAAGATCTGGACCTGATTAATCCAGATTTTAGAAGATTTGGACAAAAACTTTGGGGGTTGTGGCCTCAGAAGCCTCCCTAAGAAGCATTCCCAGCCAGGGTGAAGGTAGTTTTAGGCTTAAAGTTCTGATCTTATAAAATGTCACACATTAAAGTTAGGAGAATATACATTTCATTGCTGGAATCCTTGCAAGACAGCGAATAATTTCAATATTAACATCATATATTTTGCACAAGAGATAAAAATTAATCACCTGTATCACATTACAGCAGTGATTTAAATGTAAGACTGTACAGTATATATATATAGTGACTTAAGGGCGATTTGGGAGTGTTTCTGACCGCACACTTTTTGGCTCTATGTGAGGTCCCAGAGCGTAAGTTGCTAGTCTACTGTACACATTAGTTCTCAAACGTACTAAACTAAATGTCAAAATTTTGTCTATTATTCAATCTATGTGACGTTTGTACTCCAAGTATTCGCCATCTTGCAAGGATTCTAGCAATGAAATCTATATTCTCGTAAGTTTAGTCTGTGATATTATATAAGATCAAAACTTTAGCCTAAAACTACCAAACCCTGGCTGGGAGGGGGGTGATATGTGTAACAATTGATGCCAAGGTCTAGTGCTTATTTATTTATCTGTCCTTAAGAGTGACTTTAAGGTTTTCTCTTATAAAATATCACTGGACTACCATGGGAAAATATAATTTACATTACTGGAATTTTTATAAAGATAATGATTAATTTGAATACAAAGATGCAATAGTTCGCACTAGACATGAAAATATTGAGTTTGAAATTGGAAACTGTAACCTGACCCCCGGGATAATCCGCGTACAGTTGAAACCCATAAGAAAAATACCCGTAAGTTGCGAGTCTACCGTACAGTAATACGATGCTCAAAATTATGACTTTTTCACGGGAACAAGCGCATACAACTAACCCCAGTAGTCAGGATAACACGTACTGCATTATGGGTTTTTTTATATATCACTATTTATCATCCACTGCAAGATTCAGACAATTGGGCCCTTTAATCCAGATCTTTGAGGGTTCACTGTAATCAGAAACAAATTTATTAAAAATGTGACAGTCTGCCCTCAGGTCCGTACTTTACTCCTTTATTAACAGAGCACGGACTTGAGGGTAAACTGTCACATTTTTAACAAATTTGTTTCTGATTATTTGTGAGATGATTTTCCAATTATTATTCATTTATATGTGTTTTGTGTGTGTGTTTGTCTACATACATACACACACAGCCCGGCAGCCCCCACCCACCTAGCGCAGTCCACCACTACAACAAAATTCAGCCCATAAGAGCCCGCACCGATAGATATAAGAATAGCACCATCCCATCTATTGTTAAAATGATAAACAACTCCTGATTTATGTACTGTACAGCCCTGTAAATGTATTCAATGCATATTATATCATTATGTCTAAATCAAATGTAAGTCTGTATATTTTCAGCCACCGGCTGCAACTCTATTAATAAACCGTTTATTATTATTATTATTATACACACACACCAGGTAAAAGAAATAATTGTCCTTATAGCAAACACATAAAGGGAATATACATTTCTTTGTACACAAGTAAAAATATATAACACCCCCCTCCGGGTCCGCAAATGTTATTCGCGGCTTTGGCGATTCACGACTAGTTTCAGAACCTAACCCCTGCGAACTTGGGGAGCCCCTGTAATAAAAGCAATAACAATAAAAAAATAATCCCATCCATCCATTTAATTTATACCAGACCTCCCCCCCCCCCCAAGAACAAAAGACAAATATGGCGGCTAACTCACAACAGCTTCGTAGGTGGAGTATCTTGGTTCAAGGTCCTTCCCGTTCATGGTGATAAAAGCTCCTTTGTTGCCCATTGTGTCGCTGAAACATCAACAAACGTCAGTGGTTGTGTGTCTGTTGGTGCTGGATATATAGTCTTCTATCTATCCTATTTCTATACTGTATCTATTTATTTACAGTACAATTTGTTATATTTATCCATCTATCCATCTATCTAAACAACGCTCAGACCAGTAACAAACAGGGACCCTAAGCCGTACCAATAATTCGGTGCGGAGAAAACTGTGATGCACTTGCCGTCGTGTGCCACCTCATAGCCGTCGGCCTTAACCTCGTGCGAACGGATGACTAAGTCGAGGTTATTCTTCTCGAGGAATCGTTTAGTGACGTCGGGGCCGAACTGGATCCCTACGCCTCGTTTGCTCGGAGCTCGACCGCCGCCTGGCATGGGGTCGCTCCATAACAGCTCGCACATGATGCCTGCGTGATGTGGTGTTAGGTTAAGTTTGGTTAGGTTAGTTTTAAACATGATTTACTCTTAACACCCCCTCCTCCCCACCTCCACCCACACCCTAAGGTAACTCCTCTTGCCTGGGGGTGGGTGGAGGGGGTAACATTACCTCACAAATTATGTCAACTCGATCGAAGAAATCAAGTCGGCATTTATTGTCGATAACATACGAATAAATAAATAAAATTACCGTGCTCTAAGGGCCTAAAACACCAGGAGATATATCGTCCAAAATCTACAAATAGGTAAACAGACCGACAAAACATTACCTTCTTCCGGTGGCTGTCTGTTCCGTTCTGTTTTTCTTATGTCGTCTAAGGTGACGTTGTCCTCGGAGAACAGTCCCCCGTGCATCACCTGCCAATGGGAAATCACTTTAGTTAGGTAAGGACAGGTTAGGAAGTAACGTTGGGTTCGATACGCTTAGACTAGATCAAGAGAACAATTATATTGACAAAAAATAAAGTCGACTCACAAAAAATAAACAAAGTTGACTCAAAAAATAAACAATCAAGTCGACTCGCAAAAAATAAACAATCAAGTCGACTCGCAAAAAATAAACAACGACATCGACTCACCAGGACCCTAGAGTTGAGGCAGTGGCAGAGCGGCAACCAATTATAGACCTCGGTGAAGAGCTCGGCCATCTGTGAGGTGTACTTGGCCTTCACCTCCCCTTGGAACCCATACATTTGGTTCATAGTTACGCTCTCGTGGTTCCCTGGGAAATATATTGTCGTGAGGTTCTGGGTTCAATAAATATAAATATACAGACCTCGAGGATTTCAGATTAGGGATTGGTGTGTAGTCGGGGAACAATCGAGACCCTGTAATTGTGTGTAAATGAGGCAGAAAGTCAGATCATCAACCCGGGACTTGGTTACATATGGCAGCAGGGTCTACCATTATACAACACATTATGCTTCCAATATGTACCTCCCTGTTTGATAGCTGCCAATTATTGTTCTGTGGTTCTCGGTTCAACATGTCCTAATATATGGGAAAAATTATTACCCTGTATAATATAAACTCATTGACGTACTGGTGTCGTCAATTTGCATCAACGTCTAGTGTCGTTATTCATTAAATGACGGAAAACATTAACGGACAGGTTTTTCCACCAATAGGGAGAGAGAATGGGATCTTTACCTTCCGGTTAAGTCCCCAATGATGACTTAAATCGCAGGGGAAGTAATTTACGACTCACCTCTCGACATGAAGAAGTGATCGGGGTACAAGAGCTTGAAGCCAAACAATACGAAAATACACTCGACGGAGAACGACCCTCTGTCGACGAAATCCCCGTTGAAGAGATAAGGATTGGTCGTCGAGGGAGGGCCGTTTAGGTTGAAAATATTCATGAGGTCGTAGAACTGCCCGTGGATGTCCCCGCAGACGGTGAACTTGGAGTCGTCGGGGATGGTCACGTCGACCAGCGTTGGCTGTTTCATGAGCTGATCCTTTACGTCCAACAGTATCTGAGGAGGAGCGGAGGTTTACGTCGATTGATGCGGTCTACGGTCAGATGGCACGTGAGGTTAGGTTAGGTTCAGTAAGGCAAGGTTAGATCAGGTCAAGAGCTAGAGAAGGTAAAACGAATATCCGTTAGGTAGGGCTAGACAATGTTAGGTCAGGATAGGTCAGGTCAGGTCAAACAACCCTTTACCTCACCTTATAAGCATAGCGGCGGTGGAGTTTCTTCTGGCCCTTGTAGTGTTCCATTAACTCCTTCATGAACTGTCCCGTAACTCTGCCGTCCTCAAGTCGTGGCCCAACGTAGTCGTCTTCTATAGCTGTCATCATAACAGTAAACACAATGATCATAATAATAATAATAATAATAATAATAATAATAATAATAATAATAATAACATAATATATTCCAAGATAATATCACACACACACACACACACACACACCCATAGATTCCAGGTCTATAGATTGCGCTACAGATTTGTTGTCATCGTCGACGGCGATCGCCTTCTGGAACATCAACATCTTGACGACTTTCTGACACTCGTTGTACTTCACTTTGGCGTCCCGATCGTTAGGGCGCGTTTTAGTCACCTGAAATAGTAGAAGATGTGGTTAAGGTGTCGTTCAGTCATGCTGTCGTTAATATATGGTCGTTCGCTCTAGTAATATTATTCAAATTATGTACAGTATGTTTATCAGTTATGTAGTTGGCACCTGAAACGAGATGATTCGTAATTTTAAAACTTAATGGGTCACCTGAACATATGACCCCCCCCCCCCCAGATAATTTCAGGTGAGCACTTGGGGGAGCTAATCTTCAGGTGAGCACTTGGGGGAGCTAATCTTCAGGTGAGCACTTGGGGGAGCTAATCTTCAGGTGAGCACTTGGGGGAGCTAATTTTTACATAATCCCAAAATAAACACAGGTATAAAAAATCAAAGAATTTCATTTATCGCCTCAATTACAAAACTGCAACAGATTCTACATTGAAATAATTTACGTAGCGAAAAAAAAAACAGATTAAAAACAATAAAAGCAACAGCGACACGCAACCGTTAACAAATACTCACCGTCTCGTAATCCTTTAGAGCCAGTTTAAACTTGCCGAGGGACATGTACGCAGATGCCCTTCTGTAGTAGCCCTTGACATATGCCTTGTCGAGTTCCAAGGCCTTTGACGCATCCTGGAGGGCGTAGCCAAAGCATTCCGTCCGCAGGTACGCAAAGCTCCTATTGCCGTAGTAAATGGCGATGTTGTCGTTTAGGTCTATCGCCAAACTGTACAGCTCGATGGCCTTGTCGTACTGCTGTTCTGTGTGGGGGGGGGGTCAAACGATGTCATTACCAGAAATTAAATAATGTAAATATTATCTTCAGTTTGCTTGATGATTTGATGTAACTGGTTGATTTCACCTAATGATTAAACACTCAAATAACACCAGAGGGGTTAGGTTAAGTTAACATGAGGTTAGGTTTGGTTAGGTTAGATTAAGTTAACATGAGGTTAGGTTTGGTTAGTCTTAGATTAGCATTTGGGTGGTTAATCTTCAGGTGACATAATCTGGGTTAGTTTAGGTAAGGTTAGGGTAGTGTAAGGTTAGGGTGCTCTTATTATAGAATGGATATCAATTCACTGGAGTCGGTGCAGCGAAGAATGACGAAAATGATTCCGGGACTTAGAAACCTTCCATATCAGGATAGGTTAAAGAAACTTAACTTGCATTCCCTAGAAAGACGAAGAGTGCGGGGAGATATGATAGAAGTATTCAAGTGGGTGAAAGGAATCAATAAAGGGGATATAGATAAAGTTCTTATAATATACGAGCTGGATAGGACTCGGAGCAACGGATTCAAGTTGGCTAAGTTTAGGTTTAGGAGGGAGATAGGAAGAAACTGGTTCACAAATAGGGTGGTGGACGAGTGGAACAAGCTTAACAACTTTGTAGTAAGTGCTGGAACGCTGGAAAGTTTCAAAAGGAGGCTAGATAGATTCATGGATGATAGATAGTGGTAATAACTCGACAGGAGCTGCCATGAACTAACCAACCACCCTATTACAGACTCTTTATGTCCTAGATGATAGTTTAATCCCTACAAGACGATATTAATCCCTCCTCTACTGTCCTAAAACCCCACCTATATCATATAATCAATAAATAACAAATTAAAACTAAAAAAATAAACCTCACTTAAACCTTCATCCTATAGGGGGTTAAGGGAGATAATATCCCCTTACGTCATAAACCTATCCAATGACCCAACCATACACCACAAAACCAGATTAATACCTCTATAAACACCACATTAAACCAGATAAACCTAAAAATGGCATTAAACTCCTATAAACCACTAAACCATCACCCAACCCAAAGGAAGGATCTTAAACCACCTCACCCCCTAACACTGTGCCATCTTACCACCCTCATTATTATCTCATTTATAGGTTATATGGATTCATTTATGGACTCTACTTACTCTTAAAGTATTCATTAGCTTCATTCTTCAGTTCCTCCGCCTTTTTAATGTTGTTTTCAGTAATTTTAGACATTTTTAAGGGAAATTTTGTCTTGTGGGTCTTGAAGATGTACCTTGGTCTGTTGACACTCACCTCAACCAGATGTCTAACTTAATAAACAAATAATTACTTAAAAATACCTAAATAAACTCCTATTATTCACTAAAAATAAATAATTCATATAAAATAGATTAATTATTCTTATAAATATACCAAAAAGTTAATAAAAAACTGGAATATATTTAGTTATTTTATTCAAGCATTGATGTTTAGTCACACTGATGCTCCACTAATATAGGGGTAACGAGCCTATAATTAATTTTGTAAACAATAATTTTATTTATTATATAATTAAAAACTTTATTTAATGACAAATTACTATGAATATATTATTATTTATATTTTTAGATAATTTATTTATGTATAATTTGGTTTATATGACTATAATAAAAGTGTATAAAGCAATTTTGAGATGAAATTAGCTGGGGTGTCTAAACTTCAGGTGAAATAAGCTGGGGTGTCTAAACTACAGGTGAAATAAGCTGGGGCGTCTAATCTTCAGGTGAAATAAGCTGGGGTGTCTAAACTACAGGTGAAATAAGCTGGGGCGTCTAATCTTCAGGTGAAATAAGCTGGGATGTCTAATCTTCAGGTGAAATAAGTATGATGATTTAGCCTCTTGAACTTGGACACCCCAGCTTATTTCACCTGTAGTTTAGACACCCCAGCTTATTTCACCTGTAGTTTAGACACCCCAGCTTATTTAACCTGTAGTTTAGACACCCAATTACTACCTAACCCCACAGGTGTCATTATTTACCAACTGGCCACCCACTAAAAGTTGCCATGACGAGGGAGGATGGCCAGTGGTCCGAGTAGGATTCCCCCCCCATTATTCATTGTTATATTTCTAAGGACTATTTTGAAGCCTAGTGCTGTTCTTGATTCCACAGCTTGAGCTAGTCGACTGTTCCATAGGCCTATCACCACCACAGCTTGGACTGATACTGTTCCATAGGTCTATCACTACCACAGCTTGGATTGATACTGTTCCATAGGTCTATCACTACCACAGCTTGGACTGATACTGTTCCATAAGCCTATCACCACCACAGCTTGGACTGATACTGTTCCATAGGCCTATCACCACCACAGCTTGGACTGATACTGTTCCATAGGTCTATCACCACCACAGCTTGGACTGATACTGTTCCATAGGCCTATCAGTCTGTGAAGAAATATTTCCTTATATTCATTCAGCATAATCTTGGTCAGCTTACTTCATGTTGGTGCTTGACTAAACAAACAAATGCCCCAGCTTAACCTATTGTGTTTTGAGTAATATCACCTTTAAAATTACATTAGGTTAGGTTAGCATTAGAGTTAGATTAGGTTTGGTATGGGGTAGGGTAGGGTAAGGTATGGTTAGGTTAGGTTGTGCTACAGCTCACGTAGTAAAGGATATTAAGTCAGAAATAAAATACCAATTGGAGTTTTGTCTCTTTTAATATTTTTTAATACATTTGATTTAAAGTGTCATACAATACTGTAATATAAACAGCAAACACAGGAAACTCGAAGAAGTCAATATACATAAATTCCTCTTATAAATCGAGGAAAAAAAACACAATTTAACCCCACTACAGTATCCCCTATACCAAGAATCAATAAGCCGTTGGTTGTCGTGCCTCAGAAAACATCGGGTCGCCGTTCGAATCCTCGCATAAATATACCACCTCTAGAAATACATCACGGCCAGTTCGAAATCTCAATCAATTACACAACATAAAAAAAAAAAATGGAAAACCTAATCCGATATATTTATAAACACCACAAATAATTAGTTATAGATTATCTTTAACAGATAGGGATGATTACTTTAACTTCACTCAATGTCCGAGTATTTAATCGTCTCGGGTTAGTTCGGTGTTGCGACTAGGCTGGGTTTTGGGTATTCACAACGTTATTAAGAACTTTTAGGTGCATCGGACCCCAGAGAATCACCCCACGTTCTATCAAAATTACTGGGCATTGCATCGACTGACGACCCCAGACTAGACGCGCTACGAAGACACGGTCAACCAGCGGCCTCATATTAGTGGCTACACGTCAGAATTAGGTAATACGTCCAGAGAATCCACAGTGCGAATGAAACGCACCAACAACGCTACGGTAAACAAATCCTAAACGAAAAGAATAAAAAAATAATTTAGGCTCTAATTTGTCTCTTCTTTATGACTGTTCTTGTTTATTCCCGGCTTGTTATTGAAGACGGTAAAGAAATATGCTTATGGTTACATCAGACACTATATACAGTAGACCGCAAAAGAAACGCAGAGAGGGATTTTAAACGCCCCACCCCACAAAAAATAAAAATTCGCCTCGAAATGAAAATTAAACTGAATCCCCGTGAAAACCAAACACAGATGAGAATAAACAAATAAAATGGATATATTTGACTCTAAATATCACAATTAGGCGGAAGAAATACCAATACTATATATATATATATTAACAGCAAATCTTTTTTTTTTAAGCTACCGACGTACACATCTTGTGGTCAAACGATACGTTGTTGATACCGAGAAAAATTTAACAGAAGAAAGCATTTCTTTATCCTTACTAACTATACTCTCTCTCTCCCACATCCTCAAATAATTTTTTTTAAACTAGTTTAAGAAAATATCAAGTAAAACAACGACGGATGATCCAATTGTCTCTAGGCCTTTGGTTCATTATACGGAGGTTAAAGCACAGACGATTCTTATTAAGGGGGTCGGTCCGAGTGCCTGTTGGCGGAGGAATATTTCCATAAGCTTTTATATGACAGCTGGTGTTGTAGTCTCTTAGCAGACATAGCAATTAGTATGGCTTACTTTTACCACAGTACAGTACTTGCCGGCAACACACAGTACATTAATCTGTAACCGACTAGTACACAACAAAAGACTTCTTAGTTATGTTGTAAAAACCCAATACAGATCCAAACACTAATAAGGAACTTAATTTGATTAGGTTAGCTTGTGATTAAAATAAATATCCACAAATACCTCATCAAATGGCAACAGATGACAATGATTTATAAATTCCTAAGTAAGAATCCAGCTTGAGGTATGGCCATTATGCTGCATGCCAAGCGGACATATCCCTTCCCCCCACCAACACGCACCGACGCCCACCTTAATACAAATCGGTGCGGTAAATGCATCCTTTCACGCCACACCCAACCGTTAATAAGAGGTTGACCGTTAGGCATCCGGAACCTTAAACGTATACTGTTGATAAACGTCGAATATACAAGACAAGATCCGGATTACGTCAGCAATCCTCCTCCCTCCCCCCCCCCCCTTATTTCTCTCACACACACGCAGGGCTACACCAGTCGACCACCATCTCACGTCCAGAGGGGGTTAGGGAGCTTCAGCACGCCTCACCGTACACACTCTCATCGCTGTAGGCAATGTACAGGAAGAAGTCCTCCTCGTGATGTTCCTGCAATGTAAACAGAGGCGGGTTGATCGTTCACGTCTTGGAATAACAATATCACAAAAACTTTCTCTCTCACAGCATACAAAAAATACTTTATAAATACACCATATACTTTATAAATACATCATACACCATAATCTAACTAATTACACATA
Source organism: Homarus gammarus (assembly GCA_958450375.1). Lineage (NCBI taxonomy): Eukaryota > Metazoa > Arthropoda > Malacostraca > Decapoda > Nephropidae > Homarus > Homarus gammarus. The sequence continues at coordinate 123,108 of CAUDMG010001554.1, read as the reverse complement.
TACACCATTAACTAAGAAGAGAATAATAATAATAATATCAACCAATAAACCTCCATTGTTCACTACAGGGTTCAGATTAATAATGACCTCATGATTCATTTTGGCAGTTCCTAGGTATGCCAGATGATGTTACATGAAGATTAGACACCCCCCATTGCTACCTTGGGGGTTAGGATAGATGAGTAATTGGGTGTTTGATCAACGAACAAGTTTCTATACCTGATACAGGGACCCCATAGTAGCAGACGTCGGTGGGATGACATTATTGACGAAGAAGAATAATGCGTCCTCGGGTCGTAGGTGGATGCGTTTCCGGATCAGGAAGTAGAACTGCCCGACGGTCAGGTCGCTAGGGACTAGGTACTTCTTCTTGTCCAGGTCACCGATGCGTGCTTTAGGGGCCTTCTCGACGATGACCTGCGGGTGATTAGTCCCAACATAAAATAAACTATCTAATTACTGGTTACACCTCATTTACAAAGTTCAATTAATTAGATTATAATTACATTCATTGTAATATAAACTTAATGGACGATTATTTCAGACACTAATTACAGATTATAATTATCATATAGTTAGTTTAAAAAGACAATAATTAATATAACCAGAGGCCTTCATTAATACACTAATTAGGTACTGGATAATTAGAAAACAGGTAGCACTAATTAAACCACAGGTAAAGTAATTAACAAAAAAATACATTACTTCCTTATAGACCACCATCCAAGGTCTCTTATCACCAATTATCTAATATAACCTTAATTAACCTCTAAGGACGTATTATCCTCACAAACTACTTAAATTATATGATAGAACATTAATTAAGGATTATATAGAGGTAATTAATAACCAGGTAAAGGTAACAGGTGATGAATAAATAAAGAAATAAAATAATATAAAGTAAATGGTGATGATGGGTGACATGGCGGACCTGAGTCATCATAAATGCGTCTTATATTTATCGTGTTTTTATAGACTTACTGGCACTCTGTCGGGGTATTTCTTTCTGATCTTTTCACCTTCCGCCCTCCTCTTCTCAAAGGGATGTTCCTCCTTGTACTGCCACTTCATTTTGAGCGAGAATGAGTGGAAATAAGTGTGTGTGTCTCTATGGGTCGGGGGATGGAACGCGTCTGAGCAGTTCACCAGACTTGATCCTCTCCTAGTTCGATAAACACGTTAGATGATGAACCCTCTTTGTCATAATAGAATTGGATCCTATATAGAGTAACAAAATTCTATATAAATACATTCAGGAACTTATAACTTAAATAATTTGATGTGATTTTGTTTTAGATTCTCCTACTTGATAAAAGATACAGTCGTCTATACCCTCGATGTTTGACAACAAATACCGAATGACACCATAATCATCCGCGAGATAAAGAAGTTCCATATTAATTCTAATTTCCTTATTATTTCCTCATAATTCCATAATGGTAATAGAAATAAAGATTAAATTTAAGTAAAATAATTCTTTTAATGGCTCATTCATCAGTTATATACACATAACACCATCATTTGAAATATCCTATAATGTCACCTGGCCAGAGTACCAGCTGATAAATCCTTAACAATTTACTACTGTTTCCTGAGCCTTAAACCTTATCTAACCTCTATCAATAAATTAAAACAAACCTCAATAATTAAATCAATCCATTAAACCAACATAAATCATTACCAATAACGTATATAGTTAGTTCAGTAATGACCCAATTAATGTGAATATTAATTAATGTTTTTAAATAATAATAATTGAAAATAAATTAAAATATAAATAAATATTAATACTATCACTACTACTACTATTATACTACTACCACTACTACTACTACCACCACTACTACTACAACTACCACCACTACCACAACTACCACCACCACTACCACAACCACCACCACCACAACTACCACCACCACTACCACAACTACCACCACCACCACTACCACAACTACCACCACTACTACCACAACTACCACCACCACTACCACAACTACCACCACCACCACCACAACTACAACCACCACCACCACAACCACAACCACCACTACCACCACAACTACCACAACCACCACTACTACCACCACCACTACCACAACTACCACCACCACTACCACAACTACCACCACTACTACCACAACCACAACCACCACTACCACCACCACTACCACAACTACAAGGACTCATTTATAAAAACAAATACATATAATATACATATACATATATATTTTACAATACTCAATACTTTACAAAATACAGTAATACATTTGGAATACAGATATACAGTTAATTAAGCTAGGGTATAATTAAACACATCACCTAATTCAATAATGTTAACCTAATCTAATCTAATCTAATCTAACCTAATCTAATCTAACCCCTATGGCTTGAATTGGGTAGTTCAATCATCAGTTGAGTTAAACTAGAGTATCTAATCTTTAATAAATTTCTATATATTAATTTAGTATCACAATATTTAAAAAGTGTAATTTAAACTGTAGAGAATGACTACTAAGGCAATATTTTAAAACACGAGTGACCATTGAATGAAACGTTTCACAGCCAATCAAAATTGTAGTATTTGTGGCGGCCCTATTGTGGTATTTGTGGCGGCCCTATTGTGATATTTGTGGCGGCCCTATTGTGATATTTGTGGCGGCCCTATTGTGGTATTTGTGGCGGACCTATTGTGGTATTTGTGGCGGCCCTATTGGATTGATCTGTAGCTCTGAGCCCCGCGTCCTGGGTTCATTCCCCGGCCTGGGTCAGATGCGAGTAGGTTTTCTCCAGGTATAAATGCATGTGTTACCTGTACTGAACTAAAAAATATTGAATTAAGGTCACAATAAACAAGGGGTGGGTATTCTTCACGTGGAGCTAATACCATATCCGGGCATCAAAACGCCTTGTTACACTTCATGACGCCCGTGTGAACGACCACGGTAGGAGGGACCTCTAAGGTATGGCCCAGTTTAGTTCGGCATTCCTCCACCTGTTGTCTCAGTTCATCGGCGCTGTATCCCACGACGCTCTTCAGGTCGAGCACGAATCTGTAAACGAACCGCTTTCCGGAAACTTTGGCGATCATGTCACCGTCGTAGTAATATCTACAAGTGGAGAAATTGGTGCGTTAGGTTACGTTATGTCTTGTTAGGTTAGATTACGTCAGCTTAGGTTAGGTTACGTTATGTGTAATTAGATTTGGGTAGATTACATTACATTAGGTCAACCCAGGTCAGCATTAGGTTAGATCACTGATATGCTAGGTTAAATAGTGTTACATTAGGTCAACCCAGGTCAGCATTAGGTTAGGTCACTGATATGCTAGGTTAAATAGTGTTACATTAGGTCAACCCAGGTCAGCATTAGGTTAGGTCACTGATATGCTAGGTTAAATAGTGTTACATTAGGTCAAATCAGGTCAGCATTAGGTTAGGTTAGCACTAGAGTATTAAATAATCAGGTGAAATAAACTAAGGGTAAACAACAAACACGTGATCGCAGAATACATCAATTTAGTGCGACGACAATGGTAAGTAGTGGTGTTACCTTAGGGCCCTAGACAGCTTTTCATAGTTCATGTTGGGTTTACTCTTGCGTTGACCCCACAAACTGGCGACGACTTCTGGTTGGTGGAGACGGAACTCCCCATCGCAGCCGTACCAGGAGATTATGGGGTATAACTGTGGAGGGAAATAATTATTAAATCTTATCTAGAGATTATGAGTTACATACATCGTTTCACATACTAACTACCATTGATGACCACCGTCTCTACAGCTAACAACCACTGATGATCACCGTCCCTACAGCTAACTTCCACTAATGATCACCGTCCCTACAGCTAACTACCACAAATGACCACCGTCCTTACAGCTAACCCACTATTGATCACCGTCCCTACAGCTAGCTAATAGTACAAGCGTTAAACCCACGTACATTTGGTTCAGTTAATAGCTCCAATAAGAACTGCCAAAGCTGGATCTGTTGATTACCCGGGCCACCGCTTCCTGTTGCCCCCGTCGAGTTTCCGCTCACACCGCTGCTTCCTCCTCCGCTAGACACACTTCTACTGCTGCCGTCCCCTGAGCTCTTCACCTGAGAACGAGCAAATCAACGTTAATTAGCTCCTATATAAACAGATCCAATATCACCATCTACATATGATTCAGTTTTTATATTAAATAACTCATATATAACCCAATACAATGCAGTAACTCCATAATATATTAATTCTCTTGAGCTAAATATCAGTTTTAATTAGCTAAAAAAATGAGTTAAGTTAGGATAGGTTAGGTTGGTTAATCTTCGGGTGGACCCTATACCAAATTTGTAAACAAGACTCACGGTGCTAATCTGAATGGAGTGTGTCTTCGTCGTGGGTGTAGCGGTGATTATTTTTGGCGGCGCGGGTTTTGGCACGAGGGAGTTAGGATCGCACACAACAGCTGAAAGAGATGACGGGATTACTGGAACATGTGATACGATCCTTCTCTAACATGACGGGTTTTCTGTGGACATTGGGGTTAATTTTACTATGGGGTGTTGACCTATGGGACCACCCTGTACATGCGTGTGTGGGCTATAAGACACACCCTGTACATGCGTGTGTGGGCTATAAGACACACCCTGTACATGCGTGTGTGGGCTATAAGACACACCCTGTACACGAATCAACAAACTAATGACACACCCTGTACACAAATCAACAAACTAATGACACGCCCTGTACTCACCGACCACATTAGTTCGCCTCAACAGCTCAAAGTGCATATAGAAGACATCCCCAGGGTCATCAGGAACTAGTTTACGGAACTCTGTTTGACTCAGCCCAAACAACTCTTGTCCCGTCAGACCCCAACTGGCATTGTTTACATCGACGTTCTGAAGGCCGAACTGATACACCGCCCAAGAGAGCCACTGTCTGATGTGGTTGCCGGTCCATTCCAGCGGATCTGAGAACGAAAACGGAAAAATAGGGGATTGACCGAAAGTTCCAATTTTGAGGTTATTTTGTCATTGTTATTTTTGGATAAATACTGTTTAGGTTAGGTTAGGTTAGCATAGGTTAGGTTAGACTAAGCTAGTTTACATTAGGTCTGGTTATATTAGTATTAGGTTCGGCAAAATTAAGTGAAGTTAAATTTGGTTAAGTTAGGTTAGCATTAGGCTAGACTATGTTAGGTTAGATTAAGTCAGGTTATGTTTGTACTGTATTAGGTTAGTCCAAGTTAAGTTATATTAGGTAAGGTTAGGTTAAACTAGGTTAAGTTAAGTCAGGTTATGTTTGTACTGTATTAGGTTAGTCCAAGTTAAGTTATATTAGGTAAGGTTAGGTTAAACTAGGTTAAGTTAAGTCAGGTTATGTTTGTACTGTATTAGGTTAGTCCAAGTTAAGTTATATTAGGTAAGGTTAGGTTAAACTAGGTTAAGTTAAGTCAGGTTATGTTTGTACTGTATTAGGTTAGTCCAAGTTAAGTTATATTAGGTAAGGTTAGGTTAAACTAGGTTAAGTTAAGTCAGGTTATGTTTGTACTGTATTAGGTTAGTCCAAGTTAAGTTATATTAGGTAAGGTTAGGTTAAACTAGGTTAAGTTAAGTCAGGTTATGTTTGTACTGTATTAGGTTAGTCCAAGTTAAGTTATATTAGGTAAGGTTAGGTTAAACTAGGTTAAGTTAAGTCAGGTTATGTTTGTACTGTATTAGGTTAGTCCAAGTTAAGTTATATTAGGTAAGGTTAGGTTAAACTAGGTTAAGTTAAGTCAGGTTATGTTTGTACTGTATTAGGTTAGTCCAAGTTAAGTTATATTAGGTAAGGTTAGGTTAAACTAGGTTAGGTCATGATAACCAGTGGGTCATTCAATCATCAACGCAAAATAACCCGGGACACATAATAAATAACCCGGGACACATAATAAATAACACGGGACACATAATAAATAACCCGGGACACATAATAAATAACCCGGGACACATAATAAATAACACGGGACACATAATAAATAACCCGGGACACATAATCTACACACGACTCCACACCACAACACTTACTCGGAGGTATCTTCAAAACCCTCTGGTGTTCCTTAAACGTGGGGCAGACAATCCACCTCGTCGTCTTGGGCATTTTGGTCGTGCTCTTCGCTTCTGTGTTGACAATTTTGGGTGCTTGGGGTAGGGTGTCGGTTGTTTTTATTTCAGATGATTCCGCTGAGACAAAATAAGAAATTATAAGCCGTCTAAACCATTAATGTAAACAGGTGTATATATAGGGTTCATTATATTGAGGGTGCGTTTGACGTGAAACCCCTATTTAATGGACTGTATAGAGATGAAAGTCCATTATATCGAGGGTCCATTAGATCTAAAACCTCTATTTAACGAACTATATAGAGATGAAAGTCCATTATATCAAGGGTCCATTAGATCTAAAACCTCTATTTAACGAACTATATAGAGATGAAAGTCCATTATATCAAGGGTCCATTAGATCTAAAACCTCTATTTAACGAACTATATAGAGATGAAAGTCCAATATATCGAGGGTCCATTAGATCTAAAACCTCTATGGCCAATATGGCGAGGGAAATTGAGTCTTAATTGTACTTCACCTTCATTGGGCTTCAGGACGTCGAGGATGTCAATACAGCCGCCTGAATCATCGGTCTTTACGACAAAGTGTATCTGAACAAGACCTGTGCTCGTTCCACACTGTTCCTGTAGTGTTTCATCATCGTTCAGCTGAAAGTCCGTAACCAATAATTTCATAAGTCATTGTACTCTAGGGGTGAAAATGATTATACTCAAGGGATTTAAATCATTGTACTCAAGGGATTTAAATCATTGAACTTAAGGGATTTAAATCATTGTACTCAAGGGATTTAAATCATTATACTCAAGGGATTTAAATCATTGTACTCAAGGGATTTAAATCATTGTACTCAAGGGATTTAAATCATTGTACTCAAGGGATTAAAATCATTGTACTCAAGGGGTTAATCCACCTCTCTCTCTCTCTCTGACATGACCCCATCTGACATGACCTCCATCAGACAACATCTCACACTCACCTCTCTCTCTGACAGGACCGACACACCGAAACTAATCAGATCCAGATGTAAGGCTTCGGCCGCTCGGGATTTCAGCGTGCCCATCGTCTCGCTTATGTCCATGTCTATAGCGTAGATGTGAAGCGCGTTACTGTGGGGGTGGGGTGAGAGATGGTCACGATAAACCCGGCCGTAACGTGAGGCGATAACGTAGTCGTGATATCAGTACGTTATATTTTGAGTGTCTTGTGGGTTGGGTTGGAGGTTGGTTGTGGGTTGGTTGTGGGTTGGGTTAGGTTAGGTTGTGGTTTGGTTGGGTTAAATAAGTTTGGGGGTGACTAATCTTCATGAAACCGAGGGAGGGGCAAAGGTGGGGAGGTAAGGACGGCGTGGGAAGGGAGTGGAGTGGGTAGGGGAAAGGAGTGGAGTGGGGAGGAATGGGCCTCTATATAGACTAACGACTAGCCTTAACAAGAGAGAAACGCTTACTTGTGTTCCTGTAGGGCTAACGAGGTAGTTTCAGGGTCGCCTTCCACCCCGCAGCTCTCCGACGCTTGGCTGTTGACCTCCCGCATGCCTTCCTCGGCAGCCTGGAGCAACATCTCTTCAAAGCTCTCCATGCCGTCTAACTCTGCCCCCGCCATTACCTGTCACATAGATCACATAACCTGTCACATAGATCACATTACCTGTCACATAGATCACATAACCTGTCACATAGATCACATAACCTGTCACATAGATCACATTACCTGTCACATAGATCACATAACCTGTCACATACATCACATAACCTGTTATATGGATATGTATATCACATCACCTGTTAAAATTAGTATCAGCTAAGGGGGTATAATGTCAACTATGGGGTAATGACGTCAGATAAGGGGTTATAAACGTCAGCTATGGGGTATACACGTCAGCTATGGGGTATAAGCGTCAGCTATGGGGTATAAACGTCAGCTATGGGGTATAAACGTCAGCTACGGGGTATAAACGTCAGCTATGGGGTATAAACGTCAGCTATGGGGTATAAACATCAGCTATGGGGTATAAACGTCAGCTATGGGGTATAAACGTCAGCTATGGGGTATAAACAACAGCTATGGGGTATAAACGTCAGCTATGGGGTATAAACGTCAGCTATGGGGTATAAACGTCAGCTATGGGGTATAAACGTCAGCTATGGGGTATAAACGTCAGCTATGGGGTATAAACGTCAGCTATGGGGTATAAACGTCAGCTATGGGGTATAAACGTCAGCTATGGGGTATAAACGTCAGCTATGGGGTATAAACATCAGCTATGGGGTATAAACGTCAGCTATGGGGTATAAACATCAGCTATGGGGTATAAACGTCAGCTATGGGGTATAAACGTCAGCTATGGGGTATAAACGTCAGCTATGGGGTATAAACGTCAGCTATGGGGTCTGCTGAGAAAAAAGAAAAAAAGGAAACAATCTTTAATTATCCCATTAAACTCGACAATATCCATTAATATAAACCTTCAGATACATTAATAACTCATTTATGGATTAATTATCTCTTAAATATATCAATAACTCCTGAAATATTAAATACTTACACTGAGGACGGCCAAAGGTAAACACGGGGTGGGTAATGTTTAGGAATTACTACGGCCGGATTACATATTTTCATTTAACATGTTCTCAGTTAATTTAATCATAGATAGTCTTTAATGAGCAATTTTAAATTATATATATAAATATATTTTGTTTTTGTATATTAATTTAACTTTATTAACTTACGTATTAATGAGATGTTTTAAGGTATTTTATTAACATTGTTTCTTGTAAACATTGAGATGGTTATTTGTTAACATCTAGTTCAGGTATTTTACTCCTTCGATCACATTATTCACTATCATTCAGTAATAATCAAATAATTGACTATTACCCTATTATATAATTACTTACAAAATATTTAATGTTATATTTTTATCTGAGAATTTTTGTAATATCTTAACATAAGTATTTTACTGTATGTGAACGAAGGTCTATGGCACCTTGGTCGGTTACACCACTATAACAACCAATGGCTATTACAGGACACAAATGAGGTCACAGAGGTCAGGCATGGTGATAAAGAAGCGATTTATTTAATATTTAAGGGCGATATATGATGATAATTCCAACACATCTAAACTAAATAATTAAACACTAAGTCATATATATTTTAAGCTCTTAGTATATGTACCTTGGATTATCCTTATAAATAATAACAATAATTACATATTTAAATAATTAAACATATATATAAATGATATAATAATTAAATAGAAGAATAATTAATAAATATAAACAATAATTTATATATATATTTTATTTTGTTTTAGGTTCGTAGTCATTACAGTGTTTTGGTTTGATGGCCAGGAGAGCATCATCAGGATTTCCTCTTAATAATTTGTCTCTAAAACTATCAAAATGGACTAAAGACGCCACTAACCATTACTAAATAAGGTGAGCTATTATTCCATGTGTCTAATGATGTTAATTAGTCGTTGATTGAAGGTTAATTAATGGTTATATAGAGAAAAATAGGAAGGGCTCAAGGGAGTGTAGATTAAGACACAGTTTTAGGATGACCTCGTTAGTCTTGTAATTAACTCTCCTTTATATGAACCCAAATACTTTATTAGCCTTGTTACGAGCTAATACACATTATTTACTTGGTTTAAGTACTGAGCCTTGGGGAACTCCATTAGTGACGTTGCTCCAATGGGATTTAATGCTGTTAATGCTCACTCTCTGTTTCCTGTCCTGTAACCATGACCTAATCCATTAATACCTCTACCATTATCCATCCCTAATTATATAACCAAATCATCTCAATTCTTTTTGTTTTTTTTTATAGATTTTAATATTTTTTTCTCCTCGGCTTTTGTTAATTTTAGCCCCGAACTTCATCTGCTTACCTGCTGCCACAAGTAAACGGATTTCTCTCTCGGCAATAAGAATGACTATGTTACGCTAATACTAATAACTCATCTTCCCCCCTCCTCCTCCTCCTCCTTGCAGTGTCACGAGCGTCGCCAGTCAACTCGGAAAGATGACTCCCTCGCCAACACCTTCGCCCCTGGAGAGTGGCAGCGGATCGGGGCCAATGGACACAGTGGGATCGATGGGCGGACAGATGGGAACGATCTCCCTCGGCGTCCTCATCCAATACATCAACCAGCGGACTTATTCAGATCTACTCAACTTGGCCGAGATGTAAATAAATACCGGTTAAGACGTTGATTGTTTTGGTCTGGGGTCCATAGGTGGGTGGGAGAGGGGTGGGGGGGGATGTTTTGGTCTGGGGTCCATAGGTGGGTGGGAGAGGGGTGGGGGGGGATGTTTTGGTCTGGGGTCCATAGGTGGGTGGGATAGGGGTGGGGGGGGATGTTTTGGTCTGGGGTCCATAGGTGGGTGGGAGAGGGGTGGGGGGGGGATGTTTTGGTCTGGGGTCCATAGGGGGTAGGGGGAAATGATGTACCCCAGTTTGTTACATCTTAAGATTAGGTGCATCAGTGTTCTAACCTAACCTAACCATACCACTAACCTAATCAAACACAGTCCACCTATCCTAACCAAACCCTCCTACACTTCCTATCCTATCCTATCCTCACCTCTTCACTAAAATATTGCCAAATCGGACACCAAATCCTTACATATCTTGTCTGGGTGGATATATAGACCCAATCGGAACAAAACACTTGAATAAATACCAGAAAAAAAGTTGTAGTTTACCTCTTCTTGGGGGGAGGCCATCTTGACAGTGTTGGCTCTTTGGAGGTTCACAGCCAACTGAGTCATCTGAACCCTTACCTGGTGTCATATTAACAAAGTTCGAGGCTTCGTAAGGGTTCGTTGTTTCGAATCCTTGAATCTGAACCATCTATCAAAACAATTAGTAATTAATATGTAATAATGTAAATAATAATGACAATAATAATGTAAATAATAATGATAATAATAATAATAATGTAAATAATAATGATAATAATAATAAAAAATAATAATGTTATTTATTTTAATATTTTACTTATTTAAAATTTATTCATATAATTTTCTAGATAGAGATAGATATTGTACTGTAGATATAGATACTATAGATAGATAGATAGATAAAAAGATACTTATACCTGTATTAGTATCTGTCTACCCAACACCTGTGCCTATATCGTGTCGTAACCCCAAACGAACGACCCAAAATAATTATAGTTTCCCGTCTCCCCCACAGCTTGCCCAGGAAGAGCGACATGGAGAAAAAGATGGACATAGTTCAGTACGCCCAACGAACTCGTCAGCTCTACGTCCGCCTGTTAGCGTTGGTCAAGTGGGCTGCCAGTGCTTCCAAAGTCGACAAATGTTGTGTAGGCTTTTTTATCTATTTTGTTTTTATATTACAGAGAAAGACAGATTTAGATCTAGTTTATGTTACCTGGTGATTAGACTCTGCTGCTTTTTCTATCGGGTTAGGTTAGTGTTTGGTTATGCCATGTTTGGTTAGGTTAGGTTTACATTTGAGTGCAATCATCAGGTAAAGTAAACTAGAGTGTCTAATTATCAGGTAATCTGTTAGTCCTCTCCATATAAACTGTTCTTAAGTAGATACAATGTTATATATATTAAACCTATCCTATTTAGATAGAAGCATATCTATATATACATTACTTATAGCTATCCAATCAAACACTATCCTACATTGGGTGTACAGGATCGTTAACTACCACCACTCTATCGTTACAGCACATAATGGCCTTGTTAGAGAAGCAAAACAGCCTCTTCACGGACAGTGCTGATAAACTTTACCACATGACGAAAGAGAATTTGGTTCGTGCCCGACTTCCGCATTTTCATATTCCTGCTGCCGTTGAGACTCTGACTACAGGTAAGGGTGTGTGTGTGTGTGTGTGTGTGTGTGTGAATATTCTCAATATATATTTGTCTTAGTGTTAAATAAGTTATTCGATACCTAACAAAAACAAACGCCTAACACCCCCCCTCCCCCCCCCACAGGGTCGTACGATAGGTTGCCGATGACCATAAGACAACGCATCCTCCCTCCCGAGCCAATCACGGCCCTGGAACGTAAGCAGACGCTGACTCGCCTGGAACAGATCGTCCAGCATCGTTTGGTGACGTCTGAACTACCCCCGCAAATGAGGACGAGCCGTGTAAGTGGGCTAATTGCCTCGTAAGGTCGTTTAGTTTGTGTTTATAGATAGATTGATGGATAGATGATAGATAGACAGATATGTAGATAGAAAAATTAAATACGCTTTGAGTAAATCTTGCTATTTCCCCAGTTGAAGTGAGTCAGCTTGATTTATTAAGCTCGAGTAATCTTATTTCCCCAGTTGAAGTGAGTCAGCTTGATTTATTAAGCTTGAGTAATTCATATCTCTCCCCAGATCGAAAACGGCCGAGTGAGATTCACGGTAGAACACGAATTCGAGGTGAGTCTGACCCTAATGGGAGATAACCTGACCGAGCCTTGGAGACTACTGGAGATCGAGATACTGGTGGAAGACAAGGAGACGGGGGACGGTAAAACTCTCGTTCACCCGATGCAGGTACGTACGATGTTAGTCTCTTGTTTACATTATCGTTGCGTCGTTTTTCCGGCGTTTCGAGTCGTTGACGGTGGTGGTTAGTACAGGAGGTGGTGTTAAATTGTCATGTGGGGTTCATGTTGAGGGTTAGGTTAGGTTATGTTGGATTAGGTTAGTATTCAAGTGTCTAATTATCAGGTAAAATAAACTAGGGCGTCTAATCTTCAGGTAACCACACATTGCCTTTCGTTCCAGATTGCGTTCATCCATCAACTGATTCAATCGAGGCTTCAAGACAACCCAAATCCACTACATGAAACCTATATGGTGCTTCACGCCTTCTGTCAGGCTCTCCAGCTTGAAGTTCTCTATGTTCAAACCAAGAAGGTGAGGTTATGTTTGGTTTGGTTACATTTGGTTAGGTTAGGTTATGTAAGTCTGTGTGTGTGTGTGTGTGTGAGAGAGAGACCTATGTAACACCCTGTACATGTGTGTGTGACTTATGAGACACCCTGTATATGTAGTTAAACAAACACTAAGATATTTAAATTACCAAATAGAATAAACTAAGGGGTGACTAATCTTCACCTCCCCCCCCCCCCCCCAGAGAACCTTAAAACGCTAAGTGATTCTCAGCGTCGCCGCAACATTTTCCGCACCCATTATAAAATACACCTCATCATCCACAGCTTCTTGAGGATCGGCTCGACACGCACATCCGCATCGAGGAGTACCTTCAAGGGCGATCACTGACCCTGACCTACTGGAGGGAACTGACCCAGCACGATCCCACAGTTCAACTTGGTTATCGACTCACAGTACAAGTTGACCCGACGGAACCTTCCAAGCCTCTGATAGTTTTCCACACTCCTTCTCTGGGGTCTAAGGTAGAGTATAGTGAAACCTCGTTATAGTGGACTTTTCTCTCCGTAGAATCAATTATATCACGGTAAACCTCAATATAATGGACTTTCCTATCCATAGAATCAATTATATCACTGTAAAACCTCGATATAATGGACTTTACCTCACCATATAGTCCATTATATAGAGGTTAAACTATTATAAAATCGATATTTGAGTCCAATGAAAAAAATAACCTCCGAGATAACTAAAAATACCCCGTCGATGTCGTTACAGGAATCGGAAATTGCCGAACGAGCCATACGCAGCGATCACCTCTCCATCGAACGTCTCCTGGTGCACAGTATTTACCTCCGGACTAAGGCTCGACTCTCGGAACTCAAGCAGGACATGGACTCTAAGCTGGGTGCTGATGCGGAGAAGTGTAAGATGTTGTCTCTCTCTCTCTCTCTCTCTCTCTCTCTCTGGTTAGCTTAGGGTGTCTAATCAGGTCAAATAAGCTGGGGTATCTAATCATCACGTTAATCCGGTTCGTCATCTAATCGTCACCACTTTACAGGTCAACTCAGTGGCTCTCCGGCCGTCCTACACGTACCCATCCTGCAACCGAACCTGCGATCCGAACAATTGCTGATAACCGTCGATACTCATACGGGCGTCCTCCTTCCTCACGTCCCTCAATACGACTCCTGTCCCAACATACCCGACCTCCAGCAAGCGCTTAACTACGACAAGACCAAGATCGACGACCTCATCTCGGAACTGAGGTTAGCTTTGGGGCGGTCAGGTCAGGTCGATCAACCCTTCGTAAATAGACCAACTATAAATCACCCCGTGCCTATAGACCCCTAGTAAACAAGTCTATGTCGTTGCAGGTATTGGCTGATGCTACGACGGACGGAGAAGACCCTACAGCATCTCCCGGCCACGGCCCACGAACGCCTCCCTCTGATGTACTACACCTCCCATCCTCTTAATGTTCTCGGCAAACATAAAGTCTTCATCACCTTCCACAAGCATCCTGGATATGTGGTGGTGAGTGTGTGTGTGTGTGTGTTGTAGTGTGTATACCTACTGGGTGGTCCATGTGTATGTATATGTGTGTTTATGTCCTCTGTGTGTGTATGTATTTTAGTGTGTAAATAATACCACGACATCTTTGTAAACAGATCGTGGAGTTTAACGAGAAGGAAGGTAGTCCGTGTGAAGTAGAACAGAACCTGTACTTCATGGTGGTGAAACAAGCGAGCATCGAGGACAATCCGGACGACGACACGGTCCAGACATCTCTACCCAAGTCCTACATGCGAGCGTACGAGTTAGTGAAGCTCGACTCGTTCGTCTGCACTCACGGACCATCCACTAAGGTCGACGGTAAGATGTGTATATTTATTATTATTATTATTATTATTTATTTTAGTTTAGCTTTATCATTTTGCTATTTATCTTCTTATTAGTCATTTCTACTTTAAGGTCTTTATTTAGTTTTGATACAGGAGGAAATCTGTCATGGTTGGTACTGAGGGTGACACTGTCTAACACCCTTCTCGGAACCTGGAGGTGGTGGCGAGAGGTACTCAAACGTCCTCTACGTGTGTATGTACTCAGTCGGACTCAAAACCACTGTAGGGTATTGATCATCGGGTGAAATAATGCATTGGGGGGGGGGGGGGTAGGGAAGTGTGGGCGGGAGGAGGGTAATCGTAGGCCAGTGTATCGAGACAAACTCACTTTATCACCGCAGTCGTGGAGCCCGGAGAGAGAGCGCTGGGAGGTAAACGTAAGCTACAGCAACGTGGTGAGCCGGCCAGCAAGAAAGTGAAGGTACCGGCATATTTCCTACCAGACGTCGCTCAGTGTGTTGCCATGAGCGATATGAAGCTTCCTCTCATTCATCTTTCCCTTAAGGTACGCGAGTTCGTTTGTCGGGCTTTATTAAATATTCGGGAAGTTGGTCTATTATTTAAGGCTTTTATTATCCTTTTGTTAGTATAGGTAAGTGTAGGTTTAGCTATACTGGGTATCCTCCCATATGTGACCTGGCCCGGGGATTGAACCCAGAACGCAGTGGTGAGAGGCACTTGGGGAGATGGCAATTTCAATAAAGATAGGAAATATAATAAGGGAGAATAAGGGGAAATAGATTAAACAATAATAAACCAGAAATGTGGAAAATTACGGTAAATTCCTCGGACGACGAGTAGAAAATCCTCCATGATGCTATAGGAAGAATCTAATAACATGCGATTGTTTTTATTACCTACAGCTACGGACACGGAATGTCTTTAACACCGGGGAACAGGTCGAGGAAGGCGGAATGGGCGTTCTGTTGCGTCTGATCGATCTACCGACCGCCGAGGGGCTTTCGTCCGACACTGTCTATGCTCTGAGGAAACACCTACTTTCTGCATCGATCCGTATACAGGCAGCAGTAGCTTGGGTAAGTATGGTGGTATGGTGTAAGGTTCATTATCACCACCACTACAAACCACCATTATCACCACCACCACCATCTTCAGTCACCACCACTACCTCCACCTTACATAATGCATAAAAGTGCACATGGAGATTAGTCCTCCAGTTTATTTGACCTTAAGATTAATCCCCATTATTACCTGGTGGTATTAGGTTAGGTTTTGATCCAGGAGTCATCTTGAAGGCATTGTATAATTCTGTAGTGAATAAACCTAACCTGGCTTTCCCAACCCTAATCTAACCAATCCTAACCCTAATCTAACCTACCCAACCCAAATCTAACCTAACCAAACCAACCCAAACTTAAACCACCCGACCCTAAGCTAAACTAACCTGGGACAACTCTCCGCAGCAATTCACCGGCTCGCGTGTGTTTGGGATGGAGTACCTCTTCACCAACTGCCCGGTCACGAGCCTTCACTCGAGGGAACAAGGCCCCAGACGAGCGGCCTATTTCACCTACGAGGTAACGAGCGCCGAACACGTCAACGCCACGGTCGACTCGATCTTGGCCGACTGGAAAACCATCTCAATGCTTTATCAACTTGTTATTCAATTTGCCTCACAATTGTCAGCTTCCAGAGGTACGATTTATAATTACTATTATTATTATTTATTATTATTATTACTATTATTATATTATTTTGGGTACTTCTGGTTATTTCTCGATTCTAATAAATTCTTGAGTCCGGATACATAAGGTTAAAGCACAGTAGAGCAATAGTTATGTAACGTTTGTATTCTGGGAAGGTTGTTTAAATGGACTATGGTTGTTACAGTAAATATAGTCCGGTCATTAAGTAGTTACGACGATTACATAACAATTCACTAGAGATTATTAATGGACTATGGTCGTTACAGTCGGCGTGGAGTCGGCAGGAAGTAGCAGCAGCAGTAGCAGTAATATACCCAACCCGAAGACCCTAAATGAGATGGTTCGGGTCAGGTCGTTCAACTATAAGAGCATCACTTTGGCGTATGGGCCAAGTTTCGACGCTTTCTGTATTCTGCGCTACAACCCAGAGAAGAAAGTGTTTACCCTGAGTTTCGGTGAGTGGTGATTGGTCGGTAATTTAACCCTGGAGTTATGGTGAGTTTTGATTGGTGGAAAATGTTCTTTGACCCTGGGATGTCTGTATGTTGACCCTTTGAGTACGATGCCAGCTCCCCCCCCCCCCCCCCACTCACACACACATCAAAACCCCGTAAATCAAAATATAAAAATGTTTACAATTCGTCAACTTTGTCTCGCAGGTATGAGTGGTGAGGGAGTGTGGGCGACTAACCCCCATACCATAATGCAAGACCAGCTGCAAGACTTAGTGAACCAGACGGGGATTATGGGCCTCGTTGACTTGGCCACGGCCCTACATCACACCTACCAGCCTCTTCTGGCCATCTCTAAGTTGTCCCCGACGCTTCATCTTGGAGTTATCGATAAGGTGTGTGTGTTTGTGTATGTGTCTGTGTGTGTTTATGTGCGTGTTTGTGTGTTTGTGTGCGTGTTTGTGTGTGTGCATGTTTGTGTGTGTGTTTATGTGTGTGTTTGTGTGTGTGTGTGTTTGTGTGTTTATGTGCGTGTTTGTGTGTGTGTGTGGTCGATCATTATCTTTCCCGACGGACCATTAAACCTTGAGATAACAAACTTCTCTTCCCATATTATTGGTTAGACGGAGGTTTCACATCTAGCGGACCCTCGATATAATGGACAAACCTTATCATAAAGTCTGTTAAATAGAGGAATACTGTATAAACAAAGGGCCATATAACGTCATTTCCCTACATATCGATCGTTCTTTTGTCAGTCGATAAATAACACAATTTATCCCTCACAGAAACATCAACCCATCAAGAACTTCACCGTATTGCCGCAGTCCCCCACACGAGTCAGCATCATCTATCGTAACGTCTACTGCCTCAACGTCGATCTGCTGCCCAATGGACTCGTCGCGGTGAGAGACGGGGCGTACAGCAGCTTCGAGACGTCTAAACTGATCGAGGAGTTTATCCAGATACAGGGTCTAAAGGTCGGTGTTTACGGCCTCGTTGTATCGTAAGGTCGTGTCGTAAAGGTCAAATGGTATTAATAAGGTCATGTGGTACCCCTAAGAGTCATCTGTTTGTCTGGGGTAGTTAAGGGATTGATACTCGGTGAATGTATAAGCCGCCCTCAAGTCGGTTAGAATCATATTAGTCTGGTGTTGCCACGACGAATATTTAATCCCCTTTAAACCCCAACAGGCGTTTCTAAGTAAATACGTAGACGAGACGGCCATCAACATAAGACGCTCCCAATCAGAGGACGACAACCCCCCCACCCCGATACCCATGGACGACACACTCTGGCCCACACCCAAGGCGGCCTCTCCGGCACGCCACGGACCCATGACGCCGCCCATATCGTCAAACCCACACACCCCAGCTAGCCCACATCCAGGGGGCATGACCCAGGTATATCGATATTTGTTTGTTTATTTATCTTCCTCGGAAAGTTGTCATGGTGTGTCCTGATAATACTTGGTGTGGTTAGATTAACATTAAGGTGGTTAGGTTAGGTTAAGGTGATTAGGTCAGGTCAACATTAAGGTGAAAATAAACTGACATGAATGAGATCAATTTCCTTACAACGTCAACCAACCATCCCCCCCCCCCCCCTCTCCCCTCCAAGACAAGCGGCCACGGTGGGTTCGTGTCCAGCCCGGCAACGAGCGGATTCTCGTTAGCGTCGCCGCCACCGCTACCCGGCATGAATCCTTCACCCGCCATGCTGCCTCATCCGTCACCCGGAGGAGGATTCTTGGGGTCCAACTCACCCTCGGCCCCTCAACACGGTGTGTCCTCGCCGGGATTCTTGGCCCCATCTCCAGCCGGGCCGCATTCCGTACCCATGCATTCTCCGGCCTCGGCCATCATGCACGGCCAATGTGAGTTTGTTGACGAGTGCGTTGACGTCTTGTCTTAGGGGTTAAATATATCTCTGGATTTATTTACAAGTCTACTGATGTGTAAAAGTGTAAATATATCTCTTGATGCTTCTTTATTAATTTAAGGTCACATTATATATAATTCACAATATATCGCCTCTAGGATTAAGGAATATATCGGTAATGGTGATAATCTCTGACTGGTTTTATCGCCACAGTAGGGCCGATGTATACGTCCCGAATGCTTCCCAACAAACCCTACGCCGCTGCCGTCCCGACGACCCTCACGCACGACTCCTTCCACACCCTCTGTTCCCCCGCGCAGGTTGGTCGCTCTGTGTGTAATGTTTACTACGGCCCGACCTAAGATATATTAAAAATTGAGTTACAGGCGAAACGACGCTTAAAACGGGTCGTACAGCCGCCCGCGTCATAGCATGTGATAACAGTCCGACTAAACGACGTTGTTACGCTTCCAGGTCGACGAGGGCGGCGATAGCAGCCTGCAGTGCGTTCTCGAGCAGTTCCTGGGAATGACATACATTAAACGACACTTCCAACAGCTGTGCGAAGGATGTGAAGTGGTAAGAATACTTTTTGACTCACCCTGTATTTGTACTAAGCTAGGATAATGATTCAATGTCAAGCATATAAATTCACATAATATTCAGCCATTTATAAAGATTCACATTAAGATTTGACCATAGATTCACATTAAGATTCGAACATAGATTCACATTAAGATTCGACCACAGATTCACATTAAGATTTAACGTTACATAGATTCACATAAGATTCAACGATAGATTCTCATTAATATTCACCCTTTGCGTTTACTTCATCACAGCTGAAGCCAGTCGGAGGTATAGAGCCAGGCAGCCTACAGTTCAAGACAGAGACACTAAACTGCCAGATGTTAGTGCAGAGTACACCATCATACAACCTGGTGATGAAGCTACAGCCGCTTCCCGAACATGCCGATCAGTGGACCAGCGACGAGCTCCAGGTAGTGTGTTACATCTAACCTAACCCTTATAGATAATAATACAAGTCGGTATATACCAATTACACTTTCCAAATTTGATGATCTTCCACCAATCACATTTCAGGATGCTATTATTCTGCCAAATTCTGGAATAGATATGCTAGGCCTCACCATTTCCTCTAATATGTCATGGAAGCCACACATCCTCAACATTGCTAAAGCTGCCTCCCGAAAGCTGGGAATGCTGTACAGATGCCGCAGGTACTTCACTCCTGAGCAGTTGCTTCAGGTATATAAGGGATTCTTTCGTCCTAACTTGGAGTACTGCTCTCATATCTGGGGTAGCTCTGTTAGATAGGGTGGAACCAAAGGCATTTCGTCTTATTAACTCTCCTCCTTTAGTAGACAATCTTTCTTCCCTTTCTCTTCACCACAATGTTGCTTCACTCTCCCTCTTTTACAGGTACTTTAACGGGCAATGTTCAGTGGATTTGGCATCCTGTGTACCGCCGGCAAGGCCGTGGGTTCGTAACACACGTCTTGCCCGCGGTGCCCACCATTTCTCCGTGGATGTCGGTCACACTAGAATAACCCGTTATAGTACCTCCTTCTTTCCTCTCACTGTTGAATGCTCTGCCTTCTTCTGTGTTTCCATACTCATACAATCTGTCTCACTTCAAAAAGATGGTTTTCCGTCATCTTCTCGGTGCAGATTAATATAACCTTTTTATTTTATATTATTAATTTATTTTTACTCTTATCCTCCCCCCTCCCAGGCTCCATTGTGGATCGATGACCTGTGCCTGGGTGGGTTAATCAACAAAAAAAACTAACACCAACAAAATCACCACTTAACACCCACCAAACACCACTTAACACCACCACTACAACTCTTCATTTATCAACAGGTTCTGGAAAAGTTCTTCAGCGTTAAAGTCCCCATCCCACCCTATAGACCGTATGCTGCACAGTCTTACTACAGCATCCTCAAGTTCCCCATCCGTGTTCTCAAAGACTGTATCCGACTCATGCAACTTGAGCTGGTAAGTGTGTGTGTTGGGGGTTAAGTATGTGTGTGGGTGTCTGAGTGTGTATGTGTGGTAAGTATATGTGTATAATTGTGTTGATGTGAGAGGGTAAGTATGTCGTGTCTGCGAGTTTGTCTCCGTAAACACTCGATCCGTCAACGTAAACACCAAAGACGTCGTTTACATTACAGATGCCGAGCCCACAGCAGTTACAGCAGATGAAATGGACGCTTCAGTGGTGTCTTACGAGCTCTCCCGTCGGGTCGCAGATCGCCCCCCCAGGGTTGTACGTCGTGGTAGCGTCTCGTAATAAGATCCTCTTCTTCGTAAGTAACTGAGGTCGTTTGTTTGTCTCGTATCTAAACACACCGGGACGTTAAATCTCTCACGTGTGTTTGAGTGTTGGTCCGTTTGGTTTGATTTATTCAGTAAAATTTATATATATTGATTCAGCTTGTGTATATATATTTCAGTATTTATATAGACAATTCATCATGCATATAGACAATGCAGGTATACAGTTCACCATGTATATAGACAATGTAGGTATACAGTTTGATATTGTCTTTGTGTTTCATATTTATAGTTTAAGGATGATTTTGCTGTGTGTGTGTGTGTGTGTGCGTACTCTTCACCCCTATACAATAAGAAACACTTAAGAGTACAATGTTTGTTGTTGCCACAGTTCCAGTTAACGAGGACCAACGTTCAGTTACCGCCGGAGGCCGAGCCGCCAAGCCTGATGCTGCCGGTGGTGTACGACAGCGTGAGCAACAAACCCCAGATGGCCGAGCGTAGAGAGCACGGGATCATCCCCAGCGTCACCCTCCAGGTCATCAACGACATCATGAACCGCGTCGTGGTCCAGACCAACGAGATGGCCCTGTACCCCTGCATCAGAGAGGTGCTGTGTAGCCTCTCCCTCGGCCCGGACGGTAACGCCGTGGCCATCCCGCCCGTGTCCGTGGGCCAGGGGACCCCCACCTCCACGGTGCCCCAGTCCATGGGTTCCCCGCACCTCGCGTCCCCCCACATGGCCTCCCCCCACACCCCTGGCACGCCCTCGGCCTCCATGTCCCAGGGGATGATCTCGTCGGCCACGGGCACCATCACCACCAACGTGTCCACCCTCAGTAGCCAGAGTATGGTGTCCACCATGTCCTCACAGTCGCACTTCAGCGGACCAAAGCCGGTGTCCGCCGTGGGCCACATGCAGCCCACGCTCAGCTCCATGGGGCAAATGGGGCCACAGAGTATGCAGGCCAGCATGCAGGCCAGTCCCAGCCTCATGCAGCAGAACATGTCGTCCATGGGCGGTGGCATGATGCAGGCCGGCCCGCGGGGCATGCAGGGCGGATCGACCGGTGGACAGATGGCCGGCGGCCCCGGCAGCATGCAGGGTATGTCCACCATGCAAGGTCCTGGCATGCAGGGTGGGCCAGCTGGGATGCAAGGTGGTCCGGGCAACATTCAAGTCGGACCTGGTCCCATGCAAGGTGGCATGCAGGGTGGCCCAGGGGGCATGCAAGGTGGCCCAGGGGGCATGCAAGGTGGTCCAGGTAACATTCAAGTTGGTCCAGGAGGCATACAAGGTGGCCCAGGGGGAATGCAGGGTGGTCCAGGGGGAATGCAAGGTGGCCCAGGTAACATTCAAGTTGGTCCAGGAGGCATACAAGCAGGTATGCAGGGTGGGCCAGGAGGAATGCAAGGTGGCCCAGGTAACATTCAAGTGGGGCCAGGAGGAATGCAAGGTGGCCCAGGGGGAATGCAAGGAGGGCCAGGGGGAAGGCAGGGAGGATTTGGTGGTAACATAATGAGCCAATTTAGCAGGTAACTTAACACACATACAGGGTGACAAAACACACACATATACAGGGTGACCAAAACAAGACCCATTACCCACACACACACAGGATCTTGCAACACCCTGTACCACACAAACGAACGTAACTAAAAAGTGTAAATAAACTGAAGCTCGGAAACCACCATCAAGACATCGACATTTACAAAGATATTATTAATTTTCAGTAGTTAAAGGAAAGATTTTTTTGGGGGACTTTTGTTTATTTTAGGCTTTAGGGAATAATAATATAAATGACTCTGATAATGATGTTACTTTTGTTAATAAAATTATATATATATATATTGACGGTGTTTTATTTTGTGGGTTTTTTTGCCTTTGTATTTGGTTGATAAAATGTTTTGATTACTGTGGGACTGTGTGTGTGACTGTCTATCTATGTGTGTGAGTGTGTGTGTATATATAAATAATAATAATAAGTAACGGTTCATTGAAAAAGTTCTGCAACCTGAAGGCTGAAAATATACATTGGATATACATTGTGTCTATATGTGTGTGTGTGTGTCTCAGGTAACTATAAGCTTGGTTACGTCATAAACGTACATACAAACAAACTTAAATTAACAGATTACACCAAGATTAAAGTCCATTATGTCGACGTTCTACAGGGCCCTGTATTAGATATAAAGCCTCAATATAACGAATTATAGAGAGATGAAATTCCACTAAATTGAGGGTCCTATATATGAAACCCCCAAATAACGAACTATACAGCGAGAAAAGCCCACTACAGTGGTCCCTCGGTTAACGAGCACAATTCGTTCCAGCAGGTTGCTCGTTAACCGAAACCATTGTTTCAATGGGTTTTTGGGTAATTGGTTCCAGCTCACAGAAAATTTCCTAAATTCAACAAAAATGGTAGAAAAGTTCACTTACTTTGAGGTGTGTATGTAGAAGGCTCCTGGATGATGATGGGAATTAGAATGGGGGTGGAGGAGAAGGAAGAAGAGAAGACATTGGGGTGGAAGAGAAGTCACCCCATGGCACCATTTCACCCATAAAATTTTAGCTCTCTTGGTGTAATTCACGATTATTTTCTTTAAATCAACACTGCACTGCATTATATATTGTCAATATGTAAAATATATTTCAAAATGACCAATAATTTGCTTGGAAACAGAAAAAAAGCATTTAGTTGAAGAGTCTCAAGCAAGATGTTACCTCCAGTGAAAACAGAGAGAGACTAACGCCTGTCTGCTGTGTTAAGAGGCTGGATGGCACGCCAGAAACTAGTTTCTTTACCTTCAATTATGTTCAATAATTGTTAAAATGACTAAAAAAGTCAATATAAAACTTTTAAAATTATTGAATAGTATAAACTTCTTGATATTTACTAAAATAGTAAGGAATTTAAGCCCTAAAACCGATTAATGTATTGGCGGACTGATACTACAGCTGGTGGACCGCCAAATGCAAGCGAAAACATGTTGAAGTCTGCTCGCAAAAAACTCGTTAATCGAGGGATTGCTCGTTAACCGAAGTTAAGAATCTTATGGAAGGTAAATCGTTAACCGAAATCTCGTTAACCAAGGTGCTCGTTAACCGAGGGACCACTGTATAAAGAGGTTTCGCTGTAATTTGGTATAGCGACTGACCTGGTGTTACAAATTGGTTAATAATAAAAAAATTAACATATATGGTATTTATAATGACCAATTATGACATTTATGGTGATTGTTAAGTGACAGTTCTTTCAACCTAACCGATCTCGCCTAAACTAACCTAACCTAATTTTATACTATGACAGGACTCACCTCATCTTACCTCACTTCACTGACCAAAAAACGACATGATATCACCTCACATCTTCACTATAATTAAGTTAAATCTACATTAACCTAACCTAACCAAATCTATTTTTAAATTATAAATTAAAAAAAAAATCTTATATAATGTCATGGAATCTAACAAACTACAAGAGATAATAAATGATATACCTAACTAATTCACCGAACCTAACCATATAGCAAATTGGTAGATATATAACCATAAGTAAATATAACTAATTAACCAAACCTATCCATACCAGAAAGTTGTATACAAAAATAAACTCATTGTAGCCAGACTCTTTTTGTTATATATATCATAGGTGAATTATATACTTGTTAAGGTACGCCATAACAGGTATAATATAACTGGATATATTGGACCTGGGGGAGATATGTAAGATACAATATACAGTTCAACAAATTCTATCAAATTCTGATTAATTTGTTGGATTTACCTGAAGATTATACCCCGGTGGTTTATTTAACCTGGTGATTAAACTGGGTGGTGGTTAGGTTAGGGTAGTTAAGGTAATGTATGGTTAGGTTAGGGTGTTTTATCATCAGGTGAAATAAACTAGGGTGTTTAATCTTCAGGTGATCTAACAGAACACTTAATCTGTTTGAATCATAAATTAACACAATTCCACATAAAAAAAAACTATAATTAATGTTTGTGATGCGACAACGCCACTGCCAAGACTCGCGGTATGATGTCCGAGTCGAGAATTCTAAATCACGTTACAGTCGTTAGAGCGCCAATTCATCTTCTGAAAGGCGTTGACCTGACGAAACTTCCTCCCGGGAGCTTGGGAGGAGGTCCGACGTGGGGTTTGTTGATCGGTCTGACTGTGGGGTCCATGCCGAGGGACTGTCGCGAATTGACGTCCACCACGGGCCGTCCGCTGATTATCCTCGGTCCTTCGTGTGACGTGGCGGGTGGCATCGCATTGAAGGGCATCGTCAACGTAGGGGAAGTCGCCCCGGGGGATGTGGGAGCGAGTAGAGGCACCGGGTCGCCGGGGTCTGGGGCCGCAGCTCCGGACCCTACGGGTCTGGCCCCAGGACTGGAGGGGCTGGCAGACCCCGACCCCAAGGCAGAATCACCGTCAAACACCGCCTGACTGACGGCCGGTGATTGATGGTGATTGATCTGGGTGTCGGTGAATATTTCTTGTGGGCCGTAGAGTTCCTTCAGGATGAGGAGCATAGTGTCCTCTGACTCCCTGTGGAGAGTTAAGGTTAAGTCACAAGACAACTTCATTAACCTGAGCTCTGGTTAAAGTTCACAAGAATACAGACAATTCCACACCACTTAACCCCTTGTGTATGGGGGTCACCTCTGAGCTGAATAAAATCATCTGTTGTTAATATTAAAAGTGTCGTCCCTGTAGTGAAGGTGTTAGTGGTGATAGTCTACTAACACCTGGTGTATGGGGTCACCTCTGAGCTGAATAAAATCATCTGTTGTTAATATTAAAAGTGTCGTCCCTGTAGTGAAGGTGTTAGTGGTGATAGTCTACTAACACCTGGTGTATGGGGTCACCTCTGAGCTGAATAAAATCATCTGTTGTTAATATTAAAAGTATCGCCCCTGTAGTGAAGATAGTAGTCCTATAAATATGACAACTACTACTTAATATAAATTCATGAGAGCAGTTCTATATAGCTGGGAGAGCTGAGGAACCTTTGGCTACAGGACTTTGTTATTACCACAAACTTCAGCTGCCTGTATTGAGCTATATACAGTTACTTCTCTACAGACAGACATGTGAACAAACATTTAGATATACTGTAGAGTAATACACTGCATTATACTGTCATATACTGTAATAATTACTGAGGTTACAGTGTAGCTCTACAATCTTTCTGCAAGAGTGAAGATGGACTTATAAACACATGGACTTAAGAACAAATGGACTAACAATAAATGCCCTTAAAACAAACTGACTTACAAACAAACACTTACAAAAAGATAGACTAGTAAACAAACTGACTTACAAACAAACACTTATAAAGATATGTACTTATAAACAAACCAACTCACGCACAAACCTCATCAACGAAAATCATCCACGAGCAGAGGAACGAATAACCCGGAATTACGTCTTATATTCATCACCAAAATCAACACCCGACGTCAACTGATAATGGCCGCCGTCACTTACGAATACGGGGGTTTAAGACTGCCACTAATAAACACCCCTGTACAGTATTGGTCAAATTTTGTTTCTTCAGGTAAAACTTAATTGTGGAAGTCACCGAAACAACTCACCTTAACTGGTGTTTGGTGTGGTGCTGCAATTTTATTTCAATAGAGGTCGACATTTACAAGTAATTGGACATATTGACGTGCAGTAATTACCGGTCGTTCAAACAGTTCTTACCAGTATGTGACGTGAGCCTGGAGGGCGAAGATGTACTCATTGAAACTCTCGTAAGGTTTCTCCTGGAGGACGTAATCGATCCTCCGGCCTTCGTTCAGACGTCCTACGGGGATCCTCAACTCCCCGCCGCTGGCACTGTGACCTTCCTCGTCCTCCAAGTACAGCTGATCCGCCAACGCCTACAGAGAAGATTACTGTTTACTTTCTCGGTGATTTTTATTTTACCTAAGGATATAATGCTATTGATAGGATGACACCTGTACTGTCTAGGTACATTGTTTATATACCTCGGAGTTCTCACCTAAAGATTAACCCAACACCACTATCACCACTACCATCACCGCATCTCACCTCATCGACCTGCGCCTCGAGACTCGCTGATGTCGAGCTGCCACTATAGAGCTCATAGAGACGGTTCCACGTGCTCTGAATCGAGTCCACGATCTTCTGTTTGAACTCTGTGCCGACTCTTTCAATCGTCTCTTTTAACTCTGCGGAAAGAGAGCATTTTATTGGTTAGTTTAGGGTGTGGTTAGATTAAGTTAGTATTTGGGTATTTAATCAACAGGTACAATAAACTAGGGTGTCTAATCATTAAGGAACTACTACCATTACTTCTACTTACCCAAATGCATTCTCTTCCTGCCCTTGTGGTGGGGGATAAGGACCGGCCGGACGCTCGTAAGACTAGGGTCAATAAGCGTCTCGAGTCTATAAGCGACGGGATCGAACGGGTGGAAGATATTGAACACCCTCTTGCACGTGGGGAGGTGGAAGTCTGAGCTTAGTGTGTCGATTCCTCGCACCGTGATGAACATAGCTGAGGGGAAAAAGGGTATTGGGGTGATTAATGTCTGCCTGTATGATGTGTGTGTGTGTTAGAGTAGGTTAGGTTAGGGTAGGTTAGGTTAGATTTGGGTAGGTTAGGGTAGGTTAGATTTGGGTAGGTTAGGGTAGTTTAGATTTGGGTAGGTTAGGGTAGGTTAGGTTAAATTAAATAACTCTACATTAAGTTGCGTTAAGTTGGCTCACATAATTCACCATTAAAAACACGACAAAACGCACCTTCGACAAACACAAACGATATTTACTTACCAATCGGAGACCCCATGAGAAAAAACGCTTCGGGCTTGAAATTAACTTTGGGGTAAATGACCGAAGGCTGACCCGTCCCCGCGGCCCCCATCACGTAATTTACCGGGGACGTTATGGAATTGACCCGACCTCTCAAGCAGTCGTCGTGGTCGTCCTGCGGGAGAATTGGGCGGCGGTGAGACCTGGATTTAGTGGACTAATTTATATATAGTTGAGATAGTCAGTTAGGTTTACAGTATAGAATAGACTAGAATAGATTATATAAAGTATTTTTTAGCCAAGAAAGAATCTATCAAACACGTACAGCACAGCACAGCACAGCACAGCACATTACCTTCGGGGATGACAGCGAACTATCGACAGAATCCTCGTGCTCTTGTGACTGGTGCATGAGCAGGTCAAAGAGGATGACCGAACCTAACGAGTGACCTCCGAGGGAAACCAGGCCATTGAACGAGGGGTTACGGGTGCAGAACAGGGCGTGAAGGCGATTCAGTTCCGACACTACGGTATCCATGATATGCTGTGAAGAGAAGAGTCGTTTGTGTACGTGACGGGATTATACGCACATGTAGGTATTAACTAACGTACACACAGAGGTAGAGGATCCTTATCATATGCACATACATACATACATACAGAGGAAAATGAAGATTTTGATAGTGAACACGAAGAAAGGATAGAAGAAGAAATGGGAAGACATATACATAGAATCACCCCAAGGCAATATATAGACTATAACTTATTACCTAATAATCAAATAATAACCATGGGAGAAATGATGCACTGTCTGAGGAAGTTTAAGGAAAAAGCCCCTGGGCTCACAGGTATTACACGAAATATGATCATGAATCTACCTGGAAACATTTTAAATACACTATTAAACATTTATAACGCATGCTTAAGAACTGGTTACTTTCCAGACAAACTAAAATATGCTAAAATGATATTTATTCCGAAGGAGGGTAAGGACAATAAGGAAATATTAAACTACA
The DNA here is from genome assembly GCA_958450375.1 of Homarus gammarus. NCBI lineage: Eukaryota > Metazoa > Arthropoda > Malacostraca > Decapoda > Nephropidae > Homarus > Homarus gammarus. Next base: position 94,120 of record CAUDMG010001554.1, on the reverse strand, counting down.
GGCCAATATCTTTATTAGAAATTACTGGGAAACTATTGGAAAAAATTTTAAATACAAGACTTATAGCCTTTTTAACACAACATGGGAAAACTAACAATAGACAACATGGATTTATGCCCAATAGAAATACCCTAACTGCAATAGCCATAATAATGGAAATATTTGCAATAGAAAAAAGCAAGGGTAACCAGATCAATGTAATTTTAAGGGATGTTTCTAAGGCCTTTGATAAGGTTTGGCATTTAGGCTTAAAATATAAAATATTAAAACTGGGACTTAATGAATACTTGCTAAGAATATTGTGTAACTATTTAGATGGTAGGAGAGCACAAATTCAAATTGGAAACTTTTTGGGAATTATGTTTAATCTTGAGAGTGGAGTACCTCAAGGAGGATGCCTTTCTCCAACACTATATACAATTTATACTTCAGACACACCTCAACCTACCCCCTTTAGCGAATATGTAATGTTTGCTGATGATATTACTCAAATAGTATCATACCCAGGAAAATCAACCCAATTTATGGCACTCTACACGGTAAGAGCGATAAAAAACATAAATGATTTTGAGAAAAAATGGAAAATCAGGACAAATAAGAACAAATTCAAGATAATACCAATAGCCAAGAATAAAACAAGTCCAGTAATAGTCGACCAGGAACCATACCCATACGACACTGAAAGCAGGATGCTTGGACTAAAAGAGGATATATAACATACTTAAAAGATAAAGAACGACAGGCAAGAATAAGATTATCAAAAATAAAACGCTTTAAGAACCTTAGCATTAATAACAAGAGAAAGATATATATTGCCCTTGTCAAATCAATTATGGACTACCCACCCATCCCATTGAACACCCTTAGTAAAACGAGCATTAAAAGGTTACAAACAGTACAAAATATATTATATATAACATAAAATATACAGACCACATCAATAATGAACAGCTACACAAGAGAGCAAATCTCTTAGCAATCAATGTAGATATACACAACAAAGCTGAAAATATTTGGAAAAAAGTGACTGAACTTAACACAGAAACATATCAAAACTGGATAAATAATATAGACAACGAAGAATTCCAAGAACACAGTTGGTTTAAATCAGCCAGGAAGAAAGTAATTGAACCATCTCCTGCCCCAATATACACATAAAACCTTAATAGAGAGAATAAAAGATGAGAGTGACCTACCAGCTCCATTAAGAACCTGGCAGGCCTCTCCATACAGTGTACCTTTAGACTAACATAACTAGTATTTAATAATTAACATTTAACATTGAACTAACATCTCAGAAAAAAAGAAAGAAAAAAAAGTGATTACCCTCCCAGCTACACAAGGACCTGGGCGAGCTCACTAACTCTAACAATAATAAAAATAATAATAATAATCATCATTATATAAATAAACCAATATTAATACAAAGGTGTGACGACCCAAGGGAGCAGAACAAAGATAAAACACCAAAAAGAAAGATGAAGCGATCTGGTTGAGCCCAGATTCTTTCTACTCCTGCTGTATTAAAGGTTGACCACTTTTACCTCAACCCCTAATAATGTTCTTTCACCTCTTAACTAAAGACTTCGTACTCGTACTAAATATACTGTACACATAATTATTTACACACACATACGCACAGCATCCTAACCTCTCGTACACACACACACACACACACAGCTCCCCCCATTAAACGCACACACAGAATATTAGATAGAGAAAAATAGACCCTCGATATAATGGACTTTCTTCACTATATAGTCCATTTAAAAGCGGTTCAGTATAATGGAGCCTCAATATAATGGACCTCTGATATACTGGACCCTCGATATAATGGACCTTCGATATAATGGACCCTCGATATAATGGACCTTTGATATACTGGACCCTCAATATAATGGACCCTCAATATACTGGACCCTTGATATAATGAACTTCCCTCACCCTACAGACCATTAAATAAAGGTTCACCATACCTGACAGTAGATGGGGCTGTTGAAGAGAAGCACATCCAGAATGGTGTCGTTGGTGAATTCCCGTAGTTTGGGTATCGACCGCAGGGTGATTGGCTTGAGCTTCTCGTCGATACCAGTAGCGTCGCCGTGGAGAGCCTGTGAAAGATGATGCACCCGGAGGTCTTTTATTTACTTTGTCTAGTGTGCCGTCCATAATTAATTCCCCGAACACAGGGTATTTCTAGTGTGCCGTCCAGTGTGCCGTCCATAATTAATTCCCCGAACACAGGGTATTTCTAGTGTGCCATCCAGTGTGCCGTCCATAATTAATTCCCCGAACACTGGGTATGAACCGTAGTGTGGGGGGGGATTTAACTTGACGTCAATACCCAGAACATCGCGTTAAAGTCGACGTAGATGTGTATTAAACCTTATTTTTTGTGACGTTAACTGCAAGTCCAGACCACCCCCCCCCCCAGTTATATAATTCTAGTTAATTGTTAAACTTTTCAGGTAACTAATTACTACAAATTAGATTACCTCAAGATTAGCCCAACTAATTTATTTCACCTAACGATTAAACACTCATGGTAACCTAACCTAATCTATACACACTGAACTATACACACTGAACATCCATACAGAGACAGAACCAATCGTAAACATACACAACAATTCCCACCACCTAAATATGCTAATCACCTCACTTTACATATAAGTACCCAATTAAGTGATGGTTATAAGTAGAAGGTAAGTAATTAGGTCACTTTTCTATACCTTATGCCAGGATATTGGGAGAATTTCCACTCGGCCGACTAGCCCCATGTCGACCGACTGCTTGAAGTGACTCGACAACAGCTGCTGGCCGAGCTTGCGGAAATCGTCGACTGAAATAGAATTAAAAAAAACTGAAATAGGATGAAATAAGCTGAAGGAGAATGAAATAAGCTGAAAGAGAATGAAATAAACTGAAATACAATGAAATAAACTGAAATAAACTGAAATTCAACAAAAATATCAGTACATTATTATTTTTCGGGGGATTACCATGAAGACATTAATCTATACAGTTCAGTTCAGGTCAGTATAATAAAACACATCAGTCGGTCAGTTCAGTATCTTCAGAACACATCAGTCAATCAGTTCAGTATATTCAGAACACAACAGTCAATCAGTTCAGTATATTCAGAACACATCAGTCAATCAGTTCAGTATATTCAGAACACATCAGTCAATCAGTTCAGTATATTCAGAACACAACAGTCAATCAGTTCAGTATATTCAGAACACATCAGTCAGTCAGTTCAGTATATTCAGAATACAACAGTCAGTCAGTTCAGTATATTCAGAACACATCAGTCAGTCAGTCCAATCAAAACACATCTCCCCCCCCCCCCCACCACACCACCAAACGTCAACTTACCGCACTCTTCGACGGCTCTGAAGCGCAGGTCACACACTGACCCTATGCCGTGAACCAAAAACAACAGATGGTCGACTTTCTCCGCTTCTCCGTCTTCTATCTCGAAATCTTCGGTCCCGCGCTTTACTGTCAGAGGCGTTTGAGATCCCTTGAATAAAATAAAATAAATAAATAAAAAAAACACACGATTTATTGTTTACTCTCGTGGTAACCAATCAGATATGTTTATCAGTGCGGGGGAAATGAATCGGAACGTACGTGATGGTGTTTGGCTGGAGTTATGTTAGGTTTGGTTGGGGTTACGTTGGGTTTGGTTGGGGTTAGGTTAGGTATATAAATACTCACATTAACAGACACCCCTGTAGAATATTCCCCCTCCTCGCCGACACTGACGTAGTGGATCATGGCTCGAGACGAATGAATCATTATCCGATCGCAGCCCTTGATGTCGATTTGCCGATGCCAATGTCCGGTCACAACGGCGTTTCGGAACTCACTCTGGGGGTGGGGGGGGGGGGGGGGGGGGTCAGGGGGTAGAGAGGGTGGGGGGAATAAGACGAATTAGCGCAAATTGAATTATTTCAGGGTTTCGTAAAGGCAGCAGTGTGTGATGTAGGGTTTGTTTTCACTGCGTTTGTTGACACACGAGAGAGAGAGAGAGAGAGAGAGAGAGAGAGAGAGAGAGAGAGAGAGAGAGAGAGAGTGTTGGTAGATAGATAAATAAACATAAATTGATAGATAAATAAATTGAAATATGTAAACAAGATAAGACAAATAGATATATAGACAGAAATACAGACATATGAACTGACTGATATTACAGACAGACAGACAGACAAACAGAGAGCAAGACGTCACCACCCACCTCCAATTTCTCCGACACCTCCTCGTCATAGGGGAGTGGCTGGGCGTCGAGAGGTCCCTTCTTGAACCAGCTGCACCGGCGTATGGGGCTGGGGTGGTCTTGTTCCCAGTACACAGCCCTGCGTAGTCGCTCCTTGACGGACACATCGTATCTGCCGCCCTCTGTTGGTACCACGTCGCTGCTGCCTGGGGTGGGAGAACGGTCGTCGGTGTGTTAGGATTTGCAGTGTTGGGTTCGGTTGGGTTACGTTAGGGTTGGGTTAGGTTGGGTTACGTTTGGGTTAGGTTACGTTTGGGTTAGGTGGGGTTAGGTGTATATATATATATCCACACTGTCCCTAATGTTTCAAGGGTACAGTTCCTAACCTAATCCATCCTAAGCTAACCCAACCTAAGCTAAGCTAACCCATCCTAAGCTAACCTAACCCATCCTAAGCTAACCCAACCTAAGCTAAGCTAATCCATCCTAAGCTAACCCAACCCATCCTAAGTTAACCCATCCTAAGCTAACCCACCCCATCCTAACAACATCACAGTACCAACCTTGCAAATACGTTTCCTCCAGTTGAAAAGAATCCGCGAAACTGAACGGCTTCCAGACTTGAGGTCGACCGACGCCATAAAACCAGTGGTGGATGACGGGGTGGTAAACATTGCCCAGCACGGCGGTATTATTGGCCTGCGGAGAGACCAATTTTTTGAAGACTTTTGCATTGTGTTTTGAATTTTAGGCACCTTAGTTTTATTCACCTGAGGATGTATCACTCTATTGCCAAGCTAATCTAACTTAAAAGTAATCTAATTTAACTGACTGTAACCTAATCTAACTTAATTTAACCAATCTTTACCTAATTTAACTGACTGTAACCTAATCAAACTTAATTTAACCAATCTTAACCTAATCTAGCTTAATTTAACCTACCCTAACCTAACTGAATGAAATCCGCCTAACCAAAGCTTGACAGATCCTCACCATATTCTCAAAAGACGGAGGAATCACAGCCGCCTGGTCCGGGGGCGCGTACAACATCCCAGGGGGCGTTGGAGTCGGGGTCAGGAAGGCGGCACTGGACTTCTCGGCCTGGAGACTGACGCTACTCAACCCCGCATCCAGAGGCGTCGCTCCGAAGGGCAGACCGGGCACTGGAGACGAAACACTGGTCATGGGTATCTGTTCGGTGGTATGGGGTATCAGATTTCCACTACCGGATGAATAGGGTGGTGAGATGCGTGGAATGTGAGTCGGTAGCGGCGAGGAGGGGAACATCTGGGTGGGACCGTAGGGCGTCGACTGGACCACATATTTGGTCTTGGGTCGACGTAGACTACTAGCGCCTGAAACGACATACACACGGACTAAATACTCCCCACATATAACACGGGACATGTATTAACAACCCCTAACAGCGTATTAACAACCTCTAACAGCTTTCACAACAACTGCATAGACATTTGACTACAACCGATAATAACAAGACAGACACAATTGGTAGGATTTGATTATTGTATACATGTGTGTGTGTGTGTGTGCGTGTGTGTGTACTTGTTAATGTGTGTGTGTGTGTGTGTTAAAAAAGTAAAACCTCTATATAATGAACTTTCCTCTCCATGTAACCCCATTATAAGAGTCACTATAAGATATAAGTATATTTGTATGTTAATTTAAGCATGTGTTAAGTACCATAAGTATTTGTTAAGTATACACACACACACATCCCCACTACTTATAAACACACTTAACTCACTACAGTACTTTAAGCAGGTATACTACAAAGACTTCTAAAAACACTACAAAATTCTTATATACTTAAAAGAGTTATTTTTTTTTTGTATAATTCCAATAATGTTTTTTTTGTTATGGGCAGTCAAAGGAGGATGAATAATGACAATAATAATGATAAAAATAATGATGACAATGATGATGATGATAATAATAATAATATATAAGCCTCCAGACATTAATCTATTGATATATGAATGAGAGAGAGAGAGAGAGACCTCATCTCACCTCTCTTATCAGCGCCTCCAAGATCAACTGGGGAGAATTCGACCGAGGAGGACGGACGAGGGTCGGGGAGCGGCAGGCCGAGAGGGACCTGACCCATGATGTTGGCTTCTGAGGGGGCGAGGAGTCCTGCTGGCGAGAGTGGGTTGATGTGGGTCATGGTAGTGGGTAATGTGGGTGGGGGGGAGGGTGGTGGGCCGACAGGTGTGGTAGAGGGTGGTGGGCCGACAGGTGTGGTGGAGGGTGGTGGGCCGACAAGTGTGGTAGAGGGTGGTGGGCCGACAGGTGTGATAGAGGGTGGTGGGCCGACAGGTGTGGTGGAGGGTGGTGGGCCAACAAGTGTGGTAGAGGGTGGTGGGCCGACAGGTGTGGTAGAGGGTGGTGGGCCGACAAGTGTGGTAGATGGTGGTGGGCCGACAGGTGTGGTGGAGGGTGGTGGGCCGACAGGTGTGATAGAGGGTGGTGGGCCGACAAGTGTGGTAGATGGTGGTGGGCCGACAGGTGTGGTGGAGGGTGGTGGGCCGACAAGTGTGGTAGAGGGTGGTGGGCCGACAGGTGTGGTGGATGGTGGTGGGCCGACAAGTGTGGTAGAGGGTGGTGGGCCGACAGGTGTGGTAGAGGGTGGTGGGCCGACAGGTGTGATAGAGGGTGGTGGGCCGACAAGTGTGGTAGAGGGTGGTGGGCCAACAGGTGTGATAGAGGGTGATGGGCTGACAAGTGTGGTAGAAGGTGGTGGACCGACAGGTGTGGTGGAGGGTGGTGGGCCGACAAGTGTGGTAGAAGGTGGTGGACCGACAGGTGTGGTGGAGGGTGGTGGGCCGACAGGTGTAGTGGAGGGTGGTGGGCCCACAGGTGTGGTAGAAGGTGGTGGGCCCACAGGTGTGGTCGACAGTGGTGGGCCCACAGGTGTGGTAGACGGCGGTGGGCCGACAAGTGTGGTAGTGGGAGGTGTGCCAACAGATGGTGTGGCAGAGAATGGTGAGCCAACAGATGGTGTGGCAGAGAATGGTGGGCCAACAGATGGTGTGGCAGAGAATGGTGGGCCAACAGATGGTGTGGCAGAGAATGGTGGGCCAACAGATGGTGTGGCAGAGAATGGTGAGCCAACAGATGGTGTGGCAGAGAATGGTGGGCCAACAGATGGTGTGGCAGAGAATGGTGGGCCTACAGATGGTGTGGCAGAGAATGGTGGGCCTACAGATGGTGTGGCAGAGAATGGTGAGCCAACAGATGGTGTGGCAGAGAATGGTGGGCCAAAAGATGGTGTGGCAGAGAATGGTGGGCCAAAAGATGGTGTGGCAGAGAATGGTGGGCCTACAGATGGTGTGGCAGAGAATGGTGGGCCAAAAGATGATGTGGCAGAGAATGGTGGCCCAAAAGATGGTGTGGCAGAGAATGGTGACCCAACAGATGGTGTGGCAGAGAATGGTGACCCAACAGGTAGTGTGGCAGAGGGATACGGCCGCGGGGAAGGTACGGCACTCGGGGCTAGGTGCGTGGACGGGGCGACGGGCCGAGGAGCACCGGAGAAGACGTTCGCTGTGGTCGCCTCGGAGGGAATCGTCGTGAACCGGGAGGCCATTCTGGGATCCATGCCTCTGTTCACATCACCAGGGGATTTTTCTTCAGCCGACGCGTCTAGTTGAGCAGCCGCCGGGTGAATCTGCTCCTGAATGCCATCCGCTCCTCCCATACCTATCAGGGGGGGGAATTAAGCTTGAAGAATTTAATATAATCCTTCCCTCATATATCACAGAGATTTAAGCTTATTATAATTAGCTTATATAACTTCAAGCTTTAGAAGGAAATATTTCATTCCCTAACACAGCTTGATAAGACAGTTAAACAGCTTGATAGATATTTACACAGCTTGTTAGACAGTTAAATAGCTTAAAGACAATTACACAGCTTTGTACAAAATTACACAGCTTGGTAAGACAGTTCCCAGCTTGAGAGAAAATTACACAGCTTAGTAGACAGTTCCCAGCTTAAGAGAGAATTACACAGCTTGGTAGACAGTTCCCAGCTTGAGAGAAAAAATTACACAGCTTGGTAGACAGTTCCCAGCTTGAGAGAAAATTACACAGCTTGGTAGACAGTTCCCAGCTTAAGAGAAAATTACACAGCTTGGTAGACAGTTCCCAGCTTAAGAAAAAATTACACAGCTTAGTAGACAGTTCCCAGCTTAAGAAAAAATTACACAGCTTAATAATTAACGATATACGACAAAATAATGAATCTATTTAGTCATCTATATTATTACCTCTATCGCCATTATGTGAGGGAGGAATAAGAACTGCAGGAGGATCAAAACCAGAGGAGTTACTGGCTGAAAATAATAGAGAATTAATGTTCTGGTTCCTGGACATCTTCTCTTGGGGGGCAGGAAATGACGTCATAAACTATCTATACTTTGTTACTAATTCTACCACGAACTAAAATTATATTATTTTATTTAATTTATATGTAATTAATTTTATTTTTAATGTTATATATATCTAATATTAATTATATGAATATTATTATTTTATGTTATTTTATCTTTAAATTAACTAATATATAATAGAAATAATATATAATACCCCAGGGTTTTGTTCGTGGTTTATACATAACACTATATAACATGACGTCACCAAAACAGACAATAACAATAGGGATAATAACGATAAAAAAATAATAAAAATAATATAAAAATAACAATAAAATATAATAATAACTAATATAAATAACATAATTTAAATCAAATAATTAACTTAAACTAATAATTAATGGTAGATATATATTAAAACCCCTTATTCCGGGGCTCAGGGGTAAGGGTGTCTGGTCAGTCTAAGGGTGAAGGTTGAGGAGGAATTTCTTGGTAGATATCACTAATTTACTTATTTATCTTGTTAATAACGAGGTGTGGTTGTTTTAGAGGTTATTTATGGCTGGATTATGTGGTTTTTGTGGTTATTATATGTTTTTATTGTGGTGTGTGGTTGGTATAGGTGTAAAATGGGGTTTGATTACTGTAGGGTTATTTTTAAGCTAATTTCACCCTTATTTCCTTCCTTTTAATATACATACTGGGTTTTTTTCGATTTTCTTTTTCCCATTGGACGTTTCCCCCCAAAAAATCATGGAAAAATACACCAAAAAAGCCCCACTAGAAAAACCTAACCTAACCTAACTGACTCACCATAAGTAATCACCTATTTCTTACCTTAATGACCTAGTTCATGTTTATCGTTGGATTCTTACCGGTCATGTATGTTGGTCTTTACGATATTTACATTATCGTGGTCTTAGTACACCTCGCCTGAGGTCGGAGGAACACCGTGCGGTCAATAACATGCTATAGTTCCTGTGGTCTTTTCCCCATATACCTTAAGAGACATCCACCGCAGACTGCCATGGTCCGAACTGAACTGGAATTTTAATATACGAGACTCAAAATAATACTCGATTTTGATTGGGCCGAATATACTGCGCATTAAACCCAAAATTAATAAAAGTCGATTTTGATTGGGCCAAATATACTGCGCATTAAACCCAAAATCATTTTAATTGGTTCCAAAAGCAAAAATTTGATTGGCCGCTTGACGTGTACGGGAACACACGAGCGGCATAATTTATGAAGGGGACGCGAGAGACGGCAGTGTTGGGGGTGAGGCAGACGATAATGGCGGAAGATTAATGGAAGAAAATAGAGAAAATTATTGGGGGAAGAGCTGTCTCCGTTATTATACATTTCCGCCGGTAATGTATTAGATGAAAATGATCTTATAATTAGACGTCTTATTCGAATATGATAATAGATTAGTTGTAGGAATGAACGGTGTGTAAATGCAATAATACCCTAACACCCTTGGGAGTTAGGTTAGATTAGGGTAGGTTGGGTTAGTTTACGTTAAGTTAGTGTTAGGTTAGGTTAAATTAGCGTTAAGTTAAGATCATTAGGTTAAATTAGTATTAGTGCTAGATTATGTTGTGTTAAGTGGGTGAAAGGAATCAATAAAGGGGATATAGATAAAGTTCTTATAATATCCGAGCAGGATAGGACTCGGAGCAACGGATTTAAGTTGGATAAGTTTAGGTTTAGGAGGGAGATAGGAAGGAACTGGTTCACAAATAGGGTGGTGGACGAGTGGAACAAGCTTAGCAACTTTGTAGTAAGTGCTGGAACGCTGGAAAGTTTTAAAAGGAGGCTGGATAGATTCATGGATGATAGAGAGTGGTAGTAACTCTCAACAGAAGCTGCCATGAACTGACCAACCACCCTACTGCAGACTCCTTATTTTCTTATGTTAGGTTACTGTCACTAAATATTTAACTTATTATTTACAGGGTATTACTGACCACAGACCACAAGGAACGATGAACGAGACGTCGATGAAACTCGCTGAACGCCTCGTGCCGTCCACCTACCTCAAACAAGCAGCTGACTCCAGAGTTGGACGAGAGAAACTGATCAGAATGCTGGTTGAACAGGTACGATGGGGGGCAAACTTTCCCCCACCCTCCCCCTCCTCTGCAGTCCCCTCCCCCCCTCTCCCCCCTCCCTCTCCCTCCATCTGTTATGTAAAGTTCCTAAGCCAGCTGGGGAACATCTAGTGGGCTGGGGTGGGTGTAAGGGTGTGTGGGTGACTGGGTGGGTGTAAGGGTGTGTGGGTGACTGGGTGGGTGTAGAGGTGTGTGGGTGACTGGGTGTACTAAGTATGCAGGTGGACTAGGAGAGGTGTAAGGGGTGGACTAGGGTGTAAGGGGTGGACTAGGGTGTAAGGGGTGGACTAGGAGAGGTGTAAGGGGTGGACTAGGGTGTAAGGGGTGGACTAGGGTGTAAGGGGTGGACTAGGAGAGGTGTAAGGGGTGGACTAGGAGAGGTGTAAGGGGTGGACTAGGGTGTAAGGTTTCTGCGACCACAGCAAGATGCCCCACAAGGTATTAAACGCACTAATCCACTTACACGTGTCTGTCACAATGAAGGAGGTGTACATGGATATATTTACGTTTTCTTTAACACTTTTTACAAATTTATTTACAAGAGAGAACAGTTTATTTTTTTTTTATTTACAAGATATAACACTTTTTACAATTCTATTCACGAGACATAACACTTTTTATAATTTTATTTACTGGATATTAAATAAGTTTGTTTTTTATCGAATTTAGTGGGTTTTTTTAGTACATAGAGTTGAATAGCGCTTTAGATAGTTAAAATAGAATACCTTGTAATGTTTAATAAATACTTTAAAATTTTTCAAATATTGTAATGGATTAAAAATATTATTTGTTGATTTATTTTAATATTAACTTCTAATCTTCTGAAATTAGACACCTTGGTTTATTTCACCTGATGATTAAACTAATCTAACCCTGAATACCTTAACCTAACTTACCCTACCCTGACCCCCAAGGTAACATTAAGGCATTTAATCATCGGGTGAAATAATCTAGGGCGTCTTATAAGGAGATTCGTAACTTATAAGCAAACCCTCGACTGTTTATCTCGCAGCGGAAGTGCCCCCAAGACGGCTGGGACGACGACACGATAGAATTGATGGTGAAAGATTTAGCTCTGATGGACAGCAACAAATTCCTTCACAACAGTGGAGTTGGGGAGAGAGAGGCAAGAATATTCTCAGGTATGGGGTAGTCGATGAACGAGGCCGTTGGTAACTCTAGCCCTTAGGGATCACCTGAACATTAGACACCACCCCCCACAGATAGTTTTTCAGGGTGGTTAAGCTGGGGTGACTTCAGGTGAGCACTTGGGGGAGCTAATCTTCAGGGGAGCACTTGGGGGGGTGGGCACTAAAATCACAAAAGTTATCATTCATTCTGTCAACAACATTCGCCTCTTTTCGTAACCCTAAGATAAAATACCAAACGACGTCAATTCTCCGCAGGGCTCGTTTCTCGTCGGCACTACGGTCTCTGCCACGGGATTGGTCGATCTGGCGACATCGCAGAGGTACAGCCTAAAGCAGCGGGTTCCAGTCTGTTGAATAAGCTCACCAATGCCATGACCCTCGATATTATTAGAACTCTTGGTAAGTCTGGGGCCCACTCTATTGACCAATGGCCCATCACTTTACTCTCTCGACCAATGGCCCATCACTTTACTCTCTCGACCAATGGCCCATCACTTTACTCTTTCTCTCGACCAATGGCCATCACCTTACTCTCTCTCTCGACCAATGGCCATCACCTTACTCTCTCTCTCGACCAATGGCCCATCACTTTACTCTTTCTCTCGACCAATGGCCATCACCTTACCTTCTCTCTCGACCAATGGCCCATCACTTTACTCTCTCGACCAATGGCCATGACCTTTTTACCAATAGAGAATCTAAATCATGTATAACGTTTATTAATAAAAAATTTGTGTTTACACGCTGCGATCCCCCCCCCCCCCCTCCCCCCACAGGTGTGAGAAAAGCGGCCGCCTGTTTGGTCGTACCTCTGGCAACGGGGATGAGTATGGTGCTGTGTCTGTTGACCCTTCGGCAGCAGCGACCCTCGGCAAAGTACGTCATCTGGCCGCGTATAGATCAGAAGTCGTGCTTTAAATCTATAATCACTGCAGGTATGATGTGTTTTGTGTTGTTATTATCATCGTCATTGTCATCACCACCACCATCACCACCATCACCATCACAACCACCACCATCACAACAACCACCACCATTATCACCATCATTTTATGGACATTTTCTCACAAATCTTCGCAGAAATCGTAAATAATTTTCATATTTTTCAAAGTTAATATAAAATTAAAAAAAAAAAAATCCGAATTAATGAGTTTCACAATTTATTTGACAAGTTTATAGGAAAATATTAAAACTTTCTTATTTATTTTATGTGTCTCTATTAACCCCAATTAATTTGCCTTTTACAAAGTCTTTAAAAAGTTCCAATAATATGTCTTGTATCTTACACGGAAACACGAATAAAATAAAATCGCAAACGTCTCTTCTCAGGGCTCGTACCAGTTGTCGTGGAGAACATCCTCGTAGGTGACGAACTCCAAACAAATGTAGCGGAAATCAAGCGACAGATTGATGTGCTCGGGCCAGATGCCGTTGTGGCGGTAATGACGACAACCAGCTGTTTTGCTCCCCGTGGTATTGATAAGCTTGAACAGGTGTGTTTTAGCATGGGGTGTATTATAGTTCACACACACATGTACAGGGTGTGTTATAGTTCACACACACATGTACAGGGTGTCTTATAGTTCACACACACATGTACAGGGTGTCTTATAGTTCACACACACATGTACAGGGTGTCTTATAGTTCACACACACATGTACAGGGTGTCTTATAGTTCACACACACATGTACAGGGTGTGTTATAGTTCACACACACATGTACAGGGTGTCTTATAGTTCACACACACATGTACAGGGTGTCTTATAGTTCACACACACACATGTACAGGGTGTCTTATAGTTCACACACACATGTACAGGGTGTGTTATAGTTCACACACACATGTACAGGGTGTCTTATAGTTCACACACACACATGTACAGGTGGTCTTATAGTTCACACACACATGTACAGGGTGTCTTATAGTTCACACACACACATGTACAGGGTGTCTTATAGTTCACACACACATGTACAGGGTGTGTTATAGTTCACACACACATGTACAGGGTGTCTTATAGTTCACACACACATGTACAGGGTGTCTCATAGTTCACACACACATGTACAGGGTGTCTTATAGTTCACACACACATGTACAGGGTGTCTTATAGTTCACACACACATGTACAGGGTGTCTTATAGTTCACACACACATGTACAGGGTGTCTTATAGTTCACACACACACATGTACAGATTACTAACACGTCTTCACTCTTCAGGTAGCGGCTCTGTGTGCTGAGTTCAAAGTACCTCACCTCGTCAACAACGCTTATGGTCTACAGTCATACAAGTGTTTACATCTTATAGAAAGTGCAGCAAGGTATGACTGAGTTGGTTAGGTTAGATATTGTCTAGGTACATTGTTTGTATGCCTATATTGTCTATATACATTCCAAACTGCATCTAGACAGACTCGAACCTAGACTAAACCTAACCTAGACTAAACCTAACCTAGACTAAACCTAACCTAGACTAAACCTAACCTAAACTAAACCTAACCAAACTCCAAACTGTATCTACATTGTCCCTATTGACACTAAACCATTTGTAAACACATATGACAAATTTTACCGGACGAATATCCATCTATTTATCTACCTCTTTTTCCCAATAGTTTATGGCGCATTGATGCCTTCATACAGAGCACCGACAAGAATTTTATGGTGCCAGTTGGCGGTGCCATCATCGTTGGATTCAATGCCAAGTTTATCGAGGAAGTGGGCCAAATGTATCCAGGTGAGAGTGTGGGGCGGCACTGCGTAGGGTGTCATACAGGAATAAGTCGTGTTGTGGTGCCGTATAGGGTGTGTCGTAGGTCATATCATGTGTAGGTTAGGGGTCATTGGTTTATGTAAAGTTACAATACAGGAGATTAGGTCATATTAGGTGAGGTTAGGTTAGTTTCTGTCTGGGTTAGGTTAGGTTAAGGTGACATCAGAATGGCTAATGTTAAAACAAACTAGCGAGCGTCTAGTCACTAACCTAACCCCTCGGAGACTAATCAAAACATTACGTCTTGTTCCAGGTCGTGCGTCAAACAGCCCAATAGTTGACCTCTTCATAACTCTTCTCTCTATGGGGGTCAGTGGTTACAAACAATTGCTTAGAGAGCGGAAAATGCTGAAGGAGATGTTGGCCGAGCAGATGTCATCCGTGGCCGAGAAGCACGGCCTACGAGTCTTGACCACGAAGAATAATCCCATTTCTATCGGTGAGGAGGATTGCTCTAGGGTCTACCGATACTGTATATATATTTTTGTTTTTATTATTTTCTGCGGTAGAATTTGTCCCATTTGCTTCAATCCTTGCTTAATTTGTCTCATTACTTGCTTCACTTATCCTACTACTTGCTTCACTTACCCCAGTCCTTGCTTCACTTATCCTACTCCTTGCTTCACTTACCCCAGTCCTTGCTTCACTTATCCTACTCCTTGCTTCACTTACCCCAGTCCTTGCTTCACTTACCACATTTCTTGCTTCACTTACCCCAGTCCTTGCTTCACTGCCACTTTACATCAATATCAAACATTTCTTACTTCAATTCACCCGATGTAAACATGTCTGTCTTAATCCCTCCCAAAGCAATGACTGTCCCCTCTCGTGGGTCCTCTTCTCTGACGGAGCTCGGGTCAATGATGTTCCTACGAGGTATTTCCGGCGCGAGGGTCATCAACACTAAAGCAGTTAAGACGATCGCTGGAGTCAAGTTTATCGGTAAGTGAACAAGCGCCGTTAATGTCGGTGTATACTAGAAATCGTGTGTTTGCGTGTTTGTTTGTGTTGGGTTTATACGTTTTGTTTATTTGCTTTGCGGTTAGCGTAAATTTGATTGTGTTGGCTCTTGTAATGATTAATTCTTAAGAGACCAAACCTAACCCTAACCTAACCCTAACCTAACCCTAACCAAACTTGATTATTGTGGGAATATATTAGAAATTGTTTGTTTACCTTCTGTATATTTTGCGGTTAATTGTATGGATAAACCTCATTATGTCGGCTCTTGTAACCAAACCTATCTTAACCCCTACAGCTTCCTCCTTACCTTCTTTCTCCATTGAAGGATTAACACGAAACGATTTAAAACACACATAGCAAAAGCACGAAGCCTTCATTAGTTCTGATCTCTACAGGTTGGGGGAGCCACTGCGAAAGCTACCCTCATCATTACCTAACGGCCGCGGCGAGTATTGGCATGACAATCAAGGACTTAAAACTCTTCAGTACCCGTCTAGACAATTGTCTGAAAACCTTCAGAGCGGCCGAGTCTCTTCCATCTCCCCAGACTGTTGGCGCGGCCGAGTCTCTTCCATCTCCCCAGACTGTTGGCGCGGCCGAGTCTCTTCCATCTCCCCAGACTGTTGGCGCGGCCGAGTCTCTTCCATCTCCCCAGACTGTTGGCGCGGCCGAGTCTCTTCCATCTCCCCAGACTGTTGGCGCGGCTGAGTCTCTTCCATCTCCGCCGAAGGTTGAAGATTGCGGTAATCGTTCTGAAGACACAGGCATTGATATGGAGGTGATGATTTATGATGATGATGATGATTATGATGATAATATTATGTAAAGGACTTTCAATTGCATATAATTTTTCTACTTTTGTATTTTGGCTGAAAAGGATTTCTGTTATATGATAAAAGGAAAAACATTATTTAGCAACTCACCGGACCATGGAAGGTGTAGTCACATGATATAAAGGACTTTCAATTCCATATAATGTTTCTACTTTTGTATTTTGGCTGAAAAGGACTTCTGTTATATGATAAAAGGAAAAACATTATTTAGCAACTCACCGGACCATGGAAGGTGTAGTCACGCCTGTGGGTGAACGTGTCGCGGCGTTGAAAGTGCGCGTAGAGTCTTACTGGTGATATTATGCTAATTACCGTAAGTTTTCACCTTCTGTAGCTGTAGTCTTCTTTAATTATCATCTACCTCGATTTAGGAACATCATTATAATCACCCTTTGCATTATTCACACTAATAACCAAGAGGAGAACCAGGGTAAACACAAACATCTTGACCACGTTGGCTTCTTTTAATCGCTAATGTTTCGGTAATAATCGTTTTCCATCATCAGAGCCTAAAAATACAAAAGTTTTGAAAAAGGTTTAAAAAATACAGGTGATATACAATAAAAATATAATATTATACAAAAATTTGCCTTTGATAAACTTTACAAATTTAGAAAAGAGTAATCCAATTAAAAACCGACAACAATGACGAGAGGCCTACATACAAAGCTAAAATCAGGAATAAAAAGTATGAAATAAAATATACAGGGGAGTATTACCTTAATTCAGACGAGCCTTAGTGAGAAAAACACAGCAATTCACTAGATGCCATATCACAAAGGGATGGCTTTGCTTTATACTGGTGTAATGCCTCCATAATGAGGAGGTCTGTATCACAGTCGCTCTTGACAAGAACTGAGAAATCAGACGGCGAAAACGGGTGGTCATGTTGGTGGGAGTGGTTAGGAATAGCCGAATGTGGTGGTTGTGTTATTAACTGGCCTGTTCGAACGGAACGGCCCAAGTGTTCATGGATGTGAGTTATCAAATGTCTTTAGTTTTACCTATATACGCTGCCATACAGCTAGCACACATAAATTGATAAGCAACTGAGGGTTGCAGGTGTGTGGGTATGGTGTCTTTAATTTAAAAGAATTTCTTAATTGAACTCTGGGTTTTAAAGACTAGTCTAAGAGAAATTTGTGGATAGAATTCATTGAAAAGCTTCTTAAGTTTATTTCTAAGGGTGAAACTGAGTGGGCCTGTGTACGGGATGGTGAGATAGAATATTTTGGGACGGTGTGGATTTGAGGCTGTGTGGGACTAAAAAACTTATTAAGGGTTTTGCCAATATAAGTGTGTGTAAATCTCTTAGGGAAGCCATTGTTAAAGAGTAGTTACTTTATGTATTTTAGTTCAATGTCCAAGTGGAAATAGCTTGAACATATATTGAAGGCTCTGTTGGTAAGAGTACGTACTAGATTACGTTTTTAATTAAGAGGAATAAAAGATGAAAATTTTGAACTCAAACCAGTGAAAGTTGGTATTCTGTATAAGGCTGTCTCGAAACTGTTATGAAGACGGTGGATATTAACATCAAGGAATGGAACAATATTTTCCTTTTCCAATTCACAGGTCTGAATTAAGGTAATACTCCCCTGTATATTTTATTTCATACTTTTTATTCCTGACTTTAGCTTTGTATGTAGGCCTCTCGTCATTATTGTCGGTTTTGAATTGGATTACTCTTTTCTAAATTTGTAAAGTTTATCAAAGGTAAATTTTTGTATAATATTATATTTTTATTGTATATCACCTGTATTTTTTAAACTTTTTCAAAACTTTTGCATTTTTAGGCTCTGATGATGGAAAACGATTATTACCGAAACATTAGCGATTAAAAGAAGCCAACGTGGTCAAGATGTTTGTGTTTACCCTCTGGTTCTCCTCTTGGTTATAAAACTAGGCTTTCCGCGTAACAAGTCCGTTGCTGAAGTGATTCATAATAATTTTTTACCAATATGTTTTTTATGATTATATAAGTATTATTTGGTTTCACTTTTGCATTGTAAGTATAGATTTTACAGTTCTTATTAATTTATCCTGAAACTATGTCGGCGTTAACTGTCCCACCATCGACGCTGTAAGGGTTAAATTAGTCTACAACTCGAAGACTTAGGATTGATGACTAAAATTTATGCTTTTTTTTCGTGTTAATAAATATACCCCTGTACAAATAAAGATTTAAGTTTGGAAAGTATGATGATTTAACCCCTTGAGTATGATGATTTAACCCCTTGAGTATGATGACTTAACCCCTTGAGTATGATGATTTAACCCCTTGAGTATGATGATTTAACCCCTTGAGTATGATGATTTAACCCCTTGAGTATGATGACTTAACCCCTTGAGTATGATGACTTAACCCCTTGAGTATGATGATCTAACCCCTTGAGTATGATGACTTAACCCCTTGAGTATGATGATTTAACCCCTTGAGTATGATGACTTAACCCCTTGAGTATGATGACTTAACCCCCCTATGGCCATCTGATATACAATTTGCTTATATAACGTAAAAAAAAATACATTAATTAAAGCTTAGTTATTTACATCAATATTGCGTTAATATATGAAGGAAAAAACCCAGAATCCTTATTGATATGTACTTATGACGTCATTTCCGGTTATGAAAGTATAACTATCCCCAGTAGTTAACACATAATACTCGTGAACATCATATGCCAACACCAGAAGGATAACGTGCTGAGTAATTTTGTTTTGTTTAATTTATCTTTAAATTTCTCTCTCTCTTGTGTTTACAGAGTCGCTTGATGTTTGTGTTTACAGAGTCGCTTGATGTTTGTGTTTACAGTGTCCCTTGATGTATGTGTTTACAGAGTCCCTTGATGTATGTGTTTACAGAGTCCCTTGATGTTTGTGTTTACAGAGTCCCTTGATGTTTGTGTTTACAGAGTCCCTTGATGTTTGTGTTTACAGAGTCGCTTGATGTTTGTGTTTACAGAGTCCCTTGATGTTTGTGTTTACAGAGGCCCTTGATGTTTGTGTTTACAGAGGCCCTTGATGTATGTGTTTACAGAGGCCCTTGATGTATGTGTTTACAGAGTCCCTTGATGTATGTGTTTACAGAGTCGCTTGATGTATGTGTTTACAGAGTCCCTTGATGTTTGTGTTTACAGAGTCGCTTGATGTTTGTGTTTACAGAGGCCCTTGATGTATGTGTTTACAGAGTCCCTTGATGTTTGTGTTTACAGAGTCCCTTGATGTTTGTGTTTACAGAGTCCCTTGATGTATGTGTTTACAGAGTCCCTTGATGTTTGTGTTTACAGAGTCCCTTGATGTTTGTGTTTACAGAGTCCCTTGATGTATGTGTTTACAGAGTCCCTTGATGTATGTGTTTACAGAGTCCCTTGATGTTTGTGTTTACAGAGTCCCTTGATGTTTGTGTTTACAGAGGCCCTTGATGTATGTGTTTACAGAGTCCCTTGATGTATGTGTTTACAGAGTCCCTTGATGTATGTGTTTACAGAGTCCCTTGATGTATGTGTTTACAGAGTCCCTTGATGTATGTGTTTACAGAGGCCCTTGATGTTTGTGTTTACAGAGTCCCTTGATGTATGTGTTTACAGAGTCCCTTGATGTTTGTGTTTACAGAGTCCCTTGATGTATGTGTTTACAGAGTCCCTTGATGTTTGTGTTTACAGAGTCCCTTGATGTATGTGTTTACAGAGTCCCTTGATATTTGTGTTTACAGAGTCCCTTGATGTTTGTGTTTACAGAGTCCCTTGATGTATGTGTTTACAGAGTCCCTTGATGTATGTGTTTACAGAGTCCTTGATGTTTGTGTTTACAGAGTCCCTTGATGTATGTGTTTACAGAGTCCCTTGATGTTTGTGTTTACAGAGTCCCTTGATGTATGTGTTTACAGAGTCCCTTGATGTATGTGTTTACAGAGGCCCTTGATGTATGTGTTTACAGAGGCCCTTGATGTTTGTGTTTACAGAGTCCCTTGATGTATGTGTTTACAGAGTCCCTTGATGTTTGTGTTTACAGAGTCACTTGATGTATGTGTTTACAGAGTCCCTTGATGTTTGTGTTTACAGAGTCCCTTGATGTTTGTGTTTACAGAGGCCCTTGATGTATGTGTTTACAGAGGCCCTTGATGTTTGTGTTTACAGAGTCCCTTGATGTATGTGTTTACAGAGTCCCTTGATGTATGTGTTTACAGAGTCCCTTGATGTATGTGTTTACAGAGGCCCTTGATGTATGTGTTTACAAAGGCCCTTGAAGAAATTTAAACATAGGAATATTTTACAATTGTTTTCGTAATTTATTGATAATAAAAATAATAAATTTGTTAAATAATTGATATAATATTTATTTGTACTGAAATAATTTATACATAAATTATATATATACAGTAATAAGCAAATTATTTATATATTAAGATAATTAAAAAGTGGGCATTGGACATTATCACCACCACTATTACTACACCAGAATCATCACTACTACACCACCACCACCACCATCATCATCACCACCACACACATAACTGGACCAATCGAACGAGCACTGGAAGGTAACTGACTGCTAACTGGAAGACTGTTAGAAATACCATAACAGTTAGTTATCACCTCAGCATGTTTAACCCCAAGTAGAAACCAGTTACTTGAACAGTCTATCCCATGATGTTCGACAGTGCTGGAGAAGAGAGTCAGGTGTTCGCCTACACTGGCAGAGAGAGTGTGATATCTTGTCATTCGTGTGTATTTGAGTCGAAGTTGAATATTTGGAGGGAATTTTAGGTTATTTTGGGATATAGTGGAGTTATAAAGCCCAATATGATAATCCGGGAAGCAGTTCGATAAAGCCACTTTGATCTTAATGGCCTTATTAGTTATAGGAATCAAGTCCACTTCATCTAATGGCCCTACACTTAGAAACACCCAATCAGATCCCTTACAATGGGTCATAACGAGACATTGACCCTGTGACCTGACCTCTGTGAATGTAATCTTAGGTCCACTATGGGTCATATTTACACGTCTAATGCCCCTAGCTGGTGACCTGACCTCTTGGAACATGTCGTAATCTGGTCTCTGATTAATGTCAAATAAAAGGACATTATCTTGAGCTGATATAAACATTGAGTAAAAGTTGAACCAATTGTTATTATCACGGAGGAATGGTGGCCAGTAGACGGTGTTTTCCCAGGCGGTGTTATTCTCACAGGGTTGAGATGAGGAGTTGAGGATGGTGTTATTTTCACTGCCAGTAATTTCAAGACAGGCTAAGGTGACACTATCTTCATTCACAATTTCAAAGTATGATTTCCATAAGGATGTTCTACTCGGCTCAAATTGTAGGATAGTTGGGAGTCCTTCAGGATCCTCATGATGATTCGTAGGGAAGAGAGGCAAACAGGATTCCCCGAGAGATCCTTTCAAGTGCCCAAAGATCAGTATAATCCGTATTAGCTGATAGGTTAGGATAATTCTTGCATTTTCTCGTAACGATAAGACAGCCATGATAACACGTGGTCTTACCTGTTGTAAAAATGGTTAATTGAGAGTCTGGTACTATTTATGAGTCTCGTTTCTTCTCTTAGTCTACATTAAAACACTTAAGTTTCCCATTTGATTATTTCAATGATAGATTCTTCAATATCTCTACGTTAAAACCTCCTCCTCACTGAAGTTATCAATATACCACAAACAGAATCATAACAAATTTAACCTAACCATATTAACAATCTAGGTTAAATTGACGTTAGATTAGTATTTAACATTACTGAGTTAACTTACAAGAGTCGTATGTGTTAGGAAGATGGGTCGGTACTGATGATACTCCAGCTATCTAAAACCGGATGGGTCTGTGTGTGTGTCTGTGTGTACGTGAGAGGAAGCGAGACATCCTCTGACACAATACACTGGAGTTCTTTTTTATTGTACAGACTAACAAACATACAGACTTATTCACAGATAAATAAGAACGTATCTGACTTACTTAAGCTACCACACAATAACAACAATAACAACATCAATAATTATCACTACATAACAAAACAATTTACTCAAACACCATATAAAATATACTTGATAAATGAATATAAATTTATCTGTTAATTTAATAAGAAGATAAATATTCAGTACGGACATTGGAGATGAATTCCTTTTAATACCCTATTTACATATCAATATAAACACATCTTGGATAATATAAGGATATACGAGGATATATTAAAGGTTAAAGTCCTATATTATAAAAGTGTATAAGCGACCAAAGGGTTTAGTAGTCTTATATCGGTTAAATATAAAAGATGCGGGAAGATTAGACAAAACTAGACTTCCCACACTTTATTTTCATATATTTTAGTTCACTACCGTATATATATCATGTATAAATTTGTCCGATAATATTAGAAACATTAAATAAAATTCTTCTAAACTTGGCCGATTATTCCCGCGCTTTGATATGAATTTTGATTGGCTGGTGAGGACACACGGTTGCTAATTGATGTTTTTTTTTTTTTGTTTTGATCGATATTTTTGTCAATGGTTGCGTCATCATTCATTGTGGTGGGGAGTGTGACGTGTTTTCCGGGTGTTTTAATTTATATAATACTACATTCATGTCTGGGTTAAAATTTACATATTTGTTAAGACAATCGTGAGAATTTAAATTGAAATATTGGAAAGGAGGAGAGTTGCCAGTTATGTATTTTGACATTTATTATTATTATTATATTATTATTATTATTATTATTATTACTGCTATTATTATTGTTATTGCTACTATTACTACTATTATTATTAGTAGTAGTAGTAGTAGTAGTATTACTCGTATCACCTGAAGATTAAACACCCTAGTCTAAGCTAATTTAATACTATGTGAGGGGTTAGGTTAGGTTAGGTTTAGTACTGTGAAAGGCATTTTAGGTACACAACTACTTCACCCAGGAAAGTGTACATGTAGTGCAGGTGGATGTGTACGTGTGTGTGTGTGTGTGTGTGTATATGTTTACACAGTACCCTTATATAACACCCACATGAGCAAAGACCCACTTTTTGTGTACACACGCGCATGTACACATACATGTTTACATATGAATACACACACACACACACACACACAGTCAACATCAATGTCTCAATTACTCATATAATGTGAGAATTGTCTCTCTCTCTCACACACACACACACACACACACACGGACACACACACACAAACACACACACACACACACACACACACACACACACACACACAGGGAAAATACTGCCATATACGGGTATTTTTTTGTATTTGTGTTGGTAATTATCGCAAGCATTAACCTCTACTACTACTACTATTATTTTCTTTTTTTAATGGCCTCCAGCCTCCCCCAATAGCCACACCTTCGCCACCATTTTATTTACCAGGTAAACACTGGTTTGAAAACAGAGTAGTGGATGAGTGGAACAAGTTACCAAATATCGTCATTAACTCGAATACGCTGAATTGCTTCAAACAGGTTGGATGCTTATATGAGCAATAGGGGTTGGGTGTAAACGGGACTGCCCAGTATGGGCCAATAGGCCCGCTGCAGTTTCCTCCATTCTTATGTTCTTATGTTAAATATTGTAATACATAAGTAGCTATCCTATCTGTGTTGAGTTAGTTGAGCCGCAGATCTATGAGGCATTCAGTGACTGTAGCC